>VYXB01008911.1:338596-397432 GCA_013397135.1 Pachyramphus minor | reverse complement strand
CGCTGCGGGGTTGTCTGAGGGAGAGCCCCGGCTCGCTCTCCGGCCGCCCGACTGGTCAGTGCTGCGGCCGCCCCTCTGCGGGGCACAGCAACTCGCAGCCCTGGTGGTGGAGAGGGGTTGGCTCCGGGACGCGCCTGGCTTGTGGCTGGGCCGTGGTTATTCTGGGAGAAGTTGGGTTTCTGCCCTTATTTTTACCAGTGCGGTTACAAAAAGGGTCAGTTCTGGATTGTCTTTGTCTTTATTGACCATCGCCCCATAAAGAAAGGTGCAGAGCAGGTGGTGGCTCTCCCGCTGCGCAAGCCCTGGCAGTCAGAGGCTGTTTCAGCCTGGTTCCTCCACCAGGCTCCCTCTGGCCCTGTGCAATGCCTGCCCTGTCCCCAGGGTCTTGCCTGACAGATGTTGCACGGGTGGGAGCAGCGACGGTCACACCGGCTGCTCAGTGGCACAACAGCATCGCTTACCACCGCCCTGTCCCCTCTGTAGCTTCTGCAAGGCGACACAGGTGCCAGCCTGCCTTCCCACTGGACTCCATGGTGGCTCGGCGGGATTTCCCTGGCATCTGCCTACACCCAGCTATTCATCCTGGTGGCTGGCGGTGTGAGAGTGGCCCAACTGGACGGCATTGCATCATGCTCAGCCCTGGCGTCACCACTGAGGGCACCCACAGCCGCCCCTCCCTGACCAGCCGTGCTGCAGCTCTGCGTCGCCTCCCTGTCCCTTGGCTTTACCACGAGTCATTCCTAGCGTCGCTAGCTGGTTTGTCAGCTTTCCTGTAAACACTTTGCTTCTCTCCACACAATACTTCACGAGTGGCACAATGACCTGACAATATGTGCAAAGCCTCCTTGTTCTCCAGTTGATGGCTCTTCTGTATTTTGCTGACAAAGGGAAACAAACCAGTTCATACTTCAAAATTTCATGTCTTCCCTAATTTTCCAGCCCTAGCTTTCTTTAGGCAGGGTATGCTTCACTGCATCCTTTTTGAGTGTTTGGACAACACCAGGGACAATTGTGAATACAGCCTCTAGCTAATAAATAATTTAAACAAATTTCTTCCAGCCATATCTACCCCTGTAGATACCATACTCATAACAATGCCTTGGCCTCTTTTAGAGAACAAAGAAAACCCAGGCAGAACCTAGAGAAACTTAGGGGTTTCTGTCAAGGATCATTATGGATGTAGACATGGAAGGAAAATGGCAGTATGTGAAGTGCGTGAGTAATCCTACATCCTGGGCAGAGCATGGGTGGAGTTAAATCCTGTGTCCAGATTAACATTCCTAGGACTCCTGAAATGTGCTGTGAGCTTGTTTTGGTTTTTAAAACATTTCATGTGCCTGCAAAGCAGCAAGGTAAATTTGACAGTTGCATCTTCATTTGACGTAATTTAGGAATGTTCAACAATTTTGACAAATCAAAATATTGTATAACTTCTAGAAAATGGGAGCTTATCTCTGACATTACCTTTCAGGGCTGTACCTTGTATGGTTAGCCTTTTACTTTTATTTGTAAAAGACAGATAAGGATAATTGTTAACTGGGGGGGAAAAAGTGAATGGACAAGTAAATGAAAATATAAATTTCGCTGACTGGATAGAACCCCCACTGTTAGCAAAACAGGATATAATGTCAGGAAATGGTCAACAAAATACTTCCAGTGTAAACAAGCCAATTGGTTCCCCAGTACCGTGGAAGCCAAGCAGTGCTGAGCGATCTCCCTCATCAGAAGCAGCCCGTCTCTACTCTCTCCTTTTTTCCTTTTTCCTGGGAAATTTAAAAATAACCCAGGACACAACACCATCTGTTCTGTAAATCTTCTGGGAAAATACAGGAAAACTCACAAGTGAAATCTGAGTGCAAGAACTTCAAACTAAGCAAAGCGGGGGGGGAGGGGGAGAAAGAGAAAACAAGGTAAAACATGTTTTACTGTTCTTGCCTGTATGTAAGGCGGCAGGCAAGAAGCATTTTGAGTTTCATTCCTAGGAAAATTGGGCAACCCTTTGTAATTTCAGTCTAACCAAGGCTTTCCAGAGCACCAGGAACAGTGCAGATAGGCTGGAGCTGCCACCCAGTTTTTGCTTAATAGCTACATTACGAGCAGATGCAGTTTGAGGCTCAGAGGGAGAACGGAGTGCCTTTAGCATCATCTCCCTGTTCCTACCACACCTCAATGTGTCAAGGCAGGGGGAAACAGCAGTGGAGGAGCACCCATTCACAAGCTGCAAGGCACAGATGTGGTCTGTCAGCACAGCTGGCGCTCAGGGGCAGGCTCTGACTGTACACATCAGAACAGGAGGCTCTGTTGTGAGGAAGGAGAGCTCCATCTTAAATGTGTAAGCACCACATTGTGGATGGCCTACCAGAAATTCCATGAGTATTCAAAAGGCAGAAAGATCACCAGTACAAGGCAGCACGACACTTTAACAGGGCTAGTAACATGCACATGTGCTTCTGCTGTAGCCCTGCTGCAGAAAACTGACAGTATTCCAGATATCCAAGGTGTCTTTGTTCAGCCATTTATTAAAATTGAGTATTTTAATATGAATCCAGGTTGTTAGGTGTTATAGCAAACAGCTTCTATCATTAAAGTTGCCATATATTTTTTAAAAATATGTTTTAATTGTATGAGCCACTGTATTTTGTCAGAGCTGGTTTTGCTAGGATGAGCAGCTAAAGGACCCCAGGTGACCTCTCAGAAAGCCCTGAGAAGACACCATGTATGTTTTAATTTCAAAGAATATCATACATATCATACAATGTCCTGGATATTTAAATTTCAATTAACGTAAATTCTTATGTATAATTCAGTGGATCAAAATTCAGATCATTCAATATAAATAAAAAAAGGTAAAGGCTTTCAGACTTGCATGACTAGAAATTTCACTCCTGAGATGGTTGTTCTCAAGTGCTTAGTATCACGAGTGTTAGATTTCTCTTCCTACACTTTATTATGAAAAGTTAAATGCAAAAATCAGCTTTGACATTGATTTCAAACCTTTGCTGAGTGTATCTCTCCACACAGAAAGCTTGTTGTGTTTGAATCATGTTGGTATTAGCTACAGGAGATTTACACTTCCCATGTAATGGGTAAAGTTCTGCCTGTAAGAATGTCCATGGGCACTAAAGTCACAGCCAATGACTTAATGAGGCCAGAAGTTCATTTACTTTACATGCTTTGTTGACATACTCTAAGTGTATATGAATGTGATGTAATTACACTGTGTCTATGTAATGTGGTCATGTTAAAATACTTCCTGGTTTGCCAGCATCAACTCTTGGAGTTTCCTAACTGTAGAGCATTTTAGTTTAGCACTTCAGTACTTCCTAAAATGATTTTATATTTTTGCAAATAATTTCTGAAAAAAACCTAAGCCTAAATTCACTGGTGCTAGAACTGTTATGGAATTACCCATGCAGAGTTTGCAAATGTGGCTATTGTAGCTGCCAGCATAATTTATCTGTTATTTGTCTGGACAAAGAATAGCTTGCTCATATGTTTGCAAAAGAACATTTCTGACTGGCTCAAGGCTTAGCAGCTTATGTTCAGAGACAGAGAAAGAACAAGAAAATTTGTCGGGGTTGTAAGCAGTGGTAGATGACGTTCCTTTCAGGATCAACCTTTGGTTTCTTTCTGTGCAGGCTTACTCTAGATAAGCACCATTCATTTTCTTATCATGTAAATTATTTACTGGAAAATTGGTGTGTCTTACTTTATCTGCTCCCTTTCACTTAGTGTTATGTGCACATACACAATTCTCTGATTTTGACAGTAGTGAAATGATCCTTTTTTCCCCTGTCTTTCCAGTACAGTTTACATGAACATCTACTTTGACTACACCTGATTTTTTAAATACTCCAACTTTTCCACAGGCCTTCTGTATTTAAAGAGCTTCATACAAGTTGCAAAATAATTTTGACGCTATGTTTTAAGGTAAAAGCTCGTTTTTAAAGTCTTCCTGTTTCATTTCAATTGGCGAGTAGTTTCTTCTTTGACAACATGTTAGTTCAGGAAGACTGATGGTTTTGCATTTTCAGCCCTACCAGTGTTTGACTGTTTCTGAAGCTCTGTTTTTTTGACTGGGAGTAAGCCTCTTGGACTGGCCCTGTTTTTCAATTTCCTCTCCTTAAGGATAATTCAATTAAGCAAATAGATTATTTTGAATTGTGGGTAGCTCCAGAGAACTAAGCTTGCATAAAAAATAGCATGAAAGGAGGTAAGGGAAATCCCTGACTTGTGAACTCGTAATCCTTATGACTGAAGTCCATTACTTTTTGCTTTACTTTTGTGAGCAGATTCATTCTATAAAAACAAATGGTGAGGACAGGAAAATGAGATTACAGTACCCCAGGGTAACTGGAAGATATTCCTGGAGTCATCCCAGTATTTGAAGACAGACGAATTCCATTCCTGGTACAACACACCCCATATCTCTGGTGAAAGACTTTTCTTCTGTTTCTGCTGAAGCTTCTCTCAGACAAAGGTATCATGGGCCCACTCTCATGCATATTTAGAAGTAGAATGGGCCCAACTGGTTTAGCTATTTCATCTGCAGAGGGAGGAGCTCTAGTGTAGGAATGAGAACCCAGTAAAAGCCACACAGATAACACATACTCATAATTACCATAGGGTTGGGGTTTTTTAATTTTTACTTCTTGCTCCCACTCCCTCTTGATGCACTCTGTGATCACTTGTATGGATTTTTTGGTGATGAACAGCAGTTGCCAGTAAAATAACCACAGGCTCATCTGAAAAATAAAAATAGCCTGCAGTAAATAGATAACCTGTAGATTACAGGCATAGGGCTGTCCTTCCTTCATGGAGCAGAGGCTACCTGCAGTTAGATGAACTTCAGTATGGATTTGGTTGATCATGGCACTGAGAGCGCAGAGGCTACCTTAGCAAAGTGTCTCCACTTTTTTTTCCACAATTTTTAGGGAATTCTGGGAGGTTTATTAATTTGTAGCTCTTTTGGTAAAGGCCACTGCTCATCTAGTGTGTTCCTAAACAATTGTGTCCTGTAAAACATACTGTGAGGACTTTCCTTCCATCCCATTTCAGACATTTAATTTCAGGCATTTTTAGCTTTTGTTTTTGAGCCAGTCTTGAGAAAGAAAAGTTTAAGAGGTATAAGTGATCCCCTTGAAATTCCAACACACCTTTGGACAGGGACCAGAGGAGGTCTGGCAATAATCTAATTCACAGCTGTAGCTCTCCTACTCTTCACATTGATCTAAGAAGCAAGAAAAAATATACAAGAAACATGCTGCTAGGCTGAAAAGGAAGATTTCTAAGGCAGGAATGAAATTTGGCAAAGCTCTTGCAGGCACCTCTCTTCTGTCTAGCTTTCACATGCCACTGTGGGGTTATTAGACAGAACAGAGAGTTTAATTTACACTGCCTGTTGAATAAATCCACTCTCAAAGATGTAAACTCTGTTATAGATGCATTTAAACACTACCAAAAGCACACACAGACTAAACTTGCCTCCCCATACCCTTCCCATATGTAATACTAGCTAGATTATCTTGAATCTCATCCTGAGTGCTTTCCTGCTGGTGAGCAGCCCTTGAGCTGGGTTCTACACCCACACTTAGATTCCACTGCCAGCTCTTCCACTCCCTGTGGTGTAGGGCTTTTAGCACAGGATAAGGCAATCCTCACTGAGAAGTTAACACCCACTGTAGCATGGTATTCTCTCCTGGCATGCTTATTTTGCCCAGAGAGTGCCAAATTGTCCAGTTCTGACTCAGTTACTGAATCTGCTAATAATGTTAATCACCTGCATGTTCACAAACTGTTCTTGGAATTGCAAGAATACTCAAATTATTCTAGAAAAATAGCAGGTATCAAAACCTGCTGTATTTGTCTTTGAATTGCTTATAATACCTTCACTAAGCTTCAGCTGCTCAGTTTAAAATTTTCCAAATTAGATATTTGCTGCAAATTGAATGGTAGCTAAAATGGTTCTACTCACATTATTAAAGAACAGTAACACTGATTAAGCTTTGCAAGAAACTTGCCTGCAGACCTGTATCATAGATTTAAATTTGGCAAGCAAGTTGTGTTTTATGCCAGATATGTGTCTTTTGCCCAAAATCTTGCAATGCAACATTTTTAGCAAAGCTGTGAACTTGTGATGAGTGTTAGCTGTGGGGAGCTTTGATCCCCGTACCTTCATTGTCAGAAGAATACACCTCGAACTACAGTGCTCCTGTTGCAGTGCTGCCCAGGATTTCCTTTGCAATGCCCTTGCACCAGACAGGTTTGTCACACCAAGTACAGGAACTGAGAGCAAACTCACAGAATCACAGTGTGGTTGAGGTTGAAAGGGACCTCTGGAGGTCATCTCGTCTGACCCCTGCTCAAGCAGGGATCCCTAGAGCCAGCTGCCCAGGACCATATCCAGACAGCCTTTGAATATCTCTGAGGATGTAAATTCCACAGCCTCTTGGGCAACCCATGCTGCTGCTCAGTAACCCTCACAGTAAGAAAGTGTTTCCTGATGCTCAGAGAGAACCTCCTGTGTTTCAGTTTGTGCCCACTGCCTCTGGTTCTGTCATTGGGCACCACTGAAGAGCTTGGCTCCATCTTATTTACATCCTCTCTTTGGGTATTGATGCACATTGGTGAGATTCCAATCTGACTCTTTGGTCTCCAGGCTGAACATTCCCAGCTCAGTAAGCCTCTTCTCATAGGAGGAATGCTCCAGTCACTTCATTACCTCTTGTGGCCCTTCACTGGACTCTCCCTAGTATGGCCATATCCCTCTATACTGGAGAGCCCAGACCAAGGTATAATACTCCAGGTGTGGCCTTGCCAGTGCTGAGTAGAGGGGAACCTCCCTCGATGTACTGGAGACCCTTCCCAGTGCAGTCCAGGATACTCAGTGCTTTCTTTGCAGCAAAGACACATTGCCAGTTGATATTCAACTCTGTGCCCACCAGGACCCCCACGTCCTTTCCTGCAAAACTGTTTACCAACCACTGTACCCACAATTGTTCCCCACCAGGGGCTGGACTTCGGGCTTCCCTTTGGAGGTTCCTGTCAGCCCATATCTCCAGTCTTTTGAGGTCCCTCCTGGACCCCTTTGGCAGCACAGCCCTTCAGTGTATCAGCTATTCCTCCCATTTCATGTCACCTGCAAACTTGCTGAGGTCTATCCCATCATCCAGATTGTTAATGAAGGTGTTGAACAGTAGTGCCAGTATTCACCCCTGGGATGCACCCCTGGTTATGGGCCTCCAACTGGACCTTGTACCATGGATCACCGCCCTCCAGGCCCAGATGTTCAGCCATTACTCAATACCTCTGTCTGCTCATCCAGCCCATACATCCTCAGCCTCTCTGCTGAAGAAGTTGGCAACACAGGGTCATGGAGGAAAAAGACAGCAGCAGCCATTTTTCTGCAGTGTAGACTGAGGAACTGAGCTTAGAAACATGGTAAAAGATTGACAGATGTAGAGCCAAGAGAGACTGGGAGAAGAACCAGTGCAGAAAGGATTTCATCAGGTGTTTGGAATGAGGGAAAACACCAAGGGGCAAGTGGTGCTTGGGCAAAATCTGTAAAAACCTCCAGAAAAAGTTCTCTCTGATGTTTTCCTCTAGGTAAGCTAGAAAATTACAACAGACTATGACTCTTTAAGGAGTAACAAGAATGAGAATTGTGGAATTAGTTCTATGAGTGACCATCATATACTGACAATAGAAGTCAGAAAAGCCAAATTATGCAAAATGCAAAACAGTGTATGCACTGAGACAAACACAAGCACTAGAAGGGTAGAAAACATTAAAAAATTAAGTTGTACAAGGAGCCTTAATTTAGTCCACTTGCATGTACAAACTTCTATCTGATCACACGTAGTGTTTTCTCAAGATACCACCTCTCTCAATGAATGCTAAATCAGTGTTTAAAGTTTCACAGTAAAGACAACTATGAGCTACATTATTCCTGTTGTTCCATGAGAAGATAATGAAAAAAAATTATCTTTGTAATACCATCTAAATATTGGTTTTCAGATATGAACATGTGACCCATTGCTACAGGAAAATTATCCAATATTCGGCAAGTTACTTAAACGTATTTTCCAGTGGTTATTAGCTACATTCGTATATTCATGTACCCAATTTTAAATGCTTAGGGTAAGATTTGCCAGAGTTTGTAACACCATGAAAATCAAACGACAGCTCTATGTAAGTACTGTGGAAAGCACTCCTAGTTGTAAAGAACAGAGCAAAAACTGGAAAACAGAATTAAACAGTCACTTCAATTGTGGGTTCTGATAATCTCAGATAATGAGTCAATAAAATGTCTAGGCAAACAGTTCTCCTAACTACAGAATCGGTTTCTCTCAAGTAAATAAACAGCATGCATCTTTTTCAATGCTCAGAAGTGAGAGTAGCTGGAGTGTGAATTTCAGCAGTTTAGAGTAGCTTAGCTTAGTTAAACTAAAATACTTTTAATCTCCTTCCCTGAGCTTCAGCACTCAACTTGCAAAATGGAGATAATGACATCAAGCAACTCTGACTGTGGTCAGAGTGAGAGCGATGCCAAGTTTACCCTGTTTAGCTTCTAACTGGCCTGAAAAAAATTAACATCTGAATAAAGGCACTTAAATTCAACAATGTCCCTATGAAAAAGGGAACCTCCATTGGCTCTGAGAACTAACTTGCTTGCTTTACACAGACAACCAAGACACAGGAATGCAATTTAGATACTGAAATCAGGTTGAGTATACTGCATCCAAATTCAGTAACCATGTATGAAAGACTAACAGAGTAGAATGAAGATCTCACAAAAATGACTGTACAGTAAGGGGTAAAGTCAAAAAAATGAGCTAATAAATTCATTCAGAGACAACTGCTTTGCAAAACTAGGGCCTGGTTTAGGCCTGACTTCTGGAGGGTAAGAGGAAAGAGCTCTATAACTTTTTAATATCATATCATAAACTCTCCATACAAACACATCCAATACATTACTACAGACGTTTGTCTTCTTGATTCTGGAACCTTAACAATCATTTACAGTGCAAATTCTCTTTGAAGTCTAGAAATTTCAGTGGTCTTTTGGATGGGAGGAAGCTTCTCACGGCCTTTTATTGCCCTTTTGTAACACAGACAGATCTTATTACGATATTGTTTACAAAGCAGTTTAAGTTTCAGAACTGAGGAACATTTAAGTAAGAAATACATTCTATTTGTTTGCATTCCAGTACAACTTATGTCCTATTTACTCTAATTTTCTGTGAGAAATGTGTCATGCTTTTAATAGTGCTCTTTTGGGGTTAGCCTGTCTGATTTTCTTGTATTTTCCTGTATTACAGAATAGGCACACTATCTGGCATATTACTGAATATGTAGTATTCACAGTATGAAGTAAATTTCCAGGCCTGAAGCTAAGAATATGAAATTCTCTAGAACTAAAATAATTACTCTGTTTTCAGTCTGCTGCATAAACAGTTCATTCATCGAGGCCAGGTTTAACAGGGCTCTGAGTAACCTAATCTACTGGGAGGTGTCCCTACCCACAGCAGGGTGGTTGGAACTAGATGCTCTTTAGGGTCCCTTCCAACCCAAACGATTCTGTGATCCCAGATCTTTGGATCATAGAGCTTTAAATTCCCAACCAAGTATTTCCTGAGAGTTCCTATAATTAATGTCATAGGTTTGCTCCAATACAGAGTAATGTCCCTGTCCAGGCACTTCACTACCACTGCACTTCTTAATATACATGTAAAGATATGGGAAACAGAATGTTAGTTTTCCAGAATTCCAGTTAAGAAGGACAAGCCTGATGTAAACAGGCACTGTCACAGAGCTTGATTTAAAAACTTACATCTGGAGGATGATGGGGGCAGAGGTTTGCCTAAGAGTTTGCAAACTACTGCTGTGAGACAGCATCAGAATATTTAGTTGTATTTAGTATATTCAGTTGACATCAGTATATATGCAAAAGTAAACTAAGTTCATAAATATGTTTGAAAAGATAGTTATGTGTAAACAGTTGATAAATTTCTGTAAGTTAACCCACAGGGGAAATCTAACATTTTAATTTCTGGGTTAAAGACCAGAGTCTAAACAGACTCTTCCCGCAGGAAACTCAGGCTGGCTGGAGCACAGTGCTTTTCTCCTAAATGTATTCCTCACAGCTTATTGGGGAACAAATACTCAGCTGAATCAGACTATAGTCTGGCTCCCATTAACCTTATCCAGTCAGCTTGCAGTAAAAGAGAATCTGGTCCTGAAGGTGGAATTTGTAACTATCATCTAAAACTGTGACATTGCACAAATGGACATAGGTATTACGTGGATTTGACTGTTCTATTAAAATAAACCATCTACTTATAAAGTACAATCAACCTCATTCTTTGGCTGTTTTTCTCATATAGAAGAATCTTTTCTTTAGAAATTAATAGGTTTTTGTTCCTCCCACTCCTGAATTACTTTATCTGATGCTTGTTTGGGTAAAGTCATACCTCAAAGAACTAGAGAGAGTTAGATAATAACTAATAAGCACTAACAACTAATAAATAAGGAGGGATGCAAAAGAAAAAAAAAAAAGAAAAGATAAAGCAGATATGGCAGATCTCTGTCTCCTTTACCAGAATCTGGATACTTTGAAATCCAGATAAGCTCTCATTCATATATATTCATGTATGAACGTAGTTCATGTATATTTTTAAGCGTCATGCGTCACAAAGAGCACTGCTTAATCTTCCCCTAGGACCTCAACTATGAGCCTCACCACAAGAAAAAAAAAAAAAAAAGTAAGATCTAGCAAAGACACAGCCTGGCTGTTTGAATCTAGGTTGCAACTAGCAATTACTCTCATAACTGAGTAAGGAGTCCCTAAGGTATGGTGTACATTACCCAGTTTCCTTTTGTAACCACCGGGTTGCAGGAGTCCACGTGCAAATTTCTTAAAAGCAAGCTAAATCAAGTCTGTCAGAAAACTACAACAGACCACAACAGAGAGAAGTCACCTTTCAGATTACATCCTCCCTTAACCAGACTGGAGCCTCAAAACAGACATCTTTCATTGCATCTTTGAGCAGGCATGATTAAGCAGAAAGGATTTAGTTTAAAAATATGGTGGTGAAAGATAAGTAAAATGGCTGTTACCTCACCTCTTACAGTTTGAAAGCTCTGGTTTGTAACATCAGATCCCCTTTGATTCCCAGAAGTAGATGGGAAGAGGCAAAAGACTTGGGGAGAAGAACCTTTGTGAACCCAAGTCACTGCACAGAGGTTCTTTATGGGCACTGAGTATGCAACATTTAAGAAAGACTGTTACAAAAAGTGTCACCAAAATAAAAATGAAATCTTTTATCCAGACTCCTATAGCTCTCCTCATTGTGGCCCCAAGAATCAGGACTGCAAAGGACAAGCACCTTTAAAGCTACTTCTGTTCAAATGCTAAAATACCAGCATCATGTTATCAACGTAAAGCTTTAACCACTGACATTCTATTTAAAAATCTGAGGGAAAAAATTACAGTGGGTTGCTAAACTACGGAAACTGCTGCAGTTTGTTTGTAAGAGAAGACTAGTAGTTCACTCCAGTTTCCAGAGGCACTATGTTAATGGGAATTAAAAATCATACATGGTCTGCTTAACTCATTTGCTGTGAGACAAAAAATAAATAAATAAAAAAACCCCAAAATCAACAGCACACTTTCCTTATCTTGGTGTAAAGCTTTCTTGATTTTTCACTCTTTCTTTCCTGAATGTTTTGGAAGTTGGATTCTTCCAAGACAAGAATGTAGTGCAACCTCAAAAATTGACAACACAGTTCTTGTTTGAAGTCCCTGGTCCTTAAAGAGTGTGCTCAGTTTCTTAAGCAGGAAAAATGGAACTGTCACAGGGGACTACTTAGATGTCTCTTCTGCTTTTGCAGCTATCCTGCAAATGTGCACTAGAAGTACATGCATTTTTAATGCTAAGTAATCTAAAACTTTAGTAAGAATTCCTAGCTGTTATTCTACCCAACATGAAAAACAATACGAACAGATACATTTAATTAGGTGGCCATCTGATACCTGACACTGCAGAATGCAGTCAGGCTACTTTTAAAGCATTTGTAATCTTAAATCTTCTGAAGGAATATACAACATATACTTTCCATAGAGTGCGTGTGTTGTCATATAATTATTAAATAAACATATCTAGTCCCCACCCCACTAACTTCCACTGAGTAAATCTGATTCAGAAAGCACACTGGAAAAACTTGCTGAATTGCAAAACACTGCAGCATTGCCCACCACTATATTAAGAACACTTACCAAGCACATGCAGTAGTGAGCTTTAAAGGCTTTAAATAACTCATTCTTAATTCTGTAGGGTTTTTTCTATTAATGTCATATTTTATTAAAAAAATAAGTTTCCTATATTTAACATGTATAGTAGCTTGCTGTGACTGAAGATCTTGAGACCTTTAACATTAAATGACAGTAAATCCAGCACTTTCTTCACAGCTTTGAAAAAGGGGAAGAAGGAACGGAAGATGAAGGGGAGGACAGGAAACAGGAAGGAAAAGGAGGAAGCACCAGGCCATTCCTAGCAAGAGAACCAAATAGTTCTACAGCATCAAAATATGAACCTGCATCACAAATGTTAAAAAAGGAAAACTATTATAATTGACCAAATGTGGAGATATTCCATATAATTAGAATATAACATTGGGAGAGACACCGAAAGGCATACAATCTATTTGCAGCTGTCTCTCCTCTATTTCCAAGAAATTATTTTCCTTTCTTCTCTATAAGCCTTTGCTGATTTACTCGCAGTTGTATAAACTACTATTCCAATATGTCAGTTGCACTAAAGCCAGACACACGAGACCCTGCAGCTCCACAACCTGGAACTATTTTATCCCTGATTTTCCCCAACAGTGGCAAGAATACTAGGTGAGTTTGAAGGAGGAAACACCTTGGAGATGTGCATATTACATATTTAATTTCTAGTCCAGAAGATTGCCCCAAAATACTTTGAAGAAGAAACCTGCACAGGAGTCACCTCTCACATAAAATGTCTGTGCTGCTTACATATTCTCTGTGGGGCCCAGGATTTACGAGGAGAGAAACGAGGGAACAAACAACTCCCCTAAATCCCATGGGTTATCTGTGCAAAAGATTAGCAGCTTGTGGTTGTACTGCTCGAAGTGCAACCACTCTGCCTTGGTGAGAGAACCCCTCTGCAAACAGAGGGTGTCACAGAGTGTCCTCTGTGCAGGAATGCCCTGGCGGTAATGTCATTAGCAGACGTGTTCTCAGGGTTTAGTGAGGATGAAAACTCATGGAGACCATGAAGTACTCAGACTTGGTATTGTATACAAAAATAAATCTCGAGGGACAGAGTTCAGCTAAGTAACTCTGCTGCTTCTCTTTGGGAGAATCAAATGGTAAATGGCATTTCCAGTAGAAAAATCAGGAGAGAAAATACTATCTGCAAGGAGGGATAGAAAATCCCTCTCTACCCCAAGCAAATTCCTTCCTGGGAAGAGACACTTTCTGGTTACCTTCAAAAGATATCTATATCGGTAGAAAACTGGAGATAACGTACCCTTCCATGAACTTTCTCTTACTTTCCTCACTTGAATGCCACAGCCTTTCTAGAACACAGATAAAAGGCTATGTTTGCAGTTTAAGTAATGATGGCATTTGAGATTGTTGTAAAATCAAAATAAACTGGAAATATCCAAACAAATCCCAACATTAGTCTGATGCTACCTAAAGCCAAGAACAAACAAGCAAGCAATGAACACTGGCATTTTGGTTTTTTGTGTGGATATTACAAAAAATAGTAATCATACACTTTTTTCTTTTTAAATGTTCATTACTTAGATAAAGCACGTATGAATGTAACATTCAGAATTGTAACATAGAAAATGTAATATGGGCAATCTGCTATTCCAAGTACACTTACCAAAATACAATTTTATAATGAAGAAAGTCTCAAAATACACCTGTACAACAACTGGGATCCACAAAATATGATTTAATAGAATCACTCAAGATCACTTCATTGAAACCACTTTTATAATACTGTTTAAAGAGTCACCTCTGGTCAAAGAGCATTCTCCCCCTTTTCCTAGCCCATCCCACTAAAGCAAGGGTGGAATTTTAACTGCAATGCATATCTTTTAAAACCCTAAATCTGAAGCGGTCCTATGAACTATGACACTGCCTACACTTAGATATGGGGAGGATGGGAATCACCCTCTCTGAGGCCATGGTACATTGAAACACCCATATTATTGTCTGTAGCGCAAGCAGAATAATCCTGTAGAGGACAATTAAATAGGGTCAAAATATGAATTAATTATCTCACTACCAAATCATTCCCTATGTGTTACTTAAGCCTGTAACATTACAACTTTACTGAAAAAGAAAAAGGTAACCATTTTATCCTATATTTTCTTTATTTGCTTTATGTTTAGAATTTGCTATTTAACTTCTATTAACAGAAATACATAACAAAAGCTCCCTATCAAGTGGAAAAAAAGTAATTACAAATGTTGAAAAAGTTGGCCTCATTAACATATGTACAGACTCACTTACTTAATACACATCTTTGTGGGAGTTAAACCATTTTATGACACACATTTATACAGGCATTAAACATTCCCAAGTAACTTTGAGCAGAGAATATGCCAAATCTTTAGTCTGGGCAGACAAAAATGTAGATTTCAGTTTTGATTGTGGAGCTAACATGCAACAGATACAACGTTCAGTCTGAGCTGCTGTTGACAAGTTGTTCTGTCTTTTCCTGCAAAATCGAACTTGGGTCTCTTTGTCCCTTCTTTTCCTTGTTCTGCTGTTCCTGGAGCTTCAGGATTAATTTTCGTATTTCTTCTCTTTTTGTTTTCATTCTTGGGCGTGGAAACCAGTCTGTTAAGTTCATTGGTAGCTCAAAGCTCAAAATGGGGTTCTGAAAAGAAAGGTCATTTGGATATTAAGTAAGGAGTTACAACCTAAAAGACTGAAGAAAACTATAGTCAGTAAAAGTTCCAAGCTTCATTCCATCAGCATGGAACAAAATTTCCACAATTTCTGTGTTTTATACATGAACAATTATGGTAAAAGTCAATCAAGCTTCAGTATGTTACAGAGTAACGTTCATCCAGATCACAGTTCCGACTTCAGGAAGGCCCGAACAATCTACTCTTTTTGCTACATCTTTTAGACAAAGCATTTGACTGCATAAATGTGTAAAATTGATCTAATTAAAAAAGATAAAAAATTACTGTAAAGATGTAAGACATTTTTAAAGAATGACTAACAAAAATCTAGAGCTGCTTAGGAATCCATTAATAAACATGCCTGTTCTTATAAATAACCTTTAGGACCACAACCAACTAGGAAAGTCATTTTTAGATTTCACCCTAAAAAACAAAGCCCCTGGCTACCACCAGTGTTTTTTATGCTTGCATTCTGTTGTCTTGCTAGAGATCATTCATTCAAAGAATGACAAGGATATACTATGAGACACTATCTATGCCCCTTCAGTGATACTGTACAACAACTCCACTCTAATGAAGTGACAGTTTGTGGAATAGTGTTTTCTCTCAAAGAAGCCCCTCCTTTTGTTTATTCCAGTTTACATCATTAAGGGGGTTATTTAAGGGTGACTTACATTCATCACTGAGGTAGCACCAGCAAGGCTGCCTGTGAAGCACCGCGGTGCCACGGCAGCGGCAGGTGCCGATGCCGGAGGCTGCGCTGGCTCTCGGTGCTCGGCAGCCCCACGGCGGCCCCTGGTGGCCGCAGCCCGGACCCCCCACACCGCCCCAGGGAAACGGGGCCACACTCCGGGCAGGGCCCCACGTGATTCAGCCATCCGTTTGCAAGAAGGAATGGGCTGAGATTATTGAAACTTGGTTGCTTCTCATACTCCTAGTGTACAAAACAGGAAGTACTTGGCTACAGTTCTAAGCTCTCATGGACTCATTGGTAAAGGAAAAGCTTTTGCCTTCCATGAATGCACTCTGTCCTCATGTAAAGTAGGAATGAGGGGAGTGTTGAGGAATGAAGAAGCAGCTGCCAGTTTTCCCAGGAAAAGAGTAGCTACCGTAGAGTTAAGGAACAATGCTCTAAAGCACCATGGATTCTAAAGAGAGTTACTTCCCATGCAGGCAACATCTCACTTGACCATCATTTCTCCTCCCAGTCAAGACCAGAAGGTGTCAGTGCCTCCACTTGTGAAAGGAGCAGTAACTGGAAGACCAAGTCAGCTGAAGTAACTGTTTAACCAATTCCTTCAATGGAAACAAGATCTGGCATTTAGCTGTAACAATTTCACTTACATGTCTTCCTGCAAGTTCATAAAACAAACTAAACAAAAACTCCCTACCTGTGTCACATTACTGAATTTGTTTAGCCACAGTTCTTAGGAAGAAGAGAACAGACTTTTTGTACTGCATTTTTAGTTTAGATTTTGAACTCAAGTTCTTACTTGAGAAATTTTAAAGGGTACACACCAAAAGAATACAAAGGTAGAATCTACACGTATTTTGTAAGATTCCCTCAGAAAATTCCATGGCTTATGATTTCTTATATGTATGCACAACTTAAGAGGATAATTAGTTTATTTCCCAAAAAGTTATTATGTATGTAATGACCTAATGTAGACCTAAACTAGAATATATTTTATAATTGCAATCATTTTCACAGCTTATATTTGATTGCTGCAGGAAACAGAAATAACTACACAAACATACATACCTCAAAAAAGCTCTCCACATACTGCAGTATGTACACTCCACAATCACTGAAGTTGTTCTGTTGTGGCACTTTTGGGTTGGAACCTTTCATGACATCTTTGGAAAAGCTTCTTTTGCTGCCTTTCCTGACTTCCCATTCCACCTCTAAATATCTATGATAAAAGGGCAGGCAAATGAAATACTTTTTTTTTTATTCCTTGAAAAATTTTGAAAACAAACAAACAAACAAATAACCAAACCAAACAAGCCCCAAACACCAGATATGAAACTTACTCCCTTAGTGTTTTCACAACATTTGACCGGGAAGGGCCTCTCAGTGAGTCCATAAGCAAAATGCAGGGCCTAAGAGAGAACACAATTTTTAAGTAAACAGTATTTTACAACAGCCTGAAAAACACAATGGTACACAGAAAGGGTTTGTGAGGTGACCTTAATGAACCTAGATCAATACTACAAAGTTCTGCCAGCACTGCTGTAACCCCCTAACTGGGATAGCTAAATGGCAAGTTACCTTTATATTTATCCATATACTAAGTATACTTAGGAGTGCACTTAGAAAATACAGTTAGACCAAAATAATTCATTACTGGCAAAAACTAGTTGCTTAAAACATTCTCAGATGTTTGATGCTCTTTTAGGTGCACAAGTCTCTCTGGAGAGAGATGACAAAGTAAGGCACAGAGCCCAGAAACATCCTTCTGAAGCAGCAGCTGGAGGATAGATAGGACTCTCCACAGCACCTAAGATGATGCTAGGAATACATGTTCAAGGAGTGATCCCAGCCTGAATCTGAAATTTAGCTGGTAGTTACACAAAAACACACCCTACTTTATTTGAAAGGCTTTAAAAAGTAATGTACCCATAACAAAATATTTTCTAGAGAACTAAGTCTGCATAAGTCCTCTCTTGCACACTTACAGATGCCAATACTCCATCACTCGATCTGAAGGGCACTACCTTTTCAGTAGCTACAAATGCTATTGTGTCAGCCACCTTATATCCAACAGCTGGATTTATACAAAGCTAATTCATACCAGAGATCAGAATTTTAGCATTAGATTTAATGTGTTACGAACAATTTCTATACCGAGAGAGTGACTGGACATTGGAATAGGCTGCTCAGGGAGGTGGCGGAGTCACCATCCCTGGAGGTGGTTAAGAAGAGACTGGATGTGGCACTTAGTGCCATAGTCTAATAGATGAGGTGTTGGGTCAAAGGTTGGACTTGATGTTCTCAGAGGTCTTTTCCAACCTAGTTGATTCTGTGTGATTCTGTGATATGTATTTTGAGAGGTAAATAAATGCAGATTACTCTTCACAAATCTCTGTTTTTTTTCTAACAGTACTAGATACACATTCAAACACAGTATTCTTTAAAGAAGCTTCAAACTAGTAAATTCAGAGAAAATATTTGCATGCATTTATGTATAGGTGTGTTTGCATTTATAAACTAATTTACATGTATGCAAATTTTTAGGCACAAGCACATAATCACTTGAATGTTTTCTTGTATCTGCTTAAATTTCCGATAAAAGAAAGCTATAATTTATATAGGTAATGCTTTTTAAAAAAGCATAATCTAGTACTTTGAAGGGGAGAGGAGTGACAGCTTTTTCAGTGTAATTCTCTATTTCAGAGAAGTAATTTTAAACTATGCTGATAATGTATTTAAGTGCTCTTAATGACTTTTGATACTTAAGTGTCAAAGATGTTACGAAATTTCCCATTTGGATTAAAATACTGTCTGCTGGAAAGTATTATGTACAGATAATCTGTCATTAAAATGGGACAAATTTAGCCAAGCTATAATCAGAATGTCACAAATATTCTTAAAACTCACAACACAGAGGGACTTTTACTCCTTTATGAAAATTTGTTGCCACATATTTAATATCATCAATAAATTTATAATTTTATTCTGCATCATCAGTGTAATTGTGAAAGTCTTCACCCTTCTAGTAAACATTACATTCACAAAGAAGGAAAATATAGAAATGAATAGATGATGGAAACACACAAAGGAAACTGTCAAGACAGCAAAACTAGTAACAGCATTTCTGGATTTGGAATCAGGCATTTCTGTGACACCAAAATGCAAACAACTGCAGTCAATGTTTACTAAGAAATTATTTCCAGGTTTCAAACAGGAAAAAGAAAAGTTTTAAAATCCAAAACAGATCAAAAATTAAACATATAAGTGTGGAACACTCTTATTAAAAAAAAATACTATGAACAAGAGAGGGACAATAAAGAGGAACAGCGAAAACATTTAGATAAGGGGGCAGTTAAAAATTTTTCCCATTTTCTTTTACTAATTTGAGTAGTGGCAAAGGTTTTCTTTAGTATTGCTTTCATTTAAAGACATTAATCTGCTATTTAATACAGGGTACATTTGAACATGCTTCTGCACATTATTTTTGTAGGAATCCAAGTGCAAGATATCAAAGAACGACCTTACTGGAAGAAAAAAAATCTTTGCTTGCCTGAAGCAGCACAGAAACTTAACAGAAACCCAAAAAGCTATTATTTCACTACTAGTTTCATTCAATGCATTTGCTGCTCACTGAAGGTGATACTACAAAGTATAAAATTCTCTGTTAAACACTAAGAGCATGCTGATTAAAGTATATGAAGACTCAGGTTTGAGAATTTCCCACAATTTCTGTCCTTTATATTTCATAAACTTTTATGAAATTCCCATTTTAACTGTTTTAATACTTACTGTTTGCAGATAGTTGGCTTCAGGTACCATTGTCCCATTTCTGAATTACAGTTATCATCTACAAGGCCACCATCATCACTACTGTCTTCCTATAGAAACAAGATGGTTACAGGTGTTTAAAAGCTAATATTGTTTTTTTCAAACAGATGCAAAAGGAATTAATGCTATACTCAACCATTTTCATTCAAAACCAATAACCTAAGTTTAATAAAGAAATGGTAGCTTTAATCTGAAATGATTAATTGTTTGTGAAGTTTGCCAACTTTCAGTCACATGGTTTCTCAAATCCATGCTGGAATGGCACAGATTGAATGGTCCTATTTATTTGAGGCCTGTTGAACCTAGGAAAAAAGCTGCAGCTGGTATTTTCAATACACTGCTGCCTTGGAAGAGGTTCATCTCTATTATTTGTTTATATTCTAAATTATCAATACTTTTCTTGCTAATAAATACTAGGAACTTGCTTGGTGGTTACCTTGGTGGTTATATATGTATTCTTCTAGGTGAAACGAGACAAAAATCTGCAACAATCTCACATATAAAACTCTATTTTTGCTCCAGAATGCAACAACTTGATTCTTAGGGCAAGGAAGATTAAACCACCATGATACTGTATATCATGGGTTGTAAAAACAGTCATGCCACATGAAAATATCTTCTGACCTTTGATTTCAACATTTACTGCTATGAAAGAGATGGAAGTTTTATGAACAAACCCACTAAGTTATTCTATCTAAAAGTATCCCAGTGATTCACAGTTTCTTATCCTTCTTTTGAGTTCAGTGTTACTACCACAGATAATTGTCTTATGGGGAAAGATGCTTTCAAAAAAATGGGAACCCCTGTATCAGCATGATTTGTGAAAATTTTTGTGATAATTGTGTACACTTCACAAGGATCCTGTGATTGATATCCTCAACCTATGCCATGAACGTTACCATATTAGAAACTACTGCTTAGTTCCTAATACACTGGTTTCTGTTGCAGTCTCAACTCTTTTTTTTAGCAGATGCAAAGGTAGGTGCACTCAGCATGTCATGGTCTATGATTGTTATACTTGCTTTGTACATTTTAGAGGATAGCAGTGACAGCTTCAGCCTAAATTCTAAGCTACACTGCAGCCAAGGAACTTGGAATCTGCTCCTCCTCTCAAGGAACCCAGCTGGCCATGTGCTTGCTGCCCTGCCTTCATGCCACATATTTCATTCTCTATCTTCTGGGAACTCTAACTTCTACAAAATAGAAAGTCAGGCACTTCCATCAGGCAAAACTCAGAATATGTGCACGAGTGGCCATACCGGAGAGGTGGGCAAAGTCTGTTTGAAACGCACAGTGACAGTTCAACATAAACTGGAGCTTTTGTACGTGTGATAGATACACAGACAGATACTATTTGGAAGTCATTACAGATAGCTGCACATAGTTTGCAGCTATCTGTAATAATAATAGTTTGTTCTGGACTCAAGGGTGAAAACCTGGAGTTATACACCTGGAACACGTACAGGAAGCCAATTAAGGAGAGCAAACGTGTAACTTTTAGCTTCCTTGCATTGACTTACACTGCAGAAGCATCAGGGCTATGGAATAATGCCCTCATACCCAGTACTGAGTCAGTAAAAGACATTTTGATGATGAGTTTTTCCACAGCTCTAAAATCTAAATGTTTTACAATCTGAACAAAAATGGTACTTGATTATATATCCAGTCTGTGCAAATTTGATTAGGAGAAGCACCAATGAAACAAAACAGTAGAGTAGCACATACTTATAAGTGTCTGTTTATGTCCAGGAAACGCAGTCAAAGAAGAGTAACTTGTATTGACTTTCAGAGTTTCCACTAAAATCACTGTGTAATATTGTCACTGTGCAAAAGACTCACAAAATTAAATGCAGGATCAGTTTTCTCTTAAACAGTTAAACTAACAAATCTATAATCCTCTCTGTCAGCTGATCTACAAATTTTTGTGGGTAACCAGTCCTACGGATTTGACAAAGATGACTAGATTTAGACAATGCACATTCACAATATGTATACTGCTTTTAAGCTGTCCATTCAAAATACAACACAACAGTTTACATTTCCTAAATAAAACTGCTAAATTCTTTACCTGGTTATCTTGGTCTTCAGAAAAATCTATAAGCTCATCTTCATTTAGTTTACTGCCATCAGCTGAGTCGTCACTATAGTTTAGTCTGATTTTGTGCAATCCATCTGTATCAATCACAGACAGCAGGATATTTAAACATCAAAAACCCGATGTCATCTCTGAACACTAAACACATTTTAAGTACCTCAGATGTCCTCAGGACTGCTCACAGTAACTGTGATACAGCTAACACATAATAATTTAATCATGGATATGAACAAAAGTGAAAAGCTTCTTCTAATTAGCATAATGAAGTATATCTTATTCTGTGAAATGCCTAAAAAAAAATCTGACAGACCTAGACTAAAATCTACCATGACATTGCCCCATAGTTTCATGAACAGTATAGACTGGTACTGCCACCAAAAGGGGCACTCTGATTTACTCTCTAAAATAACTATTTATTCCTAACTCTAGCTGGTTCCTTCCATGACACCAAATACATCCACATACAGTGGACCAGACTGAGAAAGAGTCACAGGCTTATTATTTTTTAACTGGAAACATTTCCTCAATCACTGTGCAGTTATATCAAGACTTGTGGTGGTAAAAGCAAAAATGCAGCTCGGGAACACACTGCTACAGAGAAGACAGAATGAAGGATCAGCTCTCCTGGGAGCAGCAGCTTAGAAATATTTCTGAAACTTTACTGTGACAAAAAGAATATCTGTACATTCACTGTCTACCCCTTTTATGTATTTAGTCATTGGGGAAACAGCATTAGAAGAAATAAAGAATCATGAATGTTATAGCTATACCTGTGCAAGAAGCAGATACAGACAGCTACAGGCTCACTAGTCTTACCCTACCACCATACAAGACTTCAGAACAGATTTTGAGGGAAAAAAATAATAAACTGTGGAAATAAGTGAAAAAAGAGTAACTTGTACCAGCAAAACCCAAAAGCTTCCTGGAAAAGGGCTATGTAATATATCAAAACAATCACAAAAATAAAAGCATTGCTTATGGTGTCACTGGAGGACATTTTACATATTAAAGAAAACCATGATTTCTGTAAGAACAGTAAATAGGGCAATGAACTAGCTAATGGAGAAAACCAGAGAACACCTGCATTTGAGAGTATTTTCAACAGAGAATCTGAAGTACCACTTTGGAAAGAGGTCACCAGTGGAGTTCCACAGGGACAAACTTGAGAATTAGTCTTACTCAGTGCCTTTGGAAAGACCTTAACACAAGAAGTGGGTCATACACTAATGCGACTTATTGCTGACAGATTCCTAAAAAATAAAAATTGGTATTGAGAAGAATCACATCTCATTCAAAAATTGAGCAATAAAAAGAGAATTAGTTAAGTGATAAATATAGATACATTTTAGATGATTTCTTCAAAGCTATTTAGGTATGAACTCCTACTGATTCACAAGTTCAACACCTTAGTTTGAGATCCAGACACCTGAGTTTGGACTCCCATATATAGCTGGCAACTAGGATCTCACAATGTTGAAAGTAAACCATAATTAGAGCACAGATCTACTCAACTAAACAGCTACTCTATATCTGCTTCAGGATGAGAAGAGCAGGTCTCTTGGTTTCACTGACACTATCAAAGAGGCACCTGTTATCTTTTGAGATATTCCTGGGTGTCCAGGACCTATGTATGGATTTGGCACAGTCAAGATCCACACCCTTCTGTAGCAACAACTGAAGACTGGTCAGAAGAACCAAAGCAGAATGACATCTGGTTGAAATGGAAGATTAAATACACAGCACATCTAAACATATCGTTAGGATCAATCTCACCCTTAAACCAGGACTGTGATCTGTAAGAACATCTGCATTAAGAAAAGGGTGCATCATGAGCAAGAGAGTCTGAGCATTTAAGTTAAAAACAGAAGCTGCCAATACAGTGCAGTCATAAAAAAACCCCAAGAAATGTAATCCTAGCAGAAATCTGTCATAAAGCACATTCCAATTAATTACAGACAAGTAACAGTAGCAGCATCCAAGACAGGAGACTACATCATACAAGAGCAATATCATAAACAGTAACAACACATAAAATGAAAAATTAGTTCAAAGAAGAACAGATCTATGCGCACCCCCAGTGCCCCTTCACGACTTTCTGGAAAAAAGTGACGTTATCACAAATGAATAAATTTAGATTAGAAAGTCGTAGAATTTTACATCCAAAGATAGTGATGTTTTAACGGTCTGCAGTACAGAGATTAAACGATGTGACTGGTAATACTTCCAGAACTTGTACTATAAGCAATACAGTTCCTTACCGTGTAAATTAAGTCAGTAGGAATACTACTAGTGACTAAAGTAAAAACTTTTGCATGACCAGGTGTACTTTATACCTCAAGGGGATCCAAACCTTGCAGTGAACAGAGAAAATGATCTTTTCCTAATTCCTTCACCTGCCTTTAAAAGTTAAGCCAGCGCCTTTGTTCACTTGGGTACAAATACTGTTGCAGATCACTGAACTCAGTTTCCACAGCACAAATGCACAGAAAAAGCATCTCTAAATATAATATGGAAGAATTTTTTTTTTCTTTAGAGTTACTTTTTTCTGACTTCTTTTTACCCACCTTCTTATCAGGACATTAAAAACATGAATAGCGTTGAAGTAAAACCTCAAATGCTAGAAGACGCTGAAATTAAGGTTGCTCACATAATCTTAATTCACATACATTATAAGGATCCATGGTAAACTACTATTCTTTTCTTAACAATTACAGTCTTAAGTGATGCAAAGAAGTATCTACAAAGTTATTTTGTTTGGAAAAAGGGCACACAACTGAAAAAGTAATCTGATTTTGGCAGTTTTATCCCTTTGCCATGAGAGTTATGTCAACAGCCACAAAAACTTCTTAAATGCAATAGCTATGTATTACTTACATTGCAAGCACTTGAAATTCAGCCACATACTAAACTTTCCAAGTATGAAGTTTACACAATTGCAGAAGTAGTAACAGATGTGAAATCTCCAAACGTTTCATTAAAATGTGCATACTTTTACCATTACATACCCATAGATTGGCTAGCAGCTGTGAATTCACCCTGTATACCATTTTTATCCAGAGTTCTATGGTCTAGTTTATGGCATGCTGATTCCACAGTGTTAGGTTCTTCCACATCACTGTCTATTTGATTCAGTTTTTTGAAAGCACTTTTTCCCCTACAAGGACTTCGTCTACAACACGAAGACTCACTGTCCTCTGTTTCAGTGTTTGGGTCAATTAAAGCTGTATTGTACTTTTTGGTCAACATTTTCTTTGCTGTGGACTTGGAAGGCGAGTTTTGTGCATCTAATTCATTTGGCAAAGGAGATGGTGCGTTGCTCTCTCCATCTGAAGAGGAAGATTTCATCGGCATTGCAGCATTTTCATGATAGTGGGGATTTGGTTCGTATTTGGGCTTTTCTAAACCAGGGAAACAGATAACAGCCAAAAACCAGTGGGCTCTGCAAAGGCGAAAAAAACCCCCAAACCATTAAAAACTAGCCATGACTTTAATGCTCACAGTTAAACCTGAAATTGGTAAAAAACAAACAAAACACTGAGCACTTACACACAAAATTAATCTGCCCCCATAATTATTCAAAGATAAACTGTAATAGCTGTTCACTTTTCTGAGCAAGTTTTACTAAGCCTTCACAATCTTCTGTAAAAGTAGGATTTCTTCATGCAAGTAAATCACCAACAAATATATTAATATGATGCAGTTAGTTGAAAACAGGTGCTGTCTACCTATTTATTTCAATTTGATCATACTTTATATATTCCTTTCGTTCTCTGAATTAAACCTTATTCCTCATTTAGTATTTTCTTCATTAGTGCATGAATTAGAGATTGTAGAGTTCAAGTTTTATGGCTTTTTTAATTTTTCTAGTACTTCAGCACTAGCAACACAAGTAGTCAGATCTAACACTATAGCTGAATTGCCCATACTCTTCCACCTATGAAATCTTCCAACTGTATTCAACGCTTCACATTTTAAAAGAAATCTTGTCAACAGTGAGTTAAAGAAGGGGATAAATATGTTTGTAATGCTATCACCATGACTCTGTTGTCCTCTTCACCCTTCACAGAACTGACATTCTAACTCCTTCAGGATAAAAAATTAGTTATATTCCCCAAAGCAAAACAGGTTTTGTCCCAGTTTCCTCCTACCTCCTTGCCTCTCCAGGCTTCACTGACTTGCCACTCAATCAGAAATAGAGCAGCAGCAAAATCAGGGACTGAGGCATTACAAGTGGATTTTAAATGACCCCATTCATAAGTTTTCTGAAGGATCTCTGATTCTCTAGAGCAAATAACAAAACAGAAGCTAGCTTTATGTTATACAGGTGAAGCCACATTTCAACGTGTTTTCGAAAAAAAAGAAAAAGCTAAAAATGCTTATGATTATGAAGCCTAAACTCCATCAAAATTTAATGGCAGTTGAAGTAAGAGGCCTTTGAAAACTGCATGTGAAGTATGAAGGCATTTTGTCTTGAATGATTCATCCCACCTAATAAATTCACATATTAAGTATTGCCAAACCCTGGAATTTGTGTGTACTCTATTAATATAGACTTTATGTACCATTATGTAAACAGACCAGCAAATTAACCTGGATGTAAAAAGAAAACGCCTTGTAACTTTTACGACAACAACCTATCTTCACTGGAAACTTTAACAAGAAGGACTGTACAGGCAAAGGACACTGTTAAATCACCTATTGTTCTCAAGTTAATTCTCCCCTAGAATCAACCTGCCCTCCTCCAGTTACTGCAGTCTGACAGCTTGTTGGATGATGAGTCCACATTCCCTAAACTAGTGGTTATGGGACAGTCTGGAAAGGCTTTCTGGAAACAGCCACCAAAGTCAGCAACTCCCCATCAAACCACCACCTTCTCATCTCCCTGGATATTTTTCTCATATCCCTGGGTAATTTTCTGCTCTGCAATATTCTTACTGTACATACCAGGAAACTGCTTTTGCAAATGAACATCCTACTGTCACCACTTACCAAGCTTCAGCTCACGGTGAAGGACAGTTCCAAAGGCATGAACAGGATTATTTCCAGATAACAGATGCATGTTAGAAGTCCATTTTTCTTGCTGTCATCCCAACTGGATGAGTTCATGAGACTAAACTAGTCTAACCCCAAATCCCCAACCCACACACAATGTGAACATTATGCCTTCAGTACAAACTACGTGTTAAGTTACTGGCAATATAAGTAATTTTTACAAAACCACAGAACTATTTATTTTAATTTTCAGGTGGCTTCTAAGTCACTCTGTCTGGTACTTGCAGCAGATAAGCCTCATTTCTCCTGTGCATAATGAATGTAGATGTCTGAATGACACAAGAGAGGATGGTGGAAAGCAACTCTATAACAAGTGCTAAGGCAACTCAAAATTCAAACGACAGATACTTCAAAGTTCTGGTCCTTGAAGCTTCATGGGAGAAGGATGGCAAGGATGAAGTCTATAGTGGACAGGAGGAATGTAGTAGTTTAACTTTCCTAAATATTTTGGCTTAAGGACTGTTTAGATTATTTCTGTGAAATACAGAAATGTGTTTGCGACTATTTGTTCTGATCTTAAGGAAAGCAAGCATCAAAGTCTTAGCAACTATGAGAATGCTAATGGTCTTTCTCCTGACCCACAAAACACATCTGGACAAAAGGATATAAAGAAAAAGAAAGAATAAGGTTCCCAAGGCAGTAGAGATTTTCAATTGAATTTTCTTTCAATATTGGTTTATTGTAACTAAAGGATGATCCCATCTCTACCAGTGCGATCTCATTAGAAAGGAATAAGAAATGTAACTCCAAAAGTTGTCAACAACAAAAGCTTAGGGGAAAGAGCTCCAGAGAATGAGGTAAAACCTAGAAAATGTACTCAAAAAATTAGTTTTTCCTCAGTCTTTCTACTGTCTGATACTTCTTATACTACAGCATTTAAAGGTCTATTTTGGTTTTATCACCTGGAAAAAGTTTTTACCTTCGACTCACACTACAATGTAGCTTTAAATTTTAGTATTATGAAGCTTAAACCTTTAAAAAATGTGATAAAAAGGTATGTTCACTTACGCTTCATTAAGGGGAACAAAAATGAAATCTTTCTCAAAAATGTCAACATGCCGTGTCCACGTTCTTACTCGCCCATGTCGCTTTTGTTGTATTCTGGAAGAAGAAACCAACACATAATTTGTAGGGTGGCTTATTTTATTTGAGGGACCTTTTTCCAGATATTTTCACCTTGACAGCTTGCTGAAATTTTCAAGGCATATTCTATGTTTGCTATAGGTCTGGATGCCTCGAGTTCTGTTCTTCTGTACAAGAAGCATCTGTTCCTGTTGTCTTCACTGTACTTAGCTCTTAGTTAAACTGACTTATCAACAGACTTACGAAAGGTTGGAAGTCTCATGAATGTTTCTTCTTTCTCTTTGATTAAGGCGCTTATAGAAGAATGAACTGAACACATGTATTCTATCAGCATCTTCTTTTTTTAGCTTTTCAAGTACCAAATACCTAATCAAAACAAACAAACAACAACAAAATGAATAGAGGTGTTAACTCAAAGTATTCACCACCAGACTAAAAACGACTGCCAACAGTGCTACATTCCCACCAAATTGTTGCAGCTTTTCACAAAATCGCTATTTGGAGCTGACAATCCACAGGAACTAATTAATGCAAAGTTGGTGTAAATATTTAAGGTATTAAGTGCTCTGCTCAATCAACAAGTTGTTCTCCTGCTGTTGCATTTATTTTTATGTCAAGGTAGGAAAACAAATTTTCAACGAATTTGTTACACAACGACCTATTTTGTATTTCAGCCACTAGATCTCCAAACACTCCCAAGAGCGACAAATTCATTTTCTTTTCACCTCTAAAATACTTTAATAGACTGACAATTATACACCCCCCCCCCTTACGTGTAGCACAAACACAGCGGCATGTAACAATTTAATAAGCTTCTAATAATTGTAGCATCAGAAAATCTCAAAATTAATGTATGTATTATGTTAATCAAAACAAATAAGGCTTTTTCTTTTTTTAGTGAAATTTGCTCTTCAGAAGTTAAAAAAAATTGTAAAGAACCTTTTTCCAAGTCAGAACAACATCACTGTCAAGCAGTATGGGAGAGGGACCAAAATTTCTTGCAAAATTAAAAAACAACCTTTAAAATTACAGCTATACATAGCTGGAGACCAAGTGTTATCAACTGACCGACAAATTTTTGATGTCAGAACTTCTCAAGTTTTAAAGTAAGAGACAACTAAAAACAGATATGAAATAAAACTTACTTTAAATAAAAATCAATAATAACATCATTTAAAAATTCGCCTTCATTTAGACAATGGAGGTCTTCGTTGGTCACAGAAATACCACCTTTAGCTGGAGAAGGCGGATAAACTATCAACCTGGGAAGAAAAATACATTCAAATAAGAAGTATGAAATGCCAAAAAACCCTCAGAGAATTGTTACAGGGCAAAGATAATTATCTTACTTTTCTATAGGACCAATAAATACTGTATGTGGTTCGCCAATTTCTTCATCATCATCAAAAAATGGTAACTGTTTATTTCGCTGCTGCATTTTGGACTCAGAAGCAACCTTAAAAGAATAAAAAGTCAATATTAATTTGCATACCGCACTCAATTTTACTAAAATGGTAATAAAACTCTGGAAGTCCAGCAGTGTAATATCCATTGTTTCTGAGAAAGACTTCACGTTTGGTTTTTTTCTTTCCTACTTCCATCTGTTACACTTAGTTCTTTATTCATTTTTTGAAGAGTCATAAAACTTTCTAATTCTTAAAAGGCAGTTTGTTTAAAGAAAGCATTAATTAAATTTAACTACAACACTGCAACTTAATTTCTTGTTTTAAATATTGTAATTTTACCAGTAGATGAATTTGGAAAAAATTATGTTGTCTAATTAAACTACAGATTTCTCATCCCTTAATAGTTTTTAAATAACATTACTTGTGAACCATTGTATAACCTTACAATAAAACTAAACACCTTCAGAAGTACTATGAGTACACAGGCTATTTCCCATAGTTTCATAGCCCACCATGGACCATTATGCGAATCCTCATATAAAAGTCAGCAAAAGTTGTTGGAATTTTTTTTTTTTGGCTAGTGACTAACACACTATCTTTAGTGTATTTGTAACCCAAATAATACAATGATTTTGTCCTAAAACAAAAACATAATTACATTTTTTATTTTGCTTTCTCTGTGAGATGGACTTCCTTTGGAATTGTCTTCCAAGCACTTAGTAAATGCAACAAGCCTGGCATTGGCTTCTTCAAAGGAAATTTTCACGAAGAAGTCAGAAATATTATTTCTAATACCAATGTCCGTAATTATTTTTTCAAATATTGAGTTTGCATGAGGATCAAGACCGGTTTCAAAAATCAAAATGATGTACTGTTCTTCTTGACCTACAAAAAAGCAGAGAGAAAACTATTCATTTAGGAATAAAACAAAGCATGTTGCAATTATAAACAGATTTTAGAGAATCATGGGACAACATGAGTATGCACTGCTGACAATACCTATAAGCAGTAATATAGAGCTGTGCAGACAGAAGAACCTTTTGTACCTACATTTGCAAAAAGAGTGCATTTAACTTCTGCCTTAATCTAGCAATGTTAAATATTATACCTAATAAATTTTTAAATGACACAATGCAAAATTAAAACATACTTTGAAATAACATCTTCTCTGCTTACTGACAGTAAGATTCTGAAATCAATACTTCTTTTTATTGCAGTTCCTATCCTCTTGTTTCACTACAATTCCAGAAATTATGTATTCAGTGTAATTTCCTCTCTGATACTAGAAGGCTATTATTATAAAACATCACTGTTTTTGAAGAAGTTGGAGAGAATGAGTTGGATCAATCAGCTATTATATAAATACCACCCACATATATAATCTGAAAAAATCAAAAAGCAGTAAATTGCACTGAGAGGAATTATTTTAGGCAGTCAGACACAAGAATAGGATTCAGGTTGCAAATCCCAGTCTCACATAGCTGCCTAACACAGAGCTGCCAGGACCTGTTTCTCCATAAGAGGAGTTTCAGACACATGTATAACCATGTCCCTTTGGTCATTCCTTACCCACTGTGCTAACTGTTGTGAAAAATAATTCTTCCTGTTTTGGGAACTAGGCATCTACACACAACTGTTTACACAGTTATGGATTTGAGCTTAAATTAATTTTATTCTTTAGAAAGCAAAGAGCAACTGTGTTATCATAAAGTGCTCCTAAGTATCAAATACAATAAAACAGCTGGGTATAAAACTAGTTCAGTGCCACAGCCTCAGTGAAAAGAGCTGGGGGGAACTGCTGAGAGGCATGTCAAGGGAAGGACTTCTCACACAGATAGCTCAGGAAGTTTCTCCTTTCTTCACTTGCAAACACCTGTGTCCACCTGGGGTCTACTTCCTGCTCCCAGAATTGTATATAGGTCCCCTGCATGCTCTCTAACTACTTTTGTAATATAATACTCCTTACAGCTCATACAAAAAGGTGGATAAGGTTATTGTAGCAGTATTATGGAAGCACACAATTCTGAGATTGTTGAAAGCTTTCTTCCTCCATTTGAATGCATCATGAATGAACAAAACTGAGTATAAATACCCACAAAATTTAACCTAAAGAAAAGCCTACTTAAGGGTAAGAGGACTCTATGCTAATTTTAACAGGAGTGCATATGAAGATGCTAGGTCCTTGAAAACTATGTGGAAAATAAATTTTAAATTACACAAAGACTATCCACATATTTTCCAAGCAGATATTTGTCCAACTTATAACATCAGTACAAGTATACTGGGGAAAGAAACCCGAGCCAAGCCATACAACAGTTTCTACTGAAACTAAGGTCTGTCAGGAGAACAGCACAGAAAGTAGAAGAATAGCGAAATTTATTCTTTGTACCATATTTCTTTCAGTAACATGAAATATACATATATGAAATAACTTCTAGGCAAGAGAAAAAATTATCAAGGGAGATACAGACAAGAAAGATCTAAGACATCTGGGTGGTTTTTACTGTGTACTTATGATGTCTGAAATAATGAACCAATAAAGTGTTAAAGAGCTAACAAGTTTTACAGGAGTGCTTTTTTGACTAAATGTTGTAACTAATTAGCATGTGTTTGGACAAACAGAATGCCAAACTGTTCCGAACTGTAACTTTTCACCAGCCTTGGAAGGTGACAGTGTCTGAAAATACACTACACCTACCCCAGCCAATGACGACTGTTTTAGTCTTAACACATTTAGTTTAAATTCATGACTCAAAACATTAAAATACAATTTAAAGTCAAGAGTAGACTAAAATTGTTTTACTTACTGTCTCCTTTACATTCGTACCAGACGTTATCTTTACTCATTTTCAGTTGATCTCTCAGGCTGCTACAGGTTGAAGGTACTGTTTGTAGGAAAACTACTGGCAATTTTCGGACACTACACCATTCACATTTGGTAAGCTCTGAAGTTTTCAGGTTAATCTCTCTGGTATCGCTTTCGGATTCTAGGAGAAAATAATAATATGATATTAAATTATAACAAAGATTTTTAGGTTTCCTTTACAATTTCCACCTTAATTTTAAAAAGAAATCAGTATGTGCTCACTAACATACTTAAAAGTTTTTAAGACTCTTAGTTAATTCATATCCAGGAAGTGATTTTTTTTTATATCTTAAAAGACAAACTGAATTCCAATGTCACCTGTCAGGAAAGGAATCAGAAACAAACTGTTTTCTTCTCACCAACTTTAATCTACTCTTTATTCCATGGAAAAAACCCCCCACAATTTCCAGTGATTTAAATGTGCAACTATTGCTATGACACATTTTACAACATGTTTGTAAATTTTTTTTGTAGATTTATCTTTGACTAAGTTCTTTTATGAAAAACCACTGTAAAAAGAAGAGGAGAATAAACACGTGCAGAGAAATGATCTGACTGCCTGAGGAAACAAGGTACTGCTCTCAGTTGACTTCCAAAGAGAAACGACTGTAACGTGGTGAATTTTTAACACTACATCTGATGCTGCCAATGCCAATGTTGAGTATGTTACAGGTTTTACTGAATTATTGAACCAAATATAGAAATAGATGTAGATGCAAAACTCGAAAAAATCAAACAGAAAAGTGCTAAATGCTCCAACAGACGCAATATTTAATGAATCACCATTTTTATGCTATTGAGGGATTAGGTCCCATGGAAATAATTTCACTGTGCACCTGTTTTGACTCAACTTGATAGCCATCTTCTACAAATTATACTAAGTTTTTTAGTGTTTTATTTTTTAAAATACATCTAATGCATGAAAACTAGTAGTTTCTATGCATCTGTTATTTACATGCAACATAAATACTTGACTGACAAACTCTAGATTTTACAGGTTGTGAGACACTGTTGTGCATATAATACTGACAAAATACAACAGTTCTCTTTAGAAATAACAAAAGCAAAATTTGATAGGACTGTATCTTAAGACTGCACCCAACAAAAGGTAGCAAAGTTTTTCAGGCTCAGAACAAAACTCTACAGAAGAGAAGGAAGAAAACAGAACAAGCGTTTTAAGCCCATCATTTCCTAAGCTATGTCATTTATTCTTTATACCTTTATATATATTCTTCTCTTTCAGTAACATGAAATATACAACTTTTAGGCAAGAGAAAAAAATTATCAAGGGAGATACAGACAAGAAAGATCTAAGACATCTGGGTGGTTTTTACTGTGTACTTATGATGTCTGAAATAATGAACCAATAAAGTGTTAAAGAGCTAACAAGTTTTACAGGAGTGTTACTCTTGCTTTTTGTATTTGATAATGATTTTCAAGACAACCTTAGCCCATCATCACCAGAATATCTACAGATATCAACTCAGATGAAGGGGAAGGACTAATGACCCAGCTGTATGCACATCACAAATTGCTAAGTCCTACTATCAGTGAATTTTTTTCTGTCAGCAGATGGCAGAGATAATGCAAAATCCTTTTGGTTTTTATTCACCAGATAGTTCAGGTCAAATCTGTACTCTCCATTTTTTTTCTCTTATCTGACTACAGGCATTCAGTATAATTTTTTATGAATACTGAATTATCATTCACTTGTTAATACCTTTAACAAAGTTACTTCATTCAAAATATATATAGAGTACTAACATAAAAAATGTACTCACCTTCTTGACTTTCTAGCCGTATTTTGATATAATCCAGGCAAAACTGAAAGACAACATAATAGTAAGATTTCACATCTTCTCCAAACCAAAACTGACTGAAAGCCTTTTAACTGTTTGTAAGTACATTTCAGTTGACTAAGTACTTCAGTAATAAACATTTTAAAATTAAAATTTTAAATGTTAAATTTTTTAAAGAAAACAACATGTATATTTTAGCACAACTCAAGGAGGCTAGTGCATTCGTTATTACTCAAGAGTCTCTTTCAGTCTTACTTTTGAACTTCAGATCTCTCTCAAGTACTGCTTCCAAAAGTATTTACAATACCTTGAAAAACATAACATATATCCTCAAAAGAGAATGTTATCTATTATTATTTAAGCAAATTAAAAAAAGTAGAGTTTTGCAGAAAGGTGGAAAGAACAAGTAACACCTCTCTGCTGTTTCTGTGGTTACCCCAGCAAGAAGTATGCATTTTATATATTACTGCACACAACTAACCTTTAATGTCTCCTTGAAAACCTCCAAGTAACTTGGAAGGCTAACCAAAAAAAATTTTTCTATAGAAGCAAAATTAATTCACCTGTAGGACAATGCTTCTTCCTCCCACCTATCAATACCCACTTTTTTTGCTGCTGTTGTTTTCAATTTCCTTAAGAAATGCATAGTAACCCATAACCCCCCAGCAACCAAGTAAACAAGATTTTCAAGGCTTTTGCAGGCACAATGTTTCTATTAAAACGCAGAGCTAGACTGCAGTTGTTAGCACACAATAGTAATTTGAATTTCTTTGGAAATCACGGCCTCTGGAATTATGGACAAACTCACTGTTCCACAGAGAAAGGCAAAAATATTACATTTGTTCAAGTATGAAAATAACCATGTCCATTAAAACCTTGAGAGCTGTCAAATAACAAGGTTACTTACAATCACAGGTTCCACTACCATTCTTCGTAGCGTTCCTATTCGTATACTTCGACAGTTCAGAATGACACTTTCACAGGAATTTTGGTAATTTAGAGGTACACCCTCGGTTACGATCTCTTGAGAAATAACTTTACGGCGTTTTATTGGAGTGTCAGACAGAATGTTCCCAAACTGAAAAGTAATTTTTCAAGGTTTCAGAATGTCTCACTAAGGTTTATTGCTAAACCAAGCTTGTTAAAACTAAGGATTAAATTTTCGGCTAGTTTTCTGTTGGTCAACAGGATTACTTGCTAGAGCTTCCACCTCATATACAGAAAGTAGATATTTACTAAAAGACTTTTTGGGATCCTGAGGACGTTAACATTGCTACATTCAAGGAGAAAAAAAATAGGTAAGCCGACACTTGTAGACATTTTGTTAACATTTTCAAATCACGAATAGTGCTTCTAAAATTGCCAAAACCAATTTAATTTTAATCATTTTGAAACACTGTGCAGCCTTACAAAACAAAGTTATTTTTAATATATTTTGTTTATTTAGATAAAAACACTAATGCTCTAAAAATACAACAATGGTGGTGGTTTAATTTTTTTTTCCAGTTTTTGTTAATCCAAGCTTTTGGTGACCAAGTAATTTTTGAGGCACAATGCATCACCACAGTAGCAGAGTAGAATCTTCCACAAATATAAATAAATAAGACAAATCAGAATTCCTCAAGGCATCTCTACAGAACTACTAAGATGTTTATAGGATAGATTTCAGGGTCGGGAGACTAAATACTGAAAGAAGGCCATGTGGAGTTTGGCTCCAATTCAAGAAAGTCTCTAAATGCTGACTGAAGCTGTAATCTCAGTGAAGTATCCTGTTTACCAACAGAACAATCTTACAGAAAACCTATTGAAATGAAATCAAGCCTGCTGATAGCCATCAGATGAATGTATTTATTTGTTGTATTGCTTATATTGCTCTAGTTTGTTGAAGAATTTTCTGTACACTAGTCTTCTCCTTGGTATTTATATTGTTTCATAAAGCTGTCCATGAATAAACATTCTTTTTTGTTACAAAATGCAATTAAACTCCCACATTCTAAGGGATTCAGTATTCTATTAAGTCTAAGTCTCAAAAATTATTTCCAAGTCCCTAATCACTAGCCTATCTTGGCAATACTTCAAAATATACTTTTGGATGCTTCATTTAATATACTGAAGAAGGTAGGGATCTAAACCACTGTAATTAAATGTTTTCCTCGGACTCTTGTTGAAGAGAGCTTTTCATTTTTGTCTGCCAGACTGGCTAAATATTATTAAAAGCTTAAAACAAATCACAGACAAACAATAAAACAGCAAACACCAAAGTGGTGCTATATTCAAGTAGCCTCTTCAGTGAAGAATTAATGAATATTTTGAGAGAAACACAACTGAATAAAGCTTTTCCTATCACATCTGGCAAAACTGTTGTTATACCTGCAATTTTTGGTCTAGATTCAATGCAAAAATTTGTGTTATACTTCACCAAAAAAAAAATCTATTTTCCTTGTTTTCAAATGTAAGCTCTTTTCTACTTCTATCTAAAATATGTAGTTAATTTCCACTTTTAAAACTGGTTCGGAAAGACTACTGAACGGGAACATATGGATTACTTCACCAAAACATTTCAGAAAGTTTCAGAAGTCTTAGATACCAGTGCCTTCACAATGCAGTGCTTTCAGGTAATTCAGTACATACTGCCAGGATAATTTAATTCAGAACTTCTTATAATCCAACCTTTTAGCCCCACAGCTTTATCGTAGGCTAGAGGTTCACAGCTTTATATTGACAGTGATGACTAATTATGCACAACATTATAAACATCCATAGTTTCATCAATTACAGCACTAGAATGTTGGCTTCTGAATCTCTACATAGCATGAAGGTTTTGGCATCAGTACTTTAGTGTTCTAACTCAGAAAACAAGAAGGACTGGAAATCTGATCAGATACTCTTGTTGAATCAAACTCACAAGAGTGAAACTGGACAAGTGACTCAAGAATGGTTTTAATCAGCACTATTAATCCAATACCAATTGTCACAGGAAACTTATTTTTAAGTTAAGTTTTTAACACAGCGTGAAATCTGTCCCTTTTGACCACACTTAAGGTGTGCATTTTTTTTCTTTGTTTATGCAATTCTTACAGTAATATTCAACTAAAAAACAAAACCCCCATTACAAAATCCCTAAAGTAAGTGCAACCAGTTGGGACAGTTGAAGTATTTTAATTTTCAAGGGCCACTATTGATACAAGTGTCTCTTTTCAAGTTTAACTTTGTATGTCCAAAGTTTAAACAGGCAACAGTTGGTTCTGACATTCTTCTGCAAACTAAGCCCTTGAGCTTCATAGAGAATCCCTGCCCAGTCTCAAAGAGTAAACATTAAATACAGAAGCATTTATGTTAACAGCATAATTCAAATCATCATGAATGCTTGCAAAAACATAATGAATGCATTGTCTCATGTTTCCAGTATTATGTAGACTTGATTAGATGCTGAATAAGAAAAACAACCAAATATAGTCAAAATCCGACAATGTGAAACAAGCCTTTACATATTCCATTTATTATTTGATATTTGTTTTCTTTAAACAAAGCATTAAAGAGTACCTGATCTTTCATTCTTGCTTTTCTTGGTAGTGTGACTGCAATTTCTGTATCTGTTGTTATACTACCTATTCTCTGTTCTATTCCACAACTGTTCTCCTTTAATGCTGCTTCCACCTTTCCTGTAGAAGGAGCTGGGGAGGAGCGGGCTGAATCTGCAGGACGAGGTGAAATGCTTTCCATTCTCCTAGTGCTGCCACTATTCTCCTCCTCATCATCATCACTAGACAAAACAACTAAACAGAAAATATTAAATTCTCAACCACTAAAGTTTTCTGTAACAGAAAATTTCTTTTCAAATAATAATTTAAAAGTAATTTATATAATTGTCCTGCAGTGCCAAAAAAGTCCACATGTATCATTATATTATGCTTTCATTAATCTTTATTTGGAATCTGCTTGCAGGTGCTCTCTCCCTTGTTTTTCATTTCTCACAACTAACTCTACAAAAAAAGGGGTATCATTAATCCACCTCTAGACGTGAAGCCATACTTTTCTTGGTTCAATCAAGAATTGACAGTAAATAATGCAACTTAAAAACCAACAAGAGAAATTATGACTGAAATCATTCAAATCAGTAGGACAATGTGGTCTAATAAAATAAGCACAGAACCAGAAACATAATTTCTCCTATTCCATCCTTTCTGCTTATAAATTGAGTTTACACAGAAAAAGCACAAAAATTAACATTTTACAAACTGTGAAATTTAAATAGATGTGCAGCTCAAAAGAAAAGGGGGGAAATATTAAATAAAAATAAAATACTGCCTTTCCCTTTGGGAGAATGAATCATGGAGTTCTGCTAGAATGCTTTTTCTAAAAACTATAAAGTGTAAGTCTTTTTTAAACAAACAAGAAAAAGATTAACAAAATAATTTTTGTTTTCCCCAATCTTCATCTTTCTTGGAGAGTACCTCTGCATATGAAAAGGAAACTATTAAAAGTTCTGTCCCCCTTCCCCAAGAACATATACACAAAAAGATTCCACGCAACATCAGTAATGTAAACCTGCACAAACAGTTCCTTCAATATTTTGGGTTTCCAGCTTAGGGCTGTAGTCATAAAAAAGTACTTACTTGGATCATTTAGTTCAGACGGTCTTGTACTTCTCTGTCTTAAGCTTCCTGTAATTTTAGGATTTTTTGTCCCAGTTATAAGACCAACTTTTCCATTGTGTCGTAACATAGAATGTCCTACAACTTCATTACTCAATAGAATATCCGCTGGACCTTTTCCAACAGCAGAACTATAAAACTTCTTTGTGTTGAACCCTGTACCTGAAGATTTTTGCCCTGCTGAATTCTGATGTATTGAAGAACGTGATAAAGGTCCCACAGATTCACTTAATGTCACAGTTTGTCTGGAGACTCTTTGCAAATCCTTTAGAGAAGCACTTTCACAATGTCGGCATTTGGTTTGATTTTCATTTGCCCTCCCACAATTTGGGCAATCAGTAGAATAATCAATCTGTTCCAAAGGTAAAGGAGAAACACACAATCAGTAACTGTAAGCAGAAACATACCATTAACAAATCTTGCACTTAATTTCTGTTCACAGAAATGAATCACAGAATCAGTTAGGTTGGAAAAGACCTTTAATATCACAGAGTCCAACCGTTAACCCAGCCCTGCCAAGTCACCACTACACCATATCCCCAGGTGCCACATGGACATATCTTTTAACTACCTCCAGGGATGGTGACTCAACCACGTCCCTGGGTAGCCTCTTCCAATACCTGAAAACCCTTTTGGTGAAGAAGTTTTTCGTAATATCCAAAGGAGACTGACAACATTATGTTAGCAATTACAGTAAGCAGAGAAAGCAAACATTAAAATACAGTTTGATTTTTTTTATTTTTTTTAAGAAAATGAAAAACATTCTAACAGGAACAAATGTCATTTGTGGCAATTTTTGAAAAACTGATTAATGTTGGACAATTCAGATTTTCCTTCTTTCCCTTTTCCCCTTAAGTAGCACACTGTGCAGATACATACACCCATCAGCAAGATCATTCAGTTATATAATTTCTGTAAAAAGAGTTTCATTGTGAAATAACTTAAGGATACACAGAGCAATGCTAAAGAGGACTCGGAAGAAGCCTCGTAGGTCAAAGTCATTTGTCTTTCTAACAGCCTGGGAAGGCATGCAGGAAAAATCACTCCTCAAGGGAGGGGAAGAAAAAGAAAAGTAAATACACTGCTCTGGAGTCCATTATCTCCAAAAAGAAAACAGGACTTGAGGAATAGCAGATCCCCAAACTTACAAGAAAACAGGGGCTCAAGGAAAAACATGTATCCTATCACTGCGAAGACAGAGGTGTCTTCTGCTTTTCTCACTTGTACTAGGTCCAACTTCATTAGGTATTACAAGTGTAGAACTTGGACTTCTAAATCTAAGGGATTCAATACTAACACATAAATTACAGAATGTGTACCAAACTGAATATGGGACACCTCTAGAGCCGAAATTTAGTGCATGTTATTGTCTCCTGGAACACTGAACTCAAAAGGCATAACCACTGTACTGTGAACTACTGAAGATAACAAATACCTATATCCCATCAGAACCTCTGGGAACCTACTTTCAAAACAGTTATCAGAATCTACACCATCCCCACTCCCAGTCATAAACATGCTTCCAAAATTTCCTCAGGTGCAACTCCAATCAATTCAAAAGCCCAATGTAAAGACAAAAGTCATACAATGACAAAGTATTATTTTTACCAAATTTCTGCAACTTAACAAAACTACACATACTGTAGAAAAACAAAAGCAAAAAAATCCCCCAGTGTATAAAAGATATCGGACCTTTAAAACCTGAGTAGTGGAAGTAGATAGCAAGTGACATGAAAACCAGTTGTGCCTCAGTGCTGTTACGGGATGTAGTTCTTAGAAAGTTACTGCTTATCACATTGAAGAATTTCAATCAGACATTAAAATGTTCAAGAGAAGGTACCAACTGTACCTGACGGGTCTTAGGCATAGAGTAACTGCACCCCTCTACTTCAATCACGCAGAATTTTAAGCTAGTTTCTTGATTAACATCATATTAATTAACTAAATATGCAATGGAAATGTGTAAGGGCAGTACCAAGTGCTTCTGCCTAACAAAGACATACAGTCTGACTTAATTTCTAATACACAACAGCAAGCACAAGCTGGGTATATACAAGAATCACAGATCTGGGATTTATTTTTTTAATCAAGATCTCCTTACAGGAAGCTTTGCTTTGATAGTCATACAGTGTGACCTGTATGGGGGCATTATGAAACTTCCATAGTAACCTGTCAAGTTGGTAAAAATAGAGAGCCTTACAGGATTTTCAAAAATATCTTACATCTGATATTCAGAAAAGTTCCTGACAAAAACATGCTGGTTGGCTAAACCTAGACCATAGAAAATACCATTTGGATACCCAAAAGAGCTAGTTGCACTGAAAAAGCAAGCAACTTTGTAAGAAGTACTGCATTTTTACAGAACTTCACTGTTTTGACTACAGAAAATCATGAAGTTATCAGTCTCCAGTTTACCAATCAGCCATTCAATTAAATCACAGATTCATTTTCTTTTCAAATTCTTTTTCTGTTCAAATCAAAATATAAATATTTCATGGCTAGTATCAATATTAACATTTAAATATCTCTATCACTGTAACTTATTTTTATTTGTGTAAATCTTCCTCCCAACTCTAAGGATTTTTAAAACATTACCTTGTTGCATCCCTTCAAAGTCTGCTTTTAGAATATGCATCAATTTTTAATGCTAAACAACTGCACATGTTTTTTAAAATCCAACCCACCTTTGACTGAGTTAAGCATTTTTTTGTAGAAGACTGACTCAAGTCAGATTGATATGAATTGCAGTGACTTTTCTGTCGCACCTTTCTCTTAATTTCAGATTCTGACTCCTCTGTATTTTCCATTACACTGTCTAGGGGAGAAAAAAATGCAAAAACGTTAACATGAAATGTCCACTCATATGCTGTTATATTTATGATCAACTTAGTTCTTTACATACACTAACTTGAACCAAACATCATTTGTCTTTTAAACTTCCAACACACTACACTGTTTTAAGTATCTCATGATTAGTTGCATGAGTAAGAAAAAATTCCCCAAAGTAAATTAAAAAATGTTGTTTTACTAACACTGTCTCAGTGTCTCTCAGTGACAATTTCTATCTTAATATTTTTGGATGAGGCTTTGGATTTGCAAGTCTATACTAACTTCACTGCAGCTCAAATAGAAGGTCTGCTGCCAAAAGTAGGAAGGGATGTTAGATTACACTGTTGGTAATCTTTACTACAGAATTACTGATGAATGCATTTAGAATAATTGGGAATGTTCTGTGTAACTAGAGTTTGACAGAATCATCAAGGTTGGAAGAGACTTTCAAGATCATCTAGTCCAATTATCAACCTGGCACCATCATAATCACCCCTTAACCATATCCCCACGTGCCACATCTAGACACCTCTTGAACACTTCTAGAGAAGGTGACTGCGACCTCCATAGGTAACTTATTCCAGTGCCTAACCATTCTTTCAGTGAAAAGAGTATTTCAAGTATCTAATCTGAACCTTCCCTGGCACCTGAGACATGGCAGAAGAGATTATTTCTACACCTACCTGAAAGGAGGCTGTAGCCAGGTGGGGAGCAAAGTCTCCCCTGAGCCTCCTTTTCTCCAGACTAAACACCTCCAGTTCCCTCAGCTGCTCCTCATATGACTTGTGCTCCAGACCCTTCACCAGCTTCACTGCCCTTTCCTGACACACTCCAGCATCTCAATGTCCTTTTTAAAGTGAGGGGCCCAGAACTGGACACAGGACTCGAAGTGCAGCCTCACCAGTGCTGAGCCATCACTTTCCTAGTTCTGCTGTCCACAGTATTGTTGATACAGACCAAGATGCCAATGGCCATCCTGGCCACCTGGACACACTGCCAGGTGTAAACCAGCAGATTTAGTATTTCAGATTTAACTCGACAACACAAGACACAGCAATACTGTGAATTACAGTGTTTTATATTGGGGCATTCATTTAAATACTGTAAGAGTATAGGAACACAGAAACTCATGAATAAAAATCCCACCCTGTGCATTGTAAGAAAGGGAGTATGTTGTACAAGAGTGCCTCAACTAGATTTAATGTAAAAGTGCTATTTATATTCCCTAGTTTAATTGCAGTCTCCATATTGGAACTTTTTTTAAGACTGTCTTTTTTTCAAAAGCTATGAATATTTATACATACTGATAAACTCACAAACATCCTACTATCAGACCACATCTCAAAACTAAAGAATACCTTGTTTTCAAAAAAGAAACAACAAAAGGTAGGGTTTTTTCTAAGTTAACTCATACTGATATACTACTGCTGAAATGCTACTTAAAATTAACCTTAAAAAGCACAGCAAAACAACCTGCCAGTGTAGATGGCTATGCAGCTGAATATCAGGTTTACAGAGTGTATGTGTACTAACAAAGCTTAACAAAACACAAAAGTGAATTTTCATTTCTGATTTCACAATTTCCACATCTCAAGGCAAACTATATTTTCTCTATTGCATCTCTGTCAGTTTTCCCTAACAACAATATAAGACTGTGTTGCAGCTGAGGTACAGAGCAGTGCTCATGCTGCTCTTCTATTAACTCCCTCAGCGTATCAATATACCAAGTGTTGGTTACCATGCCATATTTTTCTTATACTAACACTACTACAGAAGTTCCTCATCAATAATTCAGAAACAAGCTGGAGGCTTGGACTCAGACTGGATAATCTCCAGAGATCTGTTCCATCTCCAATTCTGTGACTCTAAATTTTCCCTGATTTCTATTGTTTTTAAAAGTACCTGAAACCTAATTTAAAACTAATTATTACAAGACTGAACTGGTTGCAGAAATCCGTCAAAAAGGGCAAAATCCTCGCTTCATGCATAAACTTGTATAAACCTAGAATAACATGATGTAAGGCTATAAATATATATATATGTGTATATATACACACTAAAGGTTATGTAAGATTTGGCAACACATCCATATTCAAAAAATTATTCTGCTTAAAAGAAATGAGAACTCTAAAGATAACTTACCCACTCCTTGAGACCGTGGTAATCTAATGTGGTCTGCCTCTACTTTCTGAAGCTGAGGTGGGTATTCTTTTCTGAAAAATTAATTAGATGGTTGTTCTTTCGACAGAAATTATAATTTAGTCACAATTATACATGAACAAAATAAACGTGAAATGCATCTGAAAGCTACGAATAAGTAACTTCTCCTATTACATACTATTTGTACACTTAAAAAAGTATTACCAGAATGCTAGGAACAGCCACAGTAAATCTCTTGGAAGTGTTTCTAATCTAAACCTCCTCTGATAATAATCAGGAGTCTCTCACTTGCAGACCCAAGTCTCCAAATACTGAAGTCTGCCATCTTCCCCTCCTCCTCCTCACTCATGAAATACAAGACAGATACTTTTAAAAGTCAAGAATAGAAACAAATATTATTTTAATATTAAAGTAGATTCCACAAGTTCCACAACTTAAAAAACAGGAAGAGAAGATGCAAAACAGAGGGAAGAGATCTAACGTCAAAAACTGTTGTGGCCAGAAACCATAAAGAACAACACAGGATAAAGCACAGTTCCTATATATTTGTTTTTAAAATATTGTAATTAATTTAGACAAATTACTGGATAATAAAACTAAAAATATAAAAATTAAAAACTATAAAAATAAAAATAAATTTGCATTATAAAGATATCACATATTTTTTGTGCAAATTAATGCAATCTAAGGCATTACAGTAAGATTTAAGTCTCCTGAAAGATACTTTCAGTTTACGTACACGTCTGTCAAATTATGCTACTACCAAATTAAGATTCCTGAAGTTCACTGCACCTTGGTTACTGCTGGTGGCACTTTTCTTTCTCAGTGCTTTCTCGCTATAAATATAGTAAGTTACTGAAGCTGTAAGTTACTGTCCCTGTCCTAACTGGCAAGTTAAGCAATGGGCTGCAAATAAGCCACACACATCCCATCCTGCTAATTCTGATTACAATCAACAGCAAAGAGGTGAGGCACACAGCTGTAGGCAGTAACATCTCCAACTAACAGCTTAATTTTGAGAACCTATCTGAAAAAGATTTGGCTATGGCTGATGTAAAGTTCAGCACTAATAAAATAAGATTTTATTTCTTCCAGGACAGCATTTCCTAATACATTAAATCATGAAAACTTTGAATTTTCCGCATTTCCAGGTAATATTTCTCAGCGTCTTCACGTATTTTATTATTAACTAACAGCTGGTGTCTGACAAGTCATAATTACCTTTCAGTAGTATTTCATAACGTGTCTTATCTTGAACACAATCACTCTTAGAAAAATTATTTTCTAACACTGAAATTATATTTAAGAGAAACAATACTGAAACTATTTGTCATTTAATTGAAAGCAAACAATAAAACAAATGATATGGCAGATTTGGAATACTAAAATTTCTTTTAAAATGTAGCTGACAAGGTCTCTGGGCATTTCTAGTTTACAATTTTTCTTCTAAGAATCAAACAAGATTGTATTACATTCTTAATATGCAATATATATTTATTATTTTAAGGTGATAAAGTCATTATTTACCATATATGGCTAAATAATTCTTTTACAATAAATCAGAATACAGTAGCAGTATCTACCCATCTGAATTTTATGTTAGCAGCATAGACTTATATTGATACCTATTCAATGGCCAAACACTTACAGCAGAGCTAGCAAAAAATATGTATCTTTCTTCTCCTACAATACAGAATTGTTACTCATATGCTCACAATGAAGCAGTAGCACCCAAAACTAACTCCCAAAATGCAGCTCCAAATGAGCTGAGACTTCCCAGCAAAATTTAGCATGGTTAGCAATTCAAGGTCAGGCTTGAAGTTGCTTTGAATTAGAAAGAAAAGTGAAGATGATTTCAAACACTATTTAATTTCAGATTTCATAAAAAAAAAAAAAAAAAAAGCTTTCTTAGAGACAGTGAGAGCACTCCCACATGAAGGCAGAAAAACTAAGTGCCTCCTACTAGTTTCCTTTCTTGAAAAACCCACACACAAACAGGAAGGCAGAGCCCACCACCACGAAGTTTTTACAGACTATAGCACTAAGTTGCCCCTGTCAGCACAATGTTGTCATCTGAACACTTGCAGATCCATTAACACCTTCTCCAGTAAAGCACTTAGTACACCGAGCCATTTAATTGCATGTGAGTCCAGAAACAGAATGAAAACTATGGTGGTTTTTTAAATTGAACATGACACATGCTCAATTAACATACTGTTAAGCCCTAACCAAAACTAAGTCTTCTATTTCAACACAAATAACTGAGAGATCAAACACCTGAACAGACCAAGATGCAAGACTACCTACATACTGTGTCTAACAGTTAAAACCCCCAGAAATACAATATTGATTGCTGTTCCTACCATCCTAGCAAATATTTAAAACATACTTTTTTTTTTGCCTGTTACATTTCCTAGAAATATTTATGAGATTCAGATTTTGCTTGAAGAACAAGGCTCCATGTTCAGAGGTTAAACAATTTTAGGCATCTCATTTATCTCCTCCATTATAAGCACTTCTAATACCTTTAAGTACAAGGGAAGTAGAACAATATTTGATAAAAGCAATCTCAAGAAGTAGTAAAGCATCAAACACAAAACAGAAAACAGTGCCAAGAAAGATCAAGCTTTTTCGGCAACAGACATGACTGAATACTGAGGCGGGCTGGACTGTGCAGAGTCATGAACTTTTGACATATCTTGACAGCTAAGTCCTAGAGTATTCTTGACTAAGCATGTTTTGCCCAGACAGAATGGTATCACTGATTTCGTATTTTCAGCAAACATTCATGATTACTGCCATATTCCTTCACTGGTGGAATCGGACCTTAATATCTTTACGGACTGGTAGACAGACCTCCATAACACTCTCTAGCCAAACCGACAGTTTCACTTCATTTCTTCTCTAGGAAAACAAAACAAAAAAAAGGGGGGGGGGGGGGGCAGGGGAAAAGGCAGGACCACAATTTCTGGCTATGTCAGAAAGAAATAAACATAAAGAAACAGCTGCATCTGGAAATTTAGGAGACAGTGCCACCCACAATTTGGTACACCAACCCCTAACTTTGTTGAGGTGCAGGCTTACACAACAGTTGTATTTAATGTGCAGCCTGGCTTTTTGAGAGGCCACTCTGTTCAACCTTTCCTCCGCTTCTGTATGCTACTATTTGGAGATTTATCACTCCAGGCAGGCTGTTGGTTTTTACATCCTTACACAAAAGGAGAGTAAAGCATGGTAAGACTGAAGCATCAAGCTTCAAATTTACCTTCAGCATGACTTATAGGAAAAACAGAGTAAAAAAGTCAAAAGCTGAAAAGAGGAGGAGCAGCACAGGGAACAGGGTTTTTACTACACAGGTCAGTAACCCCATCTGGCCCAGAAAGTCAGGAATTGCTGCTGTACTTATCATGAAAGTAATGTTGAAAACTAAACTTAGCAGCTCCTGCCTACATCATCTTCCCCTGCTAGGACAGCAACAAAAAGCAGGGAAAGAAAAAAAGAATGAATCGAGTAGTATTGGGTTAAGAAGCAGCAAGTGTCCCCAAGAGAAAATTAAGATCACACCAGCATGGAATGTAACCCTTGCCTTCTATGCCATTCAGTGACACTAACTGGCTGGTGAGTTTGATAGCTCTTTTAAGAAGTAACAAAAGGCAGTAAACCAGAAAGGCTTGATTTTATTACTGAATTTGAAGTAAATTTGGAAAATCCTGAATTCACAAAGAGTTGTGTTATTTTTATCACTATTGGTTAATCATTATATACACTTTTTAAACAATTCAACCTAGTATCAAACTCATACTGCCAAAAATTACCTACATACACAGGATATTTATAAAACCTCAATTCATTACTATCCCCAAAACACTTCCACTAACATATAAACTATATATGAAGAAAAACAATTGTCTGGTATTTCATACTGCTAACAAAATATTAATAGCAGTAAACCAGATGCAAAACAAGTGATAAAGGAGCCTGAAATGAGCAATCAAAAACCAGTGTGTCTGTTTTTGCTATACATTTTCTGTTAATTGCTTTAACATATATACTTCATGAACAAAACATACACGGTAATGCAACAAAAATCTTTAATGCTATTCAAACCAAGCCGAGGTAACAGAGTGAAAGTTGTTAACAGCCTACTACGATCTTCTTCAGACTCATTCTATTACACAAAGTTTGCTGCTTTACAAAAAGAATTAGCAAACGTTCATCTGATGTTTATTTGATATTGGTTATATGAATTATATGAATAGAGAGAGAAATTTCCAGTGGAAATGTATCCAAAGTTAACGTTAACACAGCGTTATTTAGAGATGAATGTAAAAGTCCTTTTTCAGTAAAAGGGAGTAAATGAACCACAAAAATAGAGCAAAAGACAAGCAACCCCCATCACACATGAGCAGATATGATTTTCTGGATTAAATATTCTTTAACTAGCATTGCTACAGCACTCAATCAGTTAATTTGCTTAATGCTCATTGCCATGCTCATTTGATCAACAGTAAGCTTACCTTTCCTTTCGGTCCAGATTGCTTAAAATATGAAAAAAGAAAAAAACACATAAGATGCAAAGCCCCACACGTGTTGCACATCAGTAAATGCAAAGATTATTAAACATAAACTATAACTGTTTCATTGTCTCCTGCACTCACAGGACTGGTTTTCAAACAAGCACTATAATTTATCACATTTTTGTAAGAGTAATTAGAAATGCACAAATGTTACTTCAAAGACAGCAACAGTCTAAATACTACATTGACTTGAATCTTTTTCAGTGGGTAAAATTTGATTAATTCTGATCTTAACCTGGTCATGCCAATTCACTTACAATGCAGATGATGGTAAAACAGAATCCTAATATGTGAATTAAGATCATGCCTCATTTCCAATCACAGAATCATTAAGGTTGGAAAAGACATCAAAGACAGACCAACCATTAAAACAATCCCTGACTGCCACACAAAGGATTAAAAAAAATTATGTATGAACTTGTTTCTAACCATTTAAAAAAATATTTAAAATGTTTAATTGAGAAAAAAATTTCTGAAAGCAGTTTTAAGAAACCACATGTAAAAGCTAGATAAGGATAGACAGAAACCTCTTTCTGAGGTTTGGGCTAAAAAAAAAAAGTCTTACAAAATATTTAGGAATTAGTTTCACAAGCATCTACTTTAATGTAAGTTAACATATAACTGAATGTAGCTGATGCTCACAACTCTAGTCCTTTGTATACCAAGATTGATATAAAAATAGATCTTACTAAGCATAGCATTCAGACAACCTGAAAATAGCATCTTTATGTCTCCTGTCTTCAAAATTTGCAGTATGGAATGATGTAAGCTTTTAATCCATTTGACTGTTCCTCCCAACCATCAAAAGCCTAATGACCTTCTGTCACATATGCATTACACTAACAGTATTCTAAAACAACAAATTCAAATTGTTTCCTGTTTTACTTCAGTCACACTCAACAGAATACTATTATTACAGAGTAATAAAAACTCATGCTCCTTTCCTTTTCACAAACTAAACACAACAATAGAGCAAATTCTAATTCTCCTGTTAGAAAATGGCAGGAGGGACGTAAGGCAGGTAAGAACGTAGCTGTGATAATCCTACAGAATGCAGTCTGAAAACACATTCCATCTCCATAATGCTCTGGGAAGAGAGTAAAAGGACTTCAGAACTGACTGTGACCACAGCAACTTAGACTGGGGTGCAGGTAATCGGCCAACGCTGTGCGAAGGTGGGGAAAAATTGCTTCTAACAGGATGTAGCCTTTACAAACAACAAACACTGCTTTTGTGCAAGCCACATCTGAGTTTAGAAACGCAGTCAGATTCAAACATGCCTGCATGGAGCCACATCCACTATCTGTGTGTCCTTGGCACAATTAAGACAACATGTGGATTACCTGTTGTAAAGAATCACTCTGGGAAGGAACACATGCTTAATGCTAGGCAAACTTAAAGGCAGGAAAAAAATTTCCGGAATGCCTTATATTGTTATTATATTAGATGCCTCACTTGGTTGTTTTAAAATCCCTTATTAATATAATGCATTTAAATGAATTCTCTTTTTTACATCTCACAAAGATTATGAAACTAGAACCCTGGACAGATATAGGAATTATAATGATCAGTGTCCCTACCAATTGCTTCACACAGCTCATGCATACGATTTCTTACACATGCTGTACATACATGTTATTTCAGTGCCAAGTTTCACAGAACAGTCAGTCAGTAGCATAAGACAGAACTATGTATCCATTAAACGAAGCAAAATAGTTTGAACCAACTACAACACTAGGCCAAGTTATATCTGAAAATCTGCTGTATCAGAAGTGAACAAATTTTAATTTAATCCCCAGATTCCACTGGGAAAAAACATGAATAATATTCATCATAATATTACTCTAAAATATCAATTTTGTTGTACTAGAAACACAATTTTAAATATGAGTGCAACCGATAGACTTTAAGTTAACACACATGTGCAAAAAACTTGAAGAGGTAAGAAACACAGTACAAATCACAAACTTAAATTCAACTTGACAGAGATTACAACTGAGTTGCATAATTAGCTTGTCCCATGTGACACTATCCCCACTCAAAAACTCCTGTATAAATAACAGGATCTGTAACATCAGTGCCAGAGACTCAAACTGCTCAGAACCAATCATCTTCTTTTTTTTTTGTTATCCTTTCAAGAATCTACTGTAAGTTTATGTGCAATAGATGAGCTTAGATAAAACTATTTTCCCCATGTTGTTATTGATCACCACACCATAACACAATTCCACAAATGCAAACAAGGAATCCAACTTTGAACTCTAAGGTGTTGTGAGTTTTTTCCTATGCTAATTTACAGGTGACACAATTTCCATGCTACAAGCTTTTCTGTCTCAATATATACCTATAATTTTATTCTTGGTTTGCCACTCACATTTTTTGCACATCATCCTTTTTAAGCAGTCACCATCACAGTATTTACTTTTAAACTCAACTATTGCCTAATGTCAGTAAAGACTAGCAAAAAAGGATAAAAAAATTCCTACACGAGAAAAAACACATGACCAAAAAATATTACACATTTCACATGGGATTGTTTTGACTATTTCTTGCCTTCAAAACTCCAAAATATTCCTAGCATAAGAGTTAATTTTCTGTTGCTAATGTAAGCGAACAACAATAAAAATCCTAAGAGAGAACATATTAAAAACACTCAAGAAGACTATTATCCAGTTACTTCACCCAATACTCAGCCTGTGTTATCGTGAGAAATACCTCTTGATAAATTTAGGAGGAGACAAACTCATCAAAGCAAAACTACTTTATTAAATCAGTCAGCTGAACCCAGTGTCTCTCTCCAAGGACTCACACTTGCACACCAAAATCGGCCACCTTTTATCTCCTGCCCAGGCAGGGGGTGGTCCCTGTCCCCTTTCCCATTGGCTTGGTACTCAGGGACTCACATCTCTCTGGACCACCTCCTTTGCCCCTCCCCCCTCATCTTCTGCCTTTTTTGGCAGGTCTTTAGCATAGCCTTTCCTACTGGTTCTTAACAACTCTTGCAGATGCAAGGAACAGTCTCAACCACATCTAGGCAAGAAAAAAGACTTAGTTTTCCCCCGCTCCTGTCACTCTGGCTTCAGCAAAACATTGCTTTATTTCTCACATTATGCATTAGCTTTCTTTCTGCATGTCAAATGTGCCAAGTCACTACCTTTTTTTCATTCACATTACATTGTAGGTTTAAAAAGAGGCAAGTCCCATAGGCAAGAAAGGCAGGCAGGCAAGTCTAACATCCCCTGAAGATTAAGAATCTCTGTAGAAGGTTGAAGAAACCTATGGCATTCAACTTGGTAAGATGAATCTATCTTGACTGGCTGTTTCAAAGAACCATCTCACAACAAAGCTTAACCAAATACACCAGTATTATCAAGATCAACATTCAAAGCAGTCTTGAATGATTATGCTTACTTCAAATCATTTTAATTAGCACTGCAGATCAAGATTTTATCCCTCAGAATTACAAAAAAATCCAAACAAACAACCTCCCCCACCAGACAAAAGAAAACACAAACACAAACAAACCAACCCCGCCAGAAAGGTAAGGGTACGTATGATTAAAGATGTGCCACACTTTCCTCAACAGAAACTTGATCATCTTCTAAAAAAGGATTTCAGGCATGAAAAAAAAGAGCACAGCTGGTTCAGCCTAAACCACACTGATAACACAAACCTCATCTTTTAGTTTAATTCAGTTAATTAATTTAGTTTAACTCTGCCAATCCTTCTTAGTCATCCCAGTCTTGCAATGATGGAAAGAAATGAGAGAAATGTAAAGAAAAGAGAGATACCTACTACTGCATGTGCTATTACTAAGGGGTTGGAAATCTCCATGCTATATAACATGTACAGACTATAGTACTGTTTGAAATAGAAGGAGGCAACAATGGTCTAAGTCCTCAAGGACTGGACAAGACAGTGACCCTCCTATAAGAAAACGCTGACAGAGTTGGGGTTGTTCAGCCTGAGAAGTGAAGGCTCCAACGAGACCCTACAGTGGCCTTTCAGTACTTGAAGGGGGCCTGAAGATGGGGACAAACAGTTTAACAGGGCCTATTTCAACAGCATCATGGTTTTAATCTGCAAGAGGGTAGATTCAGACCAGGTAGAAGAAAAGTTCTTCACAATAAGGTGGTGAAACACTTTAACAGGTTGCCCCCAGACGTTGTAGATGCCTCATCTCTGGAAACATTCAAGGTCAGGTTGGATGGGGCTGTGAGCAACCCAATCTAATTGAAGATGTCCCTGCTCACTGCAGAACAGTTGGACTACACGACCTTTAAAGAACCCTTCCAACCCAAACTGTTCTATGATTCTATTATTCTGTGACTGCAAAACCCCTTTTTCAGTCTGTGTCTTCAATGCTAGATTACACTAATACATGTATGGATCACATAATTTATTCTCCTATGGGCTTTGTTTTTCTGAAGTTAGCAAATCCAAGTGAGGGAAGTGGGATGAAAAAAAAGGATACCTTCACATGAGCCCACCACCCCAAAAATCTATACTAAAAAACAGAGAGGAAAACAAGACAGCAGAAAAAGGAAGCTAGAGAATACTGACAAGATACAGCATTCATGTGGGATGGTGGAAATCCATTAAATTCATATATAAAAAGAGTTCTGAAAGGATAAACATGGAAAGAAAATTCCTTAAAGCAGTGGTTATCTTATATGTTTGTGACACACTGAATGTGAAAAGCATGTTAAAAACATCTAAAAACAACCCTGCAGTTTAGAGGAGTCTGATGGGGGTTTACATTTTCAAACCAATAAAGTTCAATTCAGCATAGTTCAGAAAGATCCCCCAGTTTCCAGTCATCCTCTCACACAAATGCAAAACTTTGCTTTTGTTAGATTTTCCAGTTCATATGTCTTATGCTGCATTTATAGACTATATGCAATTAACAAATCTGTAAGTTAATCTGTAGATAAATTTTATACAAGCTGGAGATGCTGTGATTTAGTATTTACTGATCATGTTGTCATTATGGGACTTTCTACTGCATACTATGTTTGTCCATTTCAAAGTATTTCCTAAAAATACTTACATTAGCAGATGCTCTCCTACTATGTGCCATAGTGTGTTTTAAAATGAGTAAATTCTAATATTATATTATAATAATTCCTGAAATATAATAATTTCATGAAACTTTAGTAATTAAGATCAAAGTTCATAATCAAGAACAAACCCATGTGATTACTTACATTTTCTTAGAACACTTCATAGAGTAAGAAAAACCATTACATACACAACCAGAGAGGACTTTTTACAGTTGAAACATCCAGAGGAACAAATGTAATTAGTCTTACCTTTGGGCTGCTGTTTTTACTACTGTTGTCTGTGCATGCGCATGGTGAAAACGTCTGCCATGTACCACAGTTACAGGACCAGACATATTCTGAGCATTTTCACTGCAAACATACAAAAAAAAGTTTAAGAAAAGACACTGGTGTATTTGTACAGTCAGCTAAAAACTGTGGTGTCCTACTTTTATAAGAACAGCCATACAAAACCAAAAATCAAAGAATTTCTGAACCAAAAATACAACTGGTTTGGATTCTTTTACAGGCATAAAAACATTCTGCCCTACCCTATAATAAAACAGACAAATAAGAATATATATAAATTCTTTCCCCCTGGAAGAAAAGGTAAAGATTTCTTAAAATTTTGTCAGCTTCCAGAATACTAGGAACCAGCTCTACTTTACTCAACCCTATACTGCATTAAGGCACTGCCATTTGTAATGAATTGTAACCATTTATAATATTTTTTTTACTACCATCTCTCATTTTATTAAGGCATAACATTAACTTCTTTAATACAATTTAAGGGGCATAACACGTGAGCAGACTGAAATGTACATTCAGCAAATTCTCTCACTACTCATAAGAGAAAATAAATGTCACAAATTTATGGATGTAAGATGGCTTTTAACTGAAACAAAACAACACATCTCAAAATTAAAAAAAAAGCAAGATTCTCAGGTACTCAAATACCCTAGCAGGACTCTATTCTCAATGTATTTTAGCATTTTTTTGGTTTCTTCATTTGTTGCCTTTTGACTTTTATCTCATTACTATGCAAAACCAGTAATTCTGGAGAGAAGATTTCTTACCATTACTCTCTAGTACAAGCTGACATTAGAATATAGTAGATCAATAATATAGTACTCTTTCAAAGATCATTAGACCCTAACAATTATCCTGAACACTGATGTGACAGGACACACATTACTATGCTTGAAATGTTCAAAAAACACACAACTTTAATGGACAGCATGTTGACGATGCAAACTGTTTCAAATTATGGAAATAGAGTGCTTAAATTTTGCTTTTAAAATTGATAGGAAATTTTAACTGCACTAAATAAAATTACGCGAAAAGGCATTCTGATTAATATTATTTCTCAGAAATACTATCCTGCTTTTTGTCCTGTGATGAGCAATGAAAATAACCCTGAAGTACCAAAATTCTCAAAAAAGCTGACAACCAATTCCTAATCCTTCCTTTACATTCCCTCACAATATGAAAGTGAGCAAACTGTTAGGTTGCTTTTTACATTCCAGTTTAGCATCACAAACCCTTTTGGGAGCCTTATATGGAGTATCATAAGTCAAGATTAGAAGCTGTCAGAGCATTTCTGACTGATCCTAAGATAACTGTTATGATCTGACTGATCAGAACATAACCATGACCATAACAGAACAAGACTTAACAAAACCAAATGGTAAAACTCTCTTTTTCTAGAATATGAAGTTTAGAAACATTATAAATGATCTAACAGTTCAACTTCCTGAAAATTAGGAGCCTATTCAAACACCAACCTCTTGAAAGTAAACACACTCATCCCAGATGCTTCCAAGGCAAGACCTTGCAACTCCAGCTGGTCAGTCATCAGCCAGACCAATGTACAGTCAACCCTCTGTTTAATGTTGCCACCTGAGAAATAAAAAGCTGACAGCTACCTGCCCTAAATACCTTACAGTGCCTCAAATCCTCTTTGGCTTTCAGTTTAACGTCTTTGAAAAAGAAAACAGAAAACAGAGTGCAGGAATGTCTTCTCAAAGGCTTAAGACCTAAGGAGTTTAAACAAGCAAGCAAGCAAGCCTTTAAACACCTATCTCATGTTTTATCTTTGTATTTGTTGGATCTGAGCTTTACTAAACTATCATGATTATGAAACTCTGTTTTGGGCCCCCACAGCAGAAAAAACTGTTAAGCAGCACTTCTGCTTTCTGCCTCACACTCAAGTAGTGAGAAACTCCAGTAGGTGCTGGAATAGAGTATCACAGACTGCTGAGGGATCAGGTTTAAGTCAAAGCAGACTTAAAATGGTTCATAAGGCGTCAGACATGTTTCCAACTTGGACAGCTGTAAAATGCAATCTGCTCTATAATCTCGTTCTCTGAAGAGAACATACCCCGTGCAGAGAGAAACACCAGAAAATTCAATCAGTCCTAGCAAGTTGCAAAAGGGGCGCATCAGAACTGAAACCTGGGTTTGCAAGTTTCAGCACAGTTTCACAAAAATTAAAATGTGACATTAAAACGAGGATGGAATAATAGTCAGAAAGTTCCTGGACAGAACAAATGTTCTAGAAGTCTCAAAGAACTCACAGTATATTAACAATATCTGTCTCATTAATGTTATCTCAGAAACCACAGAATGACTTGAAGAATAGGCTCTGATGTTACACTATCAGATTCTATCAGCTGATCCTTTGGACTTCTCAAGACCTCAGACTCAAGGGGCAAAGCACAAAACAATCCTTCATTGGACAAAGGGAAGAATCCAGAAGTAATGGAAGCACAACCAAAAACACAGGACACAACTACAGAGTACAGTAATTCTGCTATTCATCAAATAACTTTTTCAATAAAACATTACCCCAAAAATTTTAAAAGGGATTTGAGAAATTTTGACAGAAGTTATTGAAAACTAGCAAAGATAAAAGCAATTTAAACTAAGACCTCATGATTAAAAGATACAAACAAAACTATTATCATTAGGTTAAGTTTGATACTGGATTTGCTTAATCAGGTAACAGACCATAATTTTTTGGTTGGTTGAAGTTTTTGTAGATGTAAGTGGATATGTACACAAAAAACTTCTTCTCACTGTCCTTGTATATCCCTTCTTCCTGTCACTCACTCTCTGAATTTTAGGGACTATATGCTACAATACTACTCGTTTGAGTGAAGCCCCACTGATCTGAAGTTTTCAGTGCCTATTCTGCAGACAAGGTGGAAAAAAAGACTTCACCATTGTGATAAAAATCACCATGAACAGATCAAGAATATCAAGTATCTGATCTTCCTGTATTTAATTTAGCAGCTTAGCTGCATGATCGACCTCCAGAATCTTCTCTAGTTGAAGAGTTCAAATACTGAAAGTATAACTATTAAGCACATTCCATTCTGCATGTCAAAGTGAACACACCACCGGTCATCACTGCAGGGACCAGACCACAAACCTTTACTGATGCACATGTTATGAGAGATACAACACTATCACAAAAAAGTTATTAATTCAAGATAATCACTTAAAGCATAATCACTCAGTGACTCAGTGACCAAAATCTGAGAAGCTATCACAGTGGCGTCTACACATCCATTATTCACAACTAAATTTCTTCATCAATGACAGTATTAAGAAAAAGAGAATACTTATATTTTTCATTTAAATTCAGTATGCAGCTCAGTACTAGACAGAAGGTGGATGCCTGTTTACATGCCACAGATTTTACTTTTATTAATCATACTAGGTCTTAGGTTTATAATGTATTATTTGTAAATAGAAGGCAGTCCCAATCCAGGTAACAGAATGTCTGAGCTAAATGCTTAGACCATCTAAAAAAACCTCCGTAACTATTTATCTTAAAAACAATACACTTCTGGAACTTAATCGAAACAATGAACACAGTGAAGTATGACTGCTTTAATAGAAAAGAGAGAAAAATTACATAGTAAGGTTGGATTTCACTACAAATCCCACAGCCAGACAGAGGAAAATTCTACTTTACCAGAGGACTTGGGGACTCTTGTTTTAAATGGTTAGGTGATCCAAAACAATGACCAAATATAATGTGCATGTACAGGCTTCTTCACTAAACCAGAACAAAGGAACCTTAACAGATTTCTATAGGTTACTTTTATCTTCATGTCTATGTTCAAGAGCAGAATCCTAAAAAATGGAAATGACCAGAGTGATTCTGTAAGAACTGGTAAATCTGAAGAGGATTAAGTCATAAATCTGGATATAATCTTATATATGTGTTGTGTACACAAAAAAAATGCCTAAAAGACCAAAACGGAAAACATTATTTGCACAGCATAAATCAAGGACAATAAAGTATTGTGATAATTTGCGTAAATGTAAAAAGCATTTAATAGAGGGACAGAAGGAAGTACCCATGCTCAGAGATGGCAAGAACTGACAAAGAAGTACTTGAATGTGCTGAAAAATAACAGACCTCTGTGCAACGGCTCTTTTAGCCTATAACAAAAAACTTGGTACTATTAAATAAATTTTAGTTTTAAAACAACTTTTTAAAGTTCCAAATAACATCCCATTAGTCTATCTGAAGACATCAGGCTCAAAGATCAAAACAGCAGGAGAGGATACATATCACATAGGACTTCAAGGATTTATTTTCTCGAGTGTCTCTGTGATAAGAATGGTCTCACTAACCAACAATGCTCTTAGGGATCAGCATGCAAGAGCAAAGACAAGAACATCCCTCATGCAGTCACAAAGAGGTTGGATATTTGATGACTGCTCCCATTATGGTTCGCTATCTCATGAACTTTTCCTTCTTGCAAAGCTTACCAAACTGAGTGCACTCAGCAATATCAAACACTCCCTAAGAAAGTTCGGTGAATATGTAGTTTTTTCTTATATGCTGAAGAAATAAGTCTCTTACAAGCTAGGGACAGTAGTAACAAGCAAGTACAACACTGAATGCTTCAATACTGTTCCTGTCAGAACTAAATGCAACTGACAAGCTCAAGCTATCATACAGGACTATGGCATTTGCTGAATCCTTTAAAGAAACAGTCTCTGACTCCTAAATTGAATTATATCTTGCAGCAAGTAAACCAGAAAATGCATCCTGAGTTAACCTTGACAATTCATGGTCATGGAAAGAAGAGATTCTTGATGGGGATGTTACCAGTATTCTTCTAGCACACACAGGCAATGTTTGTATGTGCTGTTAAACATTTTGGAAGAGGAAAGACCTTAACAATCTAGTTTTCTGTCTTTACTCAGAAACACATTGTCATGGGTTTACTCAGGACCAATTTTTTGTTTTTCAAACTCCCCCCCCCAACAATTGCTGCAAGTTGGGAGAGGTTTTATACAGACAAAACAGAGGCTGATGTGGGGGAATAATACTAAGATTTATTACTAGTAAGACAAAGACTAAAGAATACTATATATACAACAATTCTAATTAAGCTTGCTTATCTTATGAAGAGAATGTTAGGTTATTATTCATATAATTCCGTTGGTCTCAGGTCCTGCAGTTTTTATTCCTCTGCCCTGGGAAGGAAAGGGAGGGGGAAAGGCCCTCCCTGCGGGCCCAGGCATCCGGCTGAGTGCCAGGTCCAAACCATCACAGGTATTTACAAAAGCATCTCTGTCCCCCCTATCAGTCCAGGAGGAGAAAGTTCCTTCTTTCTGAAGCAATTAAGTAGCATTGTAGAGTTTCTTTTCTATTATCTTTAGGACAACAGCTTCAATGTGTCGTAGCTGGAGATTTCTTTCTCTCTCTCGGTCGCATTCCGACTTCAGGACTGGACCTGCCCCTCTTCCATTTGGGACAGGACCGGAGG
>VYXB01008911.1:300569-338228 GCA_013397135.1 Pachyramphus minor | reverse complement strand
ACTGACCTTGGAGTACTCTGTTATCTCAAGTCCTCCTCTGCTCTCCAGAATTCTCTGCAGCCAGAATTCTTTTTGCAGCATGTTTCAGGTGGGCAGTTTCTCTCTAGAGATTCTTCTCCACTCTGTTACACATCCCAACCCGGGGAGGGGCTTCAGTGCTACACATGCCCCTGGCCCAGGGCCAGGGTAGAGAGGCCTGGCCCCCCACTCGGGCGCCTGTTGCCTTCCTCCTCACATGGCTGCTGAATTTCTTCTGCGCAGTCACCTTCTCTTCCGTTTTCTTAAATATGTCATTAGCAGAGGCGTTACTAAAACTTCTGATTGGCTTTGTTCCGGAAATCCACCTGGACCTGACTATTTCAGCCCAGGGGGGCTGCTAAACCCACGACACACATCACAGTGCAGCTTCTTAAAATGTACAGCAGATAATGCAAATATACCAGAAATTCCGTTTATTTACTATTGATTTGTATCAATGACCAAGTAGGCAAGCCAACATAAAACTAAATGTATTTACCTAAGTTTCTTGCTATTTCCCATCATGTTGAGGCCGATTGCGTTCCCCTTAAAAAGTCTGAAGCTTCCAGCTTTGCCTCGCCTTGCAAATGCTTTTATGGAATCGCTGCTACTGCCAATAGCTCCAGAGCGACAACGAAATGACTGTAACAACAGAATTCACATACATTAAAGTAATTGTATAAAAGTTGAAAGGACTAAATTAATTACAAAATATTAATATAAATAGTACTTTGGCTTCCTTTTCAAACTGCTTTTGTACTGAATTTCATGTAAAATATACTGTCTATGCCCTTACTCACTAGGCTTCCTTACTAAACAAAATACAATACATACTTTATATATGATAGAATAATAATAATTGTCTAAATTTAACATTAGTTATTCATGTTATATTTTCAGACTACAATAAAAATCAAGATGGGAACAAAAACATTAAGGGTAGGCAGATAGACAGCTTGAGCATATGGTCCTAAACCATCACATAAATGTTCATTTTTTAACGCTGCACAGATGACTATGCAATACTGTTTAAGAACCTAGCGTGGTTTAAAGATACATTTTCACCATGAGATAAAGAGATTACTTACCTTTCTTTCTTCATTGGGACTGAAAGGCTCATCACTCTCATCTAAACTGAGCAGATTTGCCTCGCTAGACAGGTGTGGGAGAGAAAAGCACATATGTTGTAATCCAGTAGAGCACCAGCAAAACATTTTAAACACACAAAGGGTTTTTTTTTTTCTCTTCCCTTTTTAAATTTAAATGCATCATACACATTCTGTATTTACCGGCATAAAACCACAGGAACATGAAATAAGCAACATAGTGATCAGATGCATTATGTGAACCTGAACTCAGAGTGCACATCAAATTATTTCACAAAAAGCAAAACTAAAAGGATTAATTCAATTACTGACACCATAAAACAGTCTACACCCTATTCTTAAATTGAGTCAAATATTTCATTAACCTATAAAACATAATTTGTTCATGCATATGTTCATGCATATGCATATTTGTTCATGCAATGTTCAAGTGTGCAGTTCAAAACTGCAAACTTCATAGTGCTTTAGGAGAAGAACTTAATATAAATAAATTTTATCCCATAGTGATTACTATAAAAATATTTCTTCCTAAAAATAATATATTCAGTTTGGTTCTACTTCTCATTAAAATGTCTTTCTTTAGTACTTTCAATATCTGTAATCCTCAAATATTAGAATGGGGAAGAAGATAAAAAAAAAAAGTCATGTATTCTTTTCAGTAATAGGCAATTATCCTCAAATAATCTTAAGTATTTAAATTAGAACCCGAATCACACATTTTATACAGACAGCAGCTAGACGAGGCTAACATATCCTTGCTTTTCGGAGAAGCAACCTGCAGATAATCCTTCCTCATCAATCCTGATAAGGTTACTCCTCTCTTGGCCACAAAAAAACAACACAACTTTTAGCCAACTCATAATCGCATGGTTCGGAGAGTTTTAATCAAGAGCATTCTGGCACAAATTACTTAAGAATACAAGCAGTCATGCCAGGAGTTCCAAAGGAACAGCTACACAAGAGAAACAAGTATGGAGGTGAAGGTGGAAACATTTCTCAGATGCAGACATGACATGCTGACTGCAATATATACAGTGACTTTAGCTCTTTATATATATTAGGTAATCACTCAGATGAACAAATTTTCTCTTCATGTTACAATTTATTTTTCCACCTTATGCAATACAGATATCCCTACAGCAAATAAAATAAAAGAAAAAAGTTGTTGACTCATAGGGTGAGATCTGCAGACTCTGAAACTTCAGGAGGTAACTGTGCACGCTGTTGCCTTTGATATGGCAAGAATGGTGTAAATGTCAACACAAAGACAACGGCACACTGTTGTATTTTCCTTTCATTTACAGATCACCACAATTCTAGGTGCTAAATGGAAAATGAACAGTGTAGTAGATCATCAGTAATTTCAAACAAAGAAAAAAAGAGCACAGTTGTACTTCTGTACAGACTACACATGGACATTAAAATACTGCCACATTTTTTAAACTCTGTTTTGGGAGAGATTATTCTTTCAAAGGAGGCTCACTGAGCCTTCTCAACCCTTCATCAGAAGACACCGAGTTTAACAATTTCAGAAATTTTCCAGATCCTAAGGAATAAACAAAAACCTGCAGCACAGATATGAACAGCAACCTATGGTATCTGCAGCTCTACCATTCGCCAACTGTACTGACCTAGCCGAATCATTTAATCTCTAGAAATATTTTCATTCTTCAGCTTCAGTTCATACAAAAATCACGACGATTTTCAAAACACCTTTCTCCTGTGGCTATACTTTTAGGATTTCAACATGCCACAATACTGCAACCACTTTAACAAAGGGCGTTTTGAGGGGGACGCTTAGAGAGAAGGTAACACATTGCAAATGAACAAAACACTGAACCAATGCTTAAATCAAAGTGAACAAGAGTTATCTCTTATGATGCAACATGACTAGAAAAATATCAGAGAATTAAAAATTTTAAACAGTATCTTTAGATCTCAAGGAACACAAAGTATATGCAAGCCCTAGGCTTAGTTGCAGGGGGCAGAGCTCTGAGCCCCATGGACGCTGTTCTATACCACCCACATCATCGCTGGGGGGCATGGCTTCCTGGGGGGGGAGGAAGAAGGAACATACACCAGAAGTTCACCATTTTGTTCAGTTTTCTTCCTTAAGAAAGCTGCCAGGACTCAGCACTGCAGACTCTGTCCCTTTCCTGCCGCTGCCTGTCCCTCCTGTTGCTTGGGAAGAATGCAACTCCAAGTGGCCAAAACAGCTGAGCCCATGTGCTGCTGCGACCTTAAAACACCCACCCACAACAGCCCAGGGGAGCACACATACCACGGTGCCAGTGCAGGAAGCAGTTGAGGGGAATGGAGTGGTGGAGGCAAGTCTGAGCCCAGCCGAAAGGAGCCCAGCTGAGCCACGGACACCCAGCCCAACAGAGCCCCAAGGAGCCGAGCAGGGCTGAGCTGGGCTACTCAGGGCGGCACAGATGATCTGGCTTTTGGGGGTTTCTCCGTCATTGCTTTTCATTGTCTTGGGCTCAAGGATGGGGAACATCGGCTGCAGAGAGCACCTGCCACATCATCTTTGTCTCAGGGAGGCCAAGTGGTGATGGCTAAGGAGAGCGCCTGCCACATTGTCTTTGTCTTGGGAATAACCCCGTGTCACTGCTGAGCTGCAGAAACGTCCAACATCTTGTCTTTGTTGTGGTGGCCATGCAGAAGTGAGTCAATGTGAACACCTTTGTGTGTAAAGCACCTTCTCTCCTGTATACTTCTGTTATTAATATTGTTACTGTGTATTTCTTACTCCATCGCTGTTTGTTTTCAGTAAACTGTGACCTCAACCCATAGTCTGCCTTTGTCCCTCTCTCACTAGAAGGGGTCAGGAGGAAAGGGGGAGTGGCTTGGTTAATTCCCAGCTGGTGTTAAACCACAAGGCATCAGTACCAGAAAGGCTGTTTTTTCAGAAAGCAGAATACACAGCAACTGAGTAATGCCTACTTGCTCATGTATCACATGCTTGCAGTTGCCTGCTTCGAAGATACAATTAATACAGCCCTGAAAAAACCCTACTACACGACATCCCCAGACATCCCCACGTACCAGTTACCAACGTTTTTAACACTGCTGAAATTAAACCTCAGCGGTCGTGCTGGGAGGATGCTATGCCTCCACACTTTGTCACTTTAACCTGTGCATTCCCTGGTTATTTTCACATTGGAACGATAATTTCTAATTTTTCAATACTTTCATTAAAATTTTATAACACATTAATGTCTTTACTAAAATTAAGGGAAAAAATAGAAGTAATTTACCTAAATAGAGTTCTTTCCAAAAGGGAATGCATAGTTACACATTCAAATTTAGGTGCTGAATAAGAAAAACTTTATGTTTACTTATGTCTAATTACTTGCCATTTGTTTAATGTTTCAAAACATGAAAACATTAATGCAACAGTTAGATAGCTCAGTTTACTAGACCATGTTTTCACTACTATCTTCAAGTACTCAAACTTTAAACCTCTGTTGACCGTTGTTGTTACATGCTAATAGGCTGCCAACCGATCCAGCTGTGTTTCAAACCTAATTGGAATTTCTGTCTGAAAACTATTACATATAAAATCAGGAGGTTGCCAGATTTCCTCTCACAATGCACTGAGTACATTCTTTATTTTAAATTACGTGGTTGTAGGCAGCACATTAAAAAAAAGCCCCAGTATCAGGGGCACAAGAGAGGTAGTGGTATTATTCAACTCACTCACAGTGCCATTCCATTAAAAATAACCATAATTAAGGGTTAATTTAACCTTAATTAAAACTACTAAAAATTAAGAACTGAGCCTCTGAACAAAAAGTTTTCATCACTTTAAAGTCTACAGTACCTTACTAACAAGCTCACAAAAGAAGCATAAAACATCTATATAAATACGGGAGGGTTTTTTGAGGAAGTATTACAGATTTTAAAAGTACTGGAAAAAAGTCAAACAGAAATAAATAAAATAGTACATTGTTTTTCCAGTCAGCAGTTTATCCCCCTAAACAAAAGGGAAAAAAAATTAAAACTTTTGAAAGAAGATGGTAGTTAAGAAAACATACCACAGTGCAAATAAACCAGAGCCACTTATTTGTATTCATCATTTTTGATAAGGCTGCTCTTGAACAAATCTCAGTGGAAGGTACAAGTCTAGACTATTAAAAAAACAGTATGACAGCCAAGAGCAAACTGGGCCCATCCGTTTAACAAAACCACTGTGGAACATACTGAGGTATGTTTCAAAGCATTTACCCAGATATGAAAAAGGAAGTAACTATAAATTATTCAAGACACTTCAAGAACAATCATCTGTAACACTAAAAAGCATCTTGTGACATGTTAATTTCACACATCAATTTATTTAATATATTAGTTTGGCCATGTTTGCACAAGTCTGCCATCCTTCCACGTGTTCTGCTACACGAGATATGCATCATTCCCATCACTTATTCTGTGATGGACTACACAGGTTTCAGTGTGTTCGGCTGACCCACTGGTCTTTTTTTCCTGTTGTTCTACGTGAAGGTTCCTCTCCTGTGGGATCTCCAAGTACAAAGCAAGAAAAGTCTCACATAACTTGCTACCATCTTGATTGCTGCCTTCAGTAGAGCAAATCTTTTAGAACATCAAAAATATTACTTTTCATCTTTCAATTGGACTGAATATTATCTGTAGGCATTGACTTTTGAATAAGATACTTGTCAATTATCATTCTGAATTTCCATAAATTTAGTTCCATACCAAGTATCAACTCTAGCATCATTTTAAACTTATATAGTGTTGAGTGGTCATTAATTTTTCCAAACCTTCTTCAGTGTATAAATATTGTTTAGTCCTTTTGTGTTCATTACTCAATACCTTACCATTATGACTCAGCCCATCTAATTCCCCAAGTAAGTTAAAGGACATCTTCTTTTAAAAAAATCTACCTATTCTAAAAATTGCTTTGGTAGGAGATCATTAGCCACATACTCTATGTTCAATTCACGGAAGAAAGATAATCCAAGCAGCCAGCACTAACCAACAACATTAGCACAGGTCTCATGGGGTAATACAAGAATACAGCAAATCCTTTAAGTGCTAGAATGTTATTCTTAGGCTAGTTCAAAACAAACTTATTATGTGTCTGCCATTAAGAGGGCAAAAAGCTGTGATGAGGTCAGGCACTATAATACCCGTGCCTCAACAACAACCATGAGATGCATCCTGCTGCTCGCTTCAGACTTACAGCCCTCTCCACAAGGAAATGCAGCAAGATTCAAACATTGCAGTAAATATGAGCACATCACAGCAAATAAGAATGACATTTTTAAATAAATCATCAGAATACCTACTTACTGTACAATATACTAAAAATATTGGGGGGACACAAAGCTTTACGCTGGAACAATTATATGAAATGTTCTAAAGTTAAAGGGAATTTAGAAGAAAAAAAGTTTAAAAGTTTACTGTTGTTTGTTGTCTAAAGATTCTGTTCTGTCAGTGTTTTGTTATATTAAATAAAAATGCATCAGAAAAGCAAAAGACATAAATTATTTCAAAGTGCTCATAGCTCACTATGCCTTTAAGACAAATAAACCCGGATATTGCCAAAAGTAAATACATGGGCAGCTTAAAACATGTAGCTGTTTGGAGGGAAGGTGAAGCTGCCTCAAATGGCATCAGAGGATGGGTAAGTAAAAAAAGGCAGGATCTCCAGTTTAAATCAATTTTCAGCTACTCTTTTATCTCTATTTTCAGATAAAATTCTGCATAATTCAAAGATATAAAAGCAAATTACTGATCTAAGTAGGTAATAAAAATTCAATTCTGGCTACAGGAAAACTGTTTATCGTACAGAATATTTGAAAGGAATGAAAAAGCACCCAGAAATACAATCCTAAAATCAAATACAATTATATGAAGCATATGTTCCATAATAATTTCCTTTTTTTTTAGCATCATTACTCTATACCTATCTCATTTTGCGTTCTTAAGTCAACATCAGCTGGAGACAGACAGAAAACAGCAGTAAATTATGAGAAGGAAAAAAGCTGTGAGGCTTCCAAATGTGAGTTATTTTATTTCTGAAGGCAAATACTAACTGTATGGTATGTACTGCCCTTACACTTAAAACGTATTACTGTGCACCGGAAATGGATGTAGAGTTGCTAAGGAAAAAAGCTGGCTTAATTTTATAAAACTGAAATGCCCTTAATTTGTGAAACTTTTAAAAAAGTGGCTTTAACTTCTGATACAGCTCTTGAGCTCTGAATGCTTACCTCACACTTCAATGAACTCCTGAACTGATTTTTTAATGACTAAAACTTCATGTCTTAATGTTTTAATAAGATTACAGCATAGCCTGCTGCTGCAGCCTATGTGCTTGTGTGTCTGCTTTACCATCTCCCTTCCAACACATAGAATTTGGCAGAATATGACAAGATACAAATTCATATACGAATATTTTTGTACTTAATCACAGGATTCAGTGTTTTCTTCCTAGAGAACCACAGCATAACTTTTTGAACTTGCAGGTCCTAATCTCCAAATATCTAAGAACAACAAATAATCTGACACACATTCTTTGTGCATGACACTTGTTTTTTAACAATTCATTAGTCATTTTGGAAACAAATACAATAATATTGAGGAAATATATTAGTAACAAAAAAACATCATAAGGACAAAGTATGGATTCAAACCACACAGATGGGATTTAAGTTTTAGACAAAATCCAAATATACTAAGCAAAAGAATAAATTATAAGCGAACACAACCAGCCTTAACTCTACTCAGTGAAATAAGCATAAAGGAGAAAAGTCTACAATTTTGATGCTCAGTTTAACCTGATGTAGGCCTAAAGCTACTGAAGTACTTTAATCATAACTGTGATGTACTGAGTACCATCATCGCTAAAGGAAAAGCTGAAACAGCTTAGATACCCCACCTACAATTTCCTTATTTTCATGTTGCCATATTTATCTATGTTTCTTAGACTTACATAGAAGCTCCAAAGACAACTGCAACACTTGTGCCCTATGTTGTAAGCCCCATGTTCACAATTAATTTACATTATAATGCACTTCTATATGGCAAGACTATTTAAAATAAACACTTATTTAAAAGAATTTTTCTTAATTACTGGAACTTTAAGATATTATGTATTGTTTCTTATGCATAAATTACAAAAAATAAGTATTTAATTATAATAGACATTTATACTTTCAATAGCCTATATAAAAGCATCCTTACTCTTTCTCTGCATCTCCTTCACTGTCTTCTGCATGATCAAAGCTCCAATTACTTTTAAAACCTCCATCTCTCTTGGATTGTGATCTATCCAAAGCTGAAATGAGAACAAGTTAAGATAAGTCTTGATTTCAAGCTGAGTTATTAATTAACACAAACTAGAGGAGTAAACCAGATGTATGTATATTCCCCAAGTATTTATTTTATTGATGTCAATGTTCAACTATCATCTGATGAATAAGTTCATCAATGCAGTGGCAATTCATTTACTTAAATACATATGAGTATCTGTCAACATCTTATTAATGCACTAAGTTAGCAAGCTGTTAAAAATTATGACCTGCGGTAGCGTAACAACTGGTTTCAACTTATTTCAACTGTTTTACTGAAACCCATAAATTTAAGGGTAACTTCTCTGATATGAACTATGTATGTCACACACAGAAAGGGTTCTAAAATTTACTACTTCATTGTCTAATACCCAAACATATATATTAATTTTTCCGTATAAAAGCAACAGTTCTGAATATCCCAAGTACCATTTCAGCATAACATATTTTTTTTTAATTCAACATCTAACACTGACCTGAATTAACATTCAATGCTAACTGAAATTTCAGTGTTATCATCAACTAAGTAAAAACCTGAACTTTCTGAAAACAATCAAACTACATAAAATTTCAGATTTCTCTACTATGGAGATTTTCATATAATACGATGCATGGGGTATTCTTAAGTGAGATGGTCCAAAGCATGGAGACAGCATTCATTACAGCAAGACATTGTTCCCTCTGGGCCGTAACTACTGCCACTAAGAGCTATCTCACACAAATTCTGCATGACAAACTATGCAGCTGCTTTGATTTTGACACAATTTAAATGTGTCTTTTCTTACTAGATTTTTCTTTACGTTGTTGGAAATGCATTTAGAAATACTAAATGCAACTTTAATAGAAAAGAAAATCACAACCCACAACAGATGTCTATGGCGAAGTATAAACAGTACCCACAGAAATACTTATTGCATATTCAACCTCTGCTTCTATCTACTTCCATCTACTGTAGGCTTCTTGAGCCATGGGTCATAATTTTGTGTTTAACAGCTATTCCTACCTTTTTCTTCTCCCTCCTTGCTTTTTTAATCAAGCCTTCTTTAAAGAATCAACAGCATCTTGCAGCAGAGAGTACCTCAGCTTAATTATACGAGTAAGTATGTCCTTTAGTTTGTTCTGATTCAAACTGGCACCTTTTGCTCTTACTTAGTACTCTACTCCTCCACTCCATAGACTTTGGAAGACAGTAATAAGTAATCCTTCCCCATTCCCTCATGATTGCATAGATCCCTGTTGCATCCTTTCATGGTCATCCTTTTCCCAGGCAAAAGAAAAAGTGAATCAGCTTAATTTTTCTTCAGATGAAAGCTGTTTTATGCCTTTACATAACTCTCTGATGCTTCTCTCAGAACCTCTTCTACTCTACTGTAACCCTTTTGAGATGAGGATACACACACTACAAGGAAAACTCCAGATCCCATGGATTTCTACAGAAGCAACATGTTTTGTTTCTGTTATGTTCTTTATTCCTTTCCTAGACCTGTTTTCACTGCTGAGGAGAACTGTGTTGATCTTTATTTACTAGATAACTCCATCTTTCACTCATGATTAAGAACCACTTCAGAGCCAATCACTGTCTACAAAAATCCTCTTTCCTACTTCTCATTCACTTAGATTACTTGACATTTACCTGCACTAAATTTCATGTATGATTTCAACCCACATAACTCAAGAACTGAACATCTACAATTTGCTTTAAATAGCCAGCCATTATACTAACCCAAGTAAAGTTTAAACATGTGAAAACTTTGCCACCTTGCTATCATACTGTTTTCCTTATATCTGTGCACCAATGTTCACATAGATCTTCATGCAATTCAACTCCTTCCATTAAAAAAATTAAACTTCGTTGCCCTCTCTTTCCATCTGCTGCCAATTTTTTTTTATAAAACTTTCCACTTTATTCAGAGGCAACTTAGCCTCTCCCAAAGACATTGGTAAAGGACTTTACAGACATAACAATGAAATCAGATCTGGTCTTTATTATCATTTCTATGAATTTGGATCGCATGGTCACAAAGCTCACTGATGCAGAGTTCCTCAAACGCTTCCAATGTCTTTTAAAAAAGCTGGTAACACCCTAGCTACCTTCCTTACCTACAGCAGAAAGATGATGCTAACCACAAGTAACGCGCTACAGCCATTAGCTCCTTTATTTCCCAGTTCCTCTTACAACACTTGGATGAATGCCATTTGATCCTGCTGCCTTGTTCACAGCTTGCTCCATGTCCCGCAATTTCTTCCACTGATGTTTCGTTTTGAGTCATATACTCTATCACATTCCTTACTAAGAAAGATTTTGGCATGAAGAGGTTCCGTAAGTGTTGTCAAAGCAAGTGTGAGCAATTCCATTCTTCACTATGACCTTATCTAAGCCACCTTTCACAACAGGGTTGGCCACTGACCCTCCAGATACTCCTGAAACTTTCCTGCTGAGTTTGAAGAAATACTTAACAATAGTTTTTATGCTTCTTAGGAGTTACTAGTTAATTTTTTCCTCACTTCATTGTAATTATAGGTTAAGTCCATCAGCTTTTTTATTATTGTCTAATTTCATTATTTAGATAAAAGATAGGATTTAAGAAGCATAATATTTTATTTCAGATATTATACCTTACCCTGCTGTTTACCCAGGCCAACATTTGGGGGGCCTTTTGAAATGTATTTAAATAAGCAGGATGCATAGTGTGAGCCCCCAAGATGCCATCTTTAAATCTGCTGGAGCAGATTTCACTACCATTTTTCCTCCCCCCACAAACTCCCTTTGGTGGGTTACACCAAGGGAGACAACAACTCCGAGCCCAAGAAACTACCTGCAATTTAAATAGACAACTTATACAGGTGTAGCTGACACAGGTCACTGCTTTTTTGAACAACTGTGATCAGTTACATGCCATTTCTAAAAAGCCAATTAAAAAAAAAAATCCTGAAAAAATAATCTGTATTTTTTATCAAGACATTTATGTCATTATTAACCACATCCTGAAGCCAGACTTTTACAAATCTCCATACAGTCTTTTCATGTAAAACCCAATTATCACATTTTGGATTACAAAGCAAAGTATACTTGTAGGAAAAGTGTCAGAAAGCAGATCAACACCTTAAAGTTACTGTGTGTGGACACTGTTTTGTAAACTCCTTTAGCACGAGTTACAATCGCTCAACAGTGTCAGTAAGCAATTACTAAATGGGAGGGAAAAAAGTTCATAGTGAATCTCTATGAAATAAGAGCAAAGTTTTGCACTTGCAAAAAAAAAAAATTCTTTAAAATTCTGCCTGTCTAAACACTGAAATGAGGCGTGACCTAAATAGTATTTAGTACAGTGACAGTGTCCAGAAGAAGACAGTATCTTAGAAGATTTTTTTTGCTTATCTTGTACCTCTTGCTCTAAGGCAAATCATTCCATATGAATCTATACTATAGCTCACTAGAACATCACCGCTGCTTTATTGTTTTGGATGCGATACCATATTGGGTTTGTGTGGCAAGATTTTGTTAGTGGTGGAGAGCTGAAGGGGACCTGGAGAGCCTCACCTCACTTCTGTATCTGGGAAGATCATGGAGCAGACCCTCCTAGGGGCTAGGCTAAGGCACATAAAAGACAAGAACGTGATCCAAAGCAGCCAGCACAGCTTTACTGAGGGCAAATTGTGCCTGACCAATCTGGTGGCCTTCTATGATGGACTGACAGCAACAGTCGACAAGGGAAGACCATCCAGCTCTGAGTCCTCAACACAAGAAAGACATGGACCTGTTGGAGTGGGTCCAGAGGAGGGCCACAAAGACAATTGGAAAGACACAGAATTACAGAGTTGGATTGCTGAGTTGGAAGGGATCCACAAACATCATGGAGCCCAACTCTTAGCCCTGCACAGGACCATCCCCAAGAGTCACACCATGTGCCTGAGAGTATCGTCCAAACACCTCTTGAACTCTGGCAGCTTGGAGCTGCCACTGGACCCCTTCCCTGGGGTGTATTGTTCAGAGAAGAGAAGGCTTCCAAAAGAACTCATTGAGGTCTTGCAGTACCTTAAGGAGGCTTATAAAGGAGGAGGGAGAGGGACTTTTTATATGGACAGACAGAAATAGGACAGGGGGCAATGGTTTTAAACGGAAAGAGGGAAGGTTTGGATTAGATGTTAGGAAGAAATTCTTTACTGTGAAGGTGGTGAGGCACTGGAACTGGTTGCCCAAAGAAGTTCCGGATGCTCCATCCCTGGAAATGCTCAAGGCCAGCCTGGATGGGGTCCTGAGCAACCTGATTCAGTAAATGGTATCCCTGCCCATGGCAGGCAGGTTGGAACTAGATGACCTTTAAGGTCTCTTTCAACCCAAACCATTCTATGATTCTGCAAAGTCAACTCACCAAAGAAGTCAGATGCATTTACTGCCCACACAAAGACCAATTTTTCTTGTAAAGTGACTTTTCCATATGCATCACTGGATTGCCAGAGTAACTCCCTACCACTCCCAGAATATAACAGTAGAGACTAAGGTTTCTATTACACACAATAGCTTTTATAAGTCTTTCATTTGCTGAGAGCTCATCTATTTCTGCATGTTCAAGAACCATCCTGAACACAAAACCTAAATTAAACAAAGGTTTAATTCAGGACCCAGGTGCTTTTCCAGGAAGACCTGACGTTTACATTCTTTTCCCCCAGTTACACTTGTAAAGAAATAATACAAGCCTCATCTTACAAATGCTCAGACCATCACAACGGCAACCAACTTATCAGATACTGCAGTGTTCACACAGAAAATGTAAATTAATTTAAATGTACTCAGAATCATTGCCTTTATCCCGACTCATATTTAAGTAAATTAAAAAGAATGCCTCTAAGCTTTCTAATCTGTTGCTCATTTAGAGTCATCAGGTATATTGTTAAGAGGACAGAAGTACTCATAAAACCCTGACACAAAAATATGTTTTGGTTTACTTTCCCCATTGCTTCATTATTCTGCCAGACAGGCTTCTATGCAAAATAGCTTCTCATCTTCCAGCTTTGATACCATCAATTCTAGTACATCAACTCTGTAACCACAGTGAGGTTGCATTTTCACATTCTGAAGCCGCACTACATGAACATTTTTACATATCCCTCTCACTTCCTAAGAGCTGGGGCTTCTTGCTCCTGTCCTGCACTCTGCGATATATGAGCACTGACAGCAAACCTTGGGAAGGAAACTAATTCAGGCAAAAACCCCTTGAGCAGCACAGGAGGGGAAAAGTTTTTTTTTTTCAACCATATCAGTTCCCTCCTCACAGCACAGCTGTAACAGCACAACAGAGATAAGATCCATCCAGGAACCAGGATTGTTTTAAGTTCTAAGAAATCTGTAATCTGAAATTTGCATGGAATTGTATCCTAACCTAGATTTATAGGTATAGATTTAGAGACCTAGTGCTTAAAAGATGTTTTAACTTTCTGCTAAATTAGCTGCAGAGGCAAAACACATGTCAAAAGCACCTCCAGTAACAGGCAGTAATGATAACCTGATAGCAAGTGAAATATTACATGAAGCAGAGAGTTTAGCAGTAAAATTCTGTGATGCCAGTGTAATGGATACTGAGTAAGGACATTCTTTCGCACATGAAGGAATTCAATTTCTCAGATGGTTAACAAAAACCCCCACACCCGTTCAAGAATGTGATGTCAAGAGAAAACCAATGATAAATACAGAGTGTCCACTCCTGGACAAAAAGTTTGCAAAGCAAAAGCATTTATGAAAGATCTGTACTTCAAAGATGGAAATCATCTGCATATTCTGATAAATGGGGGTTTTTTTCAGGACATGCACATTGGGCTGCTTACAGTGCAGAATATCATCCCGAATGACAGGACTGAAGAACACAGAACTGTGTAAGTTTGATCACTTCTGAAACTGTGTTTAACATTTTTAAAGTATTAACAAGAACTAACGGATGAGGATAAAAGGATAGAACTTTGAAGTATGCTAAACGTGTTTTTTGTGATGCCTTTCAAAGTTTTTCTGGTAAGACAGTGGTGATAACCACATGACGGATTAGCGTTTCTTGACCTTTTGTACTGATTATCCCAGCAGAGATATAGAGGTACCACCCAAGGATGCTACATCAGAATAACAGCATCAGAAAACAGTACAGAAGTACTTCAAGAAGTTTTCTTTATTTAAACCAATAGCAAAAGGAACGCTACAGAGAGTGTGGGCATTTTCTTCTCAAGGAGACAGGAACCTATTGACAAAGGACATGAAGAAAACTGAAGAATTTGATCCTTTTCTATTTCCCATCACCCCAGATTTCACTGCTTAAGGTCTTCTGACCTCACAATTCCCCAACTCTACCAGCACAATCCGTGAGAATGCAACATCATCCATTGTCGAGAAAGGTATGATTAAGGAGGGCTTAAGCCAGTTGTACATGTGAAAGTCCACATGATCAGACAGAATGTATCTGATGGTGTTGAGGGAGCTTGCTAATGTCACTGTTAGGATCCTCTGCATTACCTTTAAAAGGTCATGGCATCAGAGAGGTTCCCAAAGACTGGAAAAACATCATTGCTCTTCAAGATGGGCAACCAGGATGATCTGGTGAACTAGAGGCTCGTCTGCTAAAGATAAAACTTATTCTTTACCATGCGGGTGCTCAAGAGCGGACCAGGTTCACCTGTGAGGCCATGGAGACTGGACAAATCCCTAAACAACCTGCTGTAATTGGGCTTGGTTTGGACATGATGTTCCAACCAGCAGACAAATAAAATCAGTGACTGCAGGTACAAAGCATCACCTAAGGTGACTGCACCACCATCACAAACACATCCAAAGTGAAGTGGCTTGGTCACTTTTCTTCTTTTCCCTCTCTGAGTAAGTCTGACACCCACTCAAACTTTCCACACAAGTAAAATAATTTAAATAACATCAAAAGCAGGTTCCAGCAATAAATGGGGCAAAAAAGAAACAAACAAAAAAGTAATTTTTTTCATCTCTAGCATTATGAATATAAATAATTCTTTACTTGCGTAAAATCACTATTGCTAGACTGGAGATATACTAAAAATTCAGAAAGGAAGAATGAAGTTTCATTGTTTTTGTAGGAAAGGTAAGTATTAGAGCAGTATCTTCCTATTTTATAGATAAAATTAAAGGACAAAAGGTTAGGAACAATTTCTGAACTGCCAATTGACTCACAAAATGTGAAAAAGTATATAAAGCTACAAGCCATTTTAAGGAAGATGACGCTTGAACAAGAATTACAGAATACAATCTCTGTGGCAAATCAGTATGTGATGTTAATCATATATGATCTCAAATTCTGAACACTGGAAGAGTTTTAGAAGATAAGCAAAACACAGCAGGAAACCTTACAGTATATTATGCATCTAATTTGCACACTCTGTTATGCACCATGGGATCCATCTTCATGTAAAACCTAAGCTTGTGCAACCGAGAATACAGCAGCACTAAACAAACAGTAATCTATTTTTAGAAAGTGCTGAAAGGCAGTTACATACAGAATAAGATTAATAACCTAGCCTAACTACCTGGAAATTAGGCAATTGACACTTTGAAAAGGTTTCCACATTTGCTGCAATAATTGGAACACCAGGTTGAAATAAAGTATGTATCTACATACCAAAAGGAATTAGGAAAAAATACCAAGAATTTGTCCTATTTAGCACTTCTGGATTTATCCTGTAAACTTTCAAAGATTATATCAGATAGATATTACCCCCTGCATAAAAACAGACAAATTAAAATCCAGAAAGGTTCCATGATCTCTACAAGAACTTGACATGCAAATGCAGGACAGAAGAATCATAGAATGGTTTGGGTTGGAAGGGATCTCAAAGATCATCTTGTTCCAACCCTGCTGCCATGGGCAGGGAAACCTTCCACTAGAGCAGGTTGCTCAAAGCTCCATCCAGGCTGGCCTTGAACACTTCCATGAGAAGTGTTTCTTCCAGAACAAGTAACTCTAAAAGGTAATTAAAGCTGTAAAAAGAAAGGCACCTCTTTGATGTTATCAATTGTTCAAAATTCACATGAAATGGACAGCAAAAAAAGCACATATAAAGAAAACGCTCAGCAACTTCAGTTAAAAAAAAAAATCAAAAATGTGGTAACATGAAATTGGCACATTTTGGAAAAATCTGAGTAGGGAAGGGACAATGAAAGAGTTAGTTAAACTCGAAGTGGTTAGAAAAAAATCTGCATTTGCCTTTCTGTAAAGGCTGAATATCTGGGTTTTTTTCCTATTCTTAGTGACACTGAAAAGCTTTCATACTCATATGAGAGAGCAGTCAGCTGAACTGGATCTCTGATACGGCTGAAGAGTACCAGACTAGCTTCACCAATACTTCCCCCCCACCTCGAGGATTAGTTTTCAGCCAACTTGCCATGAGGCCGGTGGAGCGTCGCTGTTGACTCAAGCTGTGAGCACACGGTCTCTGGGAGGGGCAGCAGCACTGTCGCTCTGAGCAGCACACAGCAGTGGCCCTGAGTGTGTCCTAAATTGCTGGCACAGTTGCTTGCACAGCCATACAGTATGGCCCCACACATGGGGCTAGAAAGTGACCCTTCAAATTCCCATACGGGTAAAAATCAAGTACATTATGTCTGTTAAAAAACAAAAACACAAACAAAACCACACCAAAAAACAATCAAATAAAACAAAACAAACAAAAACCCAAACCAAAACAAACAAAAAACAAACCAGTGACATGCAATACAAATATAGGCAAGAGTCTCCTGCTCACTGACAACTGCTAACTAAGCCACACTATGCTAAAATTCACTAAGCAGCCTTTATTTTTTAAAAAGCTAAAAAAATAACTTTAATATCCCTTGAAAACCAAACATTTTCTCAGTAATTCCTCAGAAAAGCAGTGAAGATGAAGTGCTATCAATCAACTCATTTTTAATAAATAGTAGATGCCAGCCTGCTAATTGCACCTAGTTATAAAACTACTTTTCAAGAAGTAGCACTCAAAACACAGCTGAAGCAAAACATCCACCTTCTTAAGAGATGATGCTGCAACCAGAGGTACCATTCAGCCACTTCCATCCAAACATGAAGCACCTGCTTACCATGATCTATCAGTTCTCTCTATCACAGGGCACAGTTCTTTCTTCCACCTAATGAGCAGAGCCTTTTCTAACAGTCTTTGCTAGATGACAGAGAACTTTATCAATGACAGATAATTTTTTGTGGTATTCATCAAGTAAAGCAGGTAAAGATTCAGCTACAACATCCTTGCCTTATGGCAGAACTATTAAACCTCAATTAAAGGTTTACTGCTCCACTGTGCCAGACATATGCAATCATAACCTGGACCAGAGCAGTCTTGAAGTTCACTTTTAAAAATTTAGTCACAATTGTAAAGGATTCTTAAACTGTTTCTTAAACAGTAAGCCTCGGTAGAAATAAAGTCAGAATGGACTCTAGTAAATGTTTCCAGAGGAAGTGAGCCTCAGAAATTACAAAGGCAATTGTAAATATGAAACCTAACATCTACTGCATAGTTCAAATTCTCATCTAATGGGCTCTTGAATAATCTTTCTGTTAGACTGGTGTATTAAATTCTGTCTTCAGCAGGATATTCATATTTTGCTAAATGAGCCATAAAAATTGGACATGCCAAACAAACACAACATTATATCCTAAGACATTAATAAAAATACATCAGTAGAATGAATTTTAGTACAAATGAAACAATCATATGGCACTGGATAAAAACACACTCATGAAAATAACAAATATTTTGCAGCTGTTTCTTACATACATAAATTTCTAAAATTACACATTATTAATCATGTATTATAGTATTATGTTTTACCACACCAGCAGAATATTATCAGTATTTATCATTCCTAAACCATTGTTGTGGCAAGCCATACAATGAAAACAACCAACCAACCAACCAACCAAATCTCACAAACAAAAACACAGGGAGACTGCTCCAGCTCCAGCTTATATGGTTTGAAAACAAACAAACAAAAACCCAGGAAAACTTCACACAGTTTCTGAATCATCACTGTTCTTTATTTATAATCACTCAAGATTCAGCCAAAGAAAGATATCCCAAAGTCTTTCACTCCAAATTATTCTTTCATAGAAATTCTGGGGACACATTCAGAAATGTTTCCTTGACTCATGCAACCCTTACAGCACTTGTCCGTTAACAAATACTGTTCAAACACCTGTTGACCAACCTGGGAAGAATAACCACAGCCAGGTAATTTATTCCCTCCAGTCTCCAGCCTTCACCATAAACTTGTTCTTCACAGAAGTTAACCTGTTATTTAAAATAATTGGACTTCCCTGGACAGAATAAAGCTGCTGTTAAACTTTTTTTTTGCGTAAGTTATGTGTCACACCTTCACCTGACTCAGATCACCAGGCAGATATGAAAGGGGGAAGTCCTACTCTTCTCAGAGTCTGTATGCTCTCCCCAATCCAAGGCATTGTCTTGTCTCTACAGCTTACCCTTCAGTGAGCAAATTCAACAAAGGTTTGGCAAAGTGCCAGTCTGGCAATATAGTACACAGCAAGTTCAATTTCTTTGGCAATCAAATGGTAAGTCTCAAGGGTGGGGGAGAACACAAGCAGCTTTGCTTCCAAAATGGAGTTGCACCCACTACGGAACTGACATTCATAAGCAACTGACTTGATCAAAAGAAGACACCAATTTTTACTTCATCACAGACTAAGGTTAGTTTTGCCTGAAAATATTAGGCATACTGGGCTGCTGAATACAGTAAGAGGAAGCTAAGAATACATGCTGTTTAAAAATTAAATGTGTAAGATATACTGCCAACAGATTTAACTCTACAAAGTGAGTAAGAACAGTAATATTTCTACTAATGCTTTAGTTGTCTTCATTTTAAGTAAGTAAGCAAGTACAGAGTATAAAACAGATTTTAACCTATATAAGAATGGCTCTACCTTAAAAAAATCCTCCAAATTGGAACCAAATAGGTGCTAAAACATGCCAAACAAAAAAAAAAACTCAATGTGCTCCCACCACCCCTAATGCAAGTGCCTTTTAGAACAACCAAGTTAAAAGAAGAATTATATTTGCCCTTTTCCCCCCAAAACCCCCAGAATTTGTTCCCGGTATCTCAATAGTCTCCCCCTCCACAACAGCTCCACTTTATTTATCTTGTTTTCTCAGTCTCTACAGTATCTTAAGCTATCCTGCACACTCTTCCAGTCTGCGTTGCACACAATGCCCTGTGTCCTGAGCGCTCCAGCTGCCCTGACCAGCACATGGTACTAACACCAGTTAGCAGCAAACTGAACCTTGCTGAAGCAACACTGTAACCTGCTCTTCAGGGGCACTAATTGTGACTTCTGTTTCATGGAAGCTGCCAAGTTTCATGAAATTTCTAGCTATTTACCTCTGAGTCCTTTACTCCTCTGTAAACAAAAGAGTTTAAGTTCTGGAAAAATAGAAGTTACACGACTGTATTTGTTACTCATAACAAAGCACAAGCCAGGGACTGGATTTTTACTATGACAGTGGTGAGACACTGAAGTTGCCCAGGGAGGCTGTGGATGCCCCAATCCCAAAAGTGTTCAAAGCCAGGTTGGATGGGGCTTTGAGCAGCCTGGTCTAGTGGAAGGTGTCTCTGCCTACAGCAGGGGGATTGGAACCAGGTGATCCTATCAGTGGGAAGGGAGGAGAGGTGACTCAAAAAACCCCCATATTCTTACAGAGAAGCATTTAAAAGTGAGAAGTCCAGTGATTAGTCTGACATTATAGGACCTGCTACAACACAAAACACCCTGATGCTCCTCAGTTATCTCAATTAAGAGACAAAGCTAAAACTCTATAGAGGAGATGAAGTCTTACACTGCATCAAAATTCATGCAGAGTCTTCCAGAAACAACAGTACTAAAAGCCAAAGTTGCTGTTGAAATCATCACAATTAATAATCCATTTTGCTTTATTGTTGTATATAAAACAAGAAGCAAAAGACTTAAATAACTAAATAGGCTCATCATAAAGGTATCTATGCAAGCACAACATTTGCAAACATTTGGTTTATGTTCGCTATTAAACCATATACTGATGTTACTACTTTTGTTACTACTATTACTTTTTTACTTATATAAAGAAAAGTATAAGGATCTCTTCTAGCAACATTCTCATTTAATTTCTTTTTTTTGCCACTAAAAAACAGTATAAAATCTGTGCTTTTTCTGAGGAAAGAGTAGCACTCTTCTACCAAATCCAAGTGCCAGAAAATAATGGATGAGGTATCCCAAACAAGACAGTTCATTACTCTTACACCTGAAGTTTCTGTGTTCCACTTTGTGAAAAATTATTACAGCAGCAGTTACTTATGATAAACTACCAAATAATAAATGCCTCGTAATGAAAACCAGAAAACTGCACTTTGGATGCTTTCTACTCCAAAAAGCTGAGGACAAGCCTGGACTCCTAGAATCTTATGTCTCAAAATTAAGAAGGTGATGATGTGGAAGAGGACTGAAGCACAGGCTATTACTTTAGAATTCACTGCTAAGCATATTACAACGTATGTTATAGAGCAGCAATAGATAAATTTATTTTTAGTATCTTTCTACATGCTTTAGGAAGCACCCTGTCTTTCTTAATATTTCATGACACCTATTACCCAAGTTCATCCAGAATATATAAAAAATACAAACAGTAAGAAGATATTTTCAATTTGACTTTTCTGAGAAATAGTTCTCAACAAGTGGGTTTCGTTCATAGAAAATAACCTGTTGTTGAAGTCAATAAGAAGGTTCCTTATTCTTAAAACCACTCAAAAGGACAGCTGAATAGTCTTTAGGTCTAAAAAGACATATGTGCAGCGCTACAAAGAAATTCTGAATGGATCAGAGGACTGGGAGACATAAACAAACCATGGAAGAATTACAAATTTACCACTTTCAGATAGCAAATTACTCTCAAGAAAAACAGCAAAAAGGAACAGATCATGTCTGGACATTGATGGGACCAATGCAAACCAGAGAAGAATTCAACAGGATAAAGTAGGAGTTTAGATACAGACAGAGAAGAAGGTCAATGATACCTGAAACATCTCTTCTCCTCATTTTCAAGCTCATCATTATCTCCCCTAGATCATAAACAAAGCATCAGAGACTGCTTCAAAGACAATTACAACAATTAATAATTAAATTGCACTGTTAAGAAAAAAATAAAGAGTTGTGGCCGACAGAAAATTTAAGTGTTCCACCTGAATATAAACTCCACTCTACCCTCATAATTTGTATTGCTCCAGTCAGAGATTTTTCAATATGATTAAAAACAGAAACAAAAAAAAGGAGAGGAAAGGCTGACCACCACTTCAAATGGCAACTCTGTGACTCTACAGTAATACACAAAAGCAGTGTGTTTCTGTACCATTCCAGAATCTCAGCCACCTCTAAGAAAATACACCAGTCTACAACCATTGCTTTGGTGAAGACAATTCTTTACATGTGAGCTGAAGGAAGAACAAAGCAATATTCTGGAGTCCTGTGGCAGACAACTGTGAAGTTTATACTGCTGCTGCTATTGGGTAGTCTGCATAGTTTTCTCTATTGTTATTAGGAAACCTGTAGCCAAGAAAATGGAATGAAAATTGAGCAAATTCCTGTCACGGTACTGCTGAAATCTCTCGGCGGCTCTGAAGGTAGGGACTGGCAACATTCCTTAGAAAGGGGATCCTCGAAAAGCAAATTCAATACTGGTTCTCAGTGTCACTACTGCAACCACCAGAAGACTGAAATAAGAAAACATGAACGAATAATGTATTTCTCCTTTCTTTTGGAAATACTTTAAAGTTTACCTGTTATCTATGGCATAGAGAAACTTTAAATTTCATGCTGGAGAAATTACGATTTCCTTGCAAGTCAGTGAAGGAGGCAGCAAACAAGAGTTCCCATAATTTTTCTCCAGGGGTAATGATCAATAGTACTCTCCCCACATGTTTAACATGCCTCCTCTAAATCCAAGTGGATTTGCCTATCACGCTCTATATTTAAGGTGTGATTATCAATTAAAAAACACAGGGATTGCTGCAGATGGAAATATTAAATCACTAAATTTGTATTCCTCCACATAAGGAAAGAACTCCCATGTAACAGGACTACTTTGTTAGTGTGAATTTCTGCATATTTGGCCCATAACTTTGAAACGTTATTGTAGAAAAGTATATTCAGCACAGACTTACTAATTCCACTTGCAAACTACATTAAATGACAAAAACAAGGTACTTTCCACACTTACAAATTCTAACAGTCCTGACACTTCAAGAAGAGCAATCATGCATGTCCTGTGTATCAATGTATATGTGATATGTATCAACTATTAGCACTGCTCCAGAATGATAACAAATGCAGCTTTATAAAGAGTCCAATATTGCAGACTTGGGGTCTTTTTCACATTTCTATTAAACAGTCTATACAATACAGCATAAAAAATGATGACACATTAGATACGCAGAACTGGACAAAAAAACATGCACTAGTATGAATCATTGTGCACAGGAACAGCATTACCAGAAAGGCAACAGATAAATCACTCAAGGAACAACCTTCCAGAAAGAACATTTTGTTTTCACTGGAGAACAAAATAATAAAAATATTAAAGGAAGCACTTTTACAATAGAATGATTGACATATTTCTTCATAGTAACATCTGTTACACTAAATAAATGAAAAGCAGTATCTTACTAAACATGTGGAATCAAAATCAAAATTCTGAACAACTATCATCCTGAAAAGCAATTTATTTAATTTAACTGTATGTTTGGCATGACTGATAGTCAACATAGGCATAACAGCACTAAAAATGTCTATGCACATGTGTGTATATACACACACACAACCAGCACAGTTTCCATTAGACTGAATTCAACTGGTGATAGGTCTAACATCTATTTGGTCTATTCTTCATCTGTTTTACACACTTAACGCGGGGATGGACAGAGAAGTCCTCCCTGTCCTCTTTGCCAGCCTCTAAGAAAACATTTCCAAAAACATCAAGTAAATACTTCTTGGTTGTTGCTTACACAAACTTCAAGAGAGTTGATGAAATACACACACTCAGACTACCTATAGATACAACTTTAGGCTTATGTATTAAACATCATCCTGCAATAAAAGTTGCTGTATTTCCAACTCTATACACTTTCATCCCTATTTATGTCCCCATTATACTTGTTCCACAAGTCTGGCGCTCTCATACTTGTGTAGCTTTTGGAAAACAGTGGTTCTAACATCATTAGGTTGATCCAATATGTTGCTGTACATTTCAAGATTGCAGATTGCCAAAAAACTCATGTGTATCTATACATATAGCTAGAGGTATATGTATCTATTTATAGATGCTCTATGCCTTTACTTTTTTCTATAAACATCCCTAATAAGTACCTCTCAAATTCGCGAACGAAGAACTGGGGAAGGTCTTTGTACGCCTTCCAGCCTGCGCATTGGATTTATTTTAGGTGGGACACAGTGCGCGCAGAACTGAGCCCACCCTTTAATCCTAAGGTTCATCTGCCGGGGCCAAGNTAAACATCCCTAATAAGTACCTCTCAAATAACATCTGAAAGCCTTCCTTTCCCTTTGCTTCAAACCACTACAAAGTTTACCATCTCTTACTAGATCTGCTTCAGTATCCTCATCTCACTGGGACTTGGACCACCCTCAGAAATTTTCTGTCATCACCATCCACATTAGATTTTCTTCACACATAGGTGCACACTTGCACCTATGATTTCTATCACATCATCAGTCCTGAAATGAATATGTCAAAATGAACGCACCCCCAAATAACAGGGAGACACAAAACCAGCCAATTAACTCAGTTTACCCATCATGGAACACTGAAGCTTCAAATGGGGATGCTATCCAGTTAGTCCTGCTGTTGGAAAGAGAACTCATCAGCAAAAAAAGTGTGGGTGTTACATATGAAATCTGTCTTTTTTTGAGTACTTGCTGGCTGGACAGGTGGCCAAGGTGCACTTAGACAGTGACTAGTCATCACCTTGACACAGTCAGCTGCCTGCACAAACCTCACCATATTCTTCGCAGAGTTCTGGGAAAAAAACCAGAGTGATTGCATTTCACCACCAAACTCCTTAAAGGTATAAGGGACGGAGCATGACAGTTGTTATTAACCAGAAAGAGTTTCTAAACATCAGAACTTCAGATTAATTATTTAAAACAACAAGCAGTATTTTGTTCACATGTCTATTCCAGAATACATAGTAATAAAAAACCAAAACCCAACATCCTGCAGCAAGACAAAACCTGCAAGAGGTACGTTCTGTGTAATACAGGTACTGCAAAATCTCCAATGCTAAACTTAGCCCTCTACTTGAAAAACTCTACTTATGAGTAGTTCATTTCTTTAACATATATTTTTCTTTGTTATCATCATGGTCATTTGGCAGAATTTAGCAAATTATTGGCCTATGCCATCAGGAGATGTGATTATAGAATTTTACAAGACTACAATAGCAGATTTTTGGATGTATCAGTGAAAATGTAAAAGCTCAACAGTTAAAAATATTCGAATTTCAGGAGACTTTTGCATTGTAATTAAGGGCTTTACTGTGACAAAAAAATTCTCAAAACAGCAATAACAATCCACAATAACATCAACAATTTTGTACGTGTAACAGCAAAGAAAAAATAGGGCTTTACAAACGCTAAAGGTTTCCTTCAAATGCAGATAATAAGGTTCATCATCACCTTCGTATCACAAATGCAAGCATAGCCCCCTCCCAAAATTAACCTCAGTCCCAAACCTTTGAAGAAGCCTTTCAGAAGTAGACTCATTTTATGGTGGGGCGAAAGAGTGAGGGCTAGGCCGGGGCCTGGGAGCGGACGGGAGTCAGTGAAACGTAGCCCTGGCCTCCCTTCCTCGCCCAACGCTAACCCTGCCCGGCGCCCCCCGAGCCCACCGCCCTCCGAGCCACCACTGATTCCTCCCGCTGCACCGAGCCGGGCTGCTCCCGGCGCTGCCCCTACAAAAGGAAGACACACTGCACTCCCAACGCCTCGGAACGTTAAAAGAAAGAAAGAAAGAAAAAAGAGAAGAACCAAATCGCCCTCATTAAGCCCTCCCTCAAAAGCAGGTCTCTTTACACCAGACCTAACCACGGCACCCACCCTTCCCCCACCACGAAGCCACCTCTCATTGTCGTCGCCCCCAGAGGGGACCCATTACCCCCCTCCCTATGCACACAGACGCCCGCCTCCCCCATTCCCCAGTCTGTGCCTTGCCCCTTTACTGGTCGCCAGAAGGGAAGCGCAGCCCGCGGGCCACATTCCCCCGTCACAGCCCCGCACGCACCTTCCAGAAAGGAGCTGTCTCTGCAACCGCCGCCGCCGCCACCGGCCATCTTCCCGCTGCCGCGCCGCGCTCCCTCACTCCATCGCCCAGCGCGGCGGCGGGGCCCGGCCCTTCCCCCGGCCTGCCCGCCCCCACTGCGGAAGGCTGGCTGACCCGCAGCGGCGGCAATGCCGCCGAGGCCCGGCCCTCTCCCGCTCCCCGGGCCGCGCTGCCTTCCGGCCCCCGCGCAGGAGGAAGCGGCGGCGGCGGTAGCGCGCCCGCTCCTCCCTCAGCGCCCGCCGCCGGCACTCCCCGAGCGGCTGCAGCCGGGCCCGGCGCAGCGGCTGCCGATGGCGCCCGGCGGGGCCGATGGGCCTGGCCGGGACTCCGCCGCAGGAGCCTCCGAGAACGCGGGGAGGACGAGGGGACGGTGTGCGCAGCGCTGCCGCCCCTCTCCTCCATGAACGGCACTTCCCTACCCGGACCCGCGGCTCTCCCGGTCCGGCAGCTGCCGGCTTTCCCGGCCCCCGGACGATAAAATGGCCGCAGTAGCGCTGCGTCCGGTAGTACCTCGGGCTCTCCCGCTCCTTCCTCGATCAGCCTGGAGGTAGCAGCTTTTGGGAGGCGAGGAGATGGATCGGATAAAATGAATGGAGGTTGAGAAGTGCAGGAGTCCATTGCGCAGCGCTGGGGCCCGCTGGCCTCTCACTCTCACCTCGCTCCCGCTCCGGCAAAAGGTCTTGCCAAGCTTCAAAGATTCCTATTAATCATAAAATCTTCTGAGGCTTGATCAAGGCATATTTAAATCCAAAACTTGGATTTTGCAAAATGTGCTAAAGTGAAATTGCAAGTCATGGCCCCGTGTACATTTGATTTGTAAAAATCCTTTTATAGCATGTAAGGTTTTACGTTTTAAAAAGCTGTCCCATGAAGGCTAAGTAGCAAAAGCATGCATACTTTAAAAACTCCAAGGTAAATTATGGCAGTATAGAGCTATGGAAAACCAGGTGCTCCTTTCTGGGACAGGTTCTTTCATCTGGGATTCATCTGGAATGTAGTGACTGTACAACTGAGAAAATTTTATGTCTAATTTAAAGTACCTCGTTCCTAACAGGACTCATCCCTGACAAGTAAGCTTCCAAAAATGCTTAAACTGAAGAGTTTGTAGACTAAAGTCCTANCCATCTTCCCGCTGCCGCGCCGCGCTCCCTCACTCCATCGCCCAGCGCGGCGGCGGGGCCCGGCCCTTCCCCCGGCCTGCCCGCCCCCACTGCGGAAGGCTGGCTGACCCGCAGCGGCGGCAATGCCGCCGAGGCCCGGCCCTCTCCCGCTCCCCGGGCCGCGCTGCCTTCCGGCCCCCGCGCAGGAGGAAGCGGCGGCGGCGGTAGCGCGCCCGCTCCTCCCTCAGCGCCCGCCGCCGGCACTCCCCGAGCGGCTGCAGCCGGGCCCGGCGCAGCGGCTGCCGATGGCGCCCGGCGGGGCCGATGGGCCTGGCCGGGACTCCGCCGCAGGAGCCTCCGAGAACGCGGGGAGGACGAGGGGACGGTGTGCGCAGCGCTGCCGCCCCTCTCCTCCATGAACGGCACTTCCCTACCCGGACCCGCGGCTCTCCCGGTCCGGCAGCTGCCGGCTTTCCCGGCCCCCGGACGATAAAATGGCCGCAGTAGCGCTGCGTCCGGTAGTACCTCGGGCTCTCCCGCTCCTTCCTCGATCAGCCTGGAGGTAGCAGCTTTTGGGAGGCGAGGAGATGGATCGGATAAAATGAATGGAGGTTGAGAAGTGCAGGAGTCCATTGCGCAGCCATGGGGCCCGCTGGCCTCTCACTCTCACCTCGCTCCCGCTCCGGCAAAAGGTCTTGCCAAGCTTCAAAGATTCCTATTAATCATAAAATCTTCTGAGGCTTGATCAAGGCATATTTAAATCCAAAACTTGGATTTTGCAAAATGTGCTAAAGTGAAATTGCAAGTCATGGCCCCGTGTACATTTGATTTGTAAAAATCCTTTTATAGCATGTAAGGTTTTACGTTTTAAAAAGCTGTCCCATGAAGGCTAAGTAGCAAAAGCATGCATACTTTAAAAACTCCAAGGTAAATTATGGCAGTATAGAGCTATGGAAAACCAGGTGCTCCTTTCTGGGACAGGTTCTTTCATCTGGGATTCATCTGGAATGTAGTGACTGTACAACTGAGAAAATTTTATGTCTAATTTAAAGTACCTCGTTCCTAACAGGACTCATCCCTGACAAGTGAGCTTCCAAAAATGCTTAAACTGAAGAGTTTGTAGACTAAAGTCCTAAATTAGCTAAGTTGAAGTACCTAGTGCATATGAAAATTAAAAACTAGAGAGAGAGGAAAATTGTTGTTTTCTTTCTAAATTGGTTATTTTTGTTTCTGAGTTTTCTGTGTTGACATCAACGATATGCATAAGCCAGTATGAGAGTGCTCAGTTTTTACACAATCGAGAAGCAAAGAGAAGCATAGAAGAGTGGAGAGCTGGCCTGGAAGACGACAGGAGATGTCCAACTGCTCCACAAGTGCTACGTCACACCACCAGAGCTAACAAGAAATTATAAAGAATCCCAAAAGCTGGAACAGTGCTGGCAAACTTACAAATCTCAATCTTCAAAATCTCCTTAGAAAAAAAGACTTTTTCTGAAAGAGAGATCATGAAATATTGTTTCATTAGTAACAGGATTAACAGGAAACAATTCGGAAAAATCAGTGCAAGCTAATTATACAGAAACCAGAAAACCATATACTCAATAGAAACTTAATATTAAAAAAGAACCAAAACAAAAACTGAAATGAGAATAAAAGGAATTTTAGAATCTAATTTTCCAAAAATAACCTATTGTATTTCAGAAAAGTGTTGTCTAGACAGAAGGTTTGCTGTAGAGGTTACAACAATAATCCACAAATTCTTATTGACAGTTGAGACCAGACTGATTTAAGTCTACCCAATTCTACACAACTTTTAAAAAACCTGAGGATTATGAGTTATGATTATGAATTATTTGTATAAATGATACACAGTTGTGGGCTTTTGTTGATGAAAGCATCAGATACAGCTTCAGAGTCTTATTTTTAATGAACTGAGGCACAGTATAGACTAAAATACCTTTAAAAGTAGAATGTTATCAATATTCTACATGGATGGTTGATTTTAGGCTTTTTGATTGATAATTTAACATTTTTACATAGGAGCTGCCCCAAAATTACATCTTACTGTATTGCTCTTTTTCCTTTATGCAAAAGGATAATATGTAGTCAAAACTCTTACTCATTTGTTTTCCATTAAGTTTTTAATAGTAATCTTCTTCTCTGCCTTAGAGTGGTTTGTTTTTCCACGTGAGAAGTATTTGTGAGGGAATGCAATACCGAGAGCACTCAAGACTTGCAAAATCTTTTCAGCATTCTCTTAACTTTGCTTGGAACCAGAGGATTTTCATCATATATAAGAATTGACTGAGTGATCACTGAGAAAGAGAAAACTAGTATTCCTCTTCCTGCTGGGGGAAAGAATACAGAATTCACTGAGTTTTCTTCTTGTTTTGAAGCAAAAATTTAATTGTATTCACAGAATAAGAACACAGGGATGAAATGCATCAGATCATTACCCTATCCCTGGAGGTGTTTGAAGACAAGTTGGGTGGGCTACTGAACAACTTGGCCTAGTAGTGGATGGTATAGCTGCCCACAGCAGGAGGGTTGGAACTGGATAATCTTCAAGGTTCTCTTCCAACTCTGACCATTCTGTGGTTGCTTCCTGGTCTTTAGCAGCCTCTAGAAGTTAACACATCCCACTGTGGGTAGTTGATCATTGGAGGCCACAGTCTGAGGTCCTGCCTTTACATACACTTACACATGCACAGCTCTCTTTGCACAGCACTGTGTAGAGTGGGAAGCTGATTACTTTATCAGGCAACAACGAAGAATTTTTGTTTCACCTTAGAAATCTGTTTTTTCCCTCTCTTCCCACAATGAAGAAGTTGTTATTAATGAATGTGGCCTAGATGATCCAGTACTGCAACTATTGAAAAATATGTCTTTTTTTTTCTTTATATGTCGGATTCTTTCCAGTGACTTCTTGTTTCGTCTATGTTTTTTTAAGATGGTGGCTGCTCCCCAGAAGCAGTAGCTCCTTACGTAAGGAATAAAATTGAATTGGGATTGCAGTTTTGCAGCTTCTGTTGTGGTACTGTACATTAGCTAATTTTCTTTACTGATATATAAATTGCACATAGATGTTTAAAGGAATTTATAGGCACCTTGAATTTTTTTATTTTTTTGTTATTTACAACCCATGAACCCATTCTATAGACTATAAATCAATGCTTTTTAACAGTCCCACCTTTCAGAAATTATGGACTGAATAATTTTCACTTGTTTTCCACTGTTGTTCTTAGTTTTAAGTTCCTTGAATGTATTGATGATGCACCTTCTGTGTTCTTGGTTTTTTAAAAAAATAACCATTTTCTTGGTGTCCTGATGCCTGGGGGGTTTTCCCTTCTGTATTTTTAAAGCAAAATCAGTTTTATTCATTGTCTTGCGATGTCTTTTTCTTTCTATTAAAGCTAATTTTAGGAGTTTCCTACCATGTATTGTTCCAGGATAGCTGGAACAATAGTTAACCCTTCAGGAATGTTCCCAAAGGGAAGAGTGCCATTCATCTATGTGCTAGGACTTCTAATGATATGTCAGGATGTGGAAAAGTTTTTTGTTAAATTTTATTATCAAAGATAGCTTGTCAAGTAGCTACTAAATGACTAAGGACTGCTAAAGATCATTGGAACTTCATCGGAAATGTTTTCTGAATTCCTTCCTTGAAGGAGACCTGTTTGTTAAATCTGAATAGCCTACCTTAAAACACAACCTTGTGCTGTTAATAAACAAATACCTATTAGGTTTTCTGCTACTGTCATAAACATTTTGAAATTTAAAATCCCATTATTCATTGTATTGGCTGTTGTTTATCTGCTGCATTTGGTCATTGCTGCGTTAGACCCATTCAAAGAGAAACAATTTTGCTTTATATCTGCAAATTCTCTCGATGAACAGTGAGATTAAACAACTGTGTTGGGCTAAAAAACATAATGACTCATTAAGCATCAAAGAGAGATTTATAGGTGTAAAAGAGTAATTGAGGGATATGCCAACATTGTTTGACACAACACAGCATTAGATACTACTTTTGGAAGTAAAAATTTCTTTTTGCGAGGTTTGGCTACATTTGGAAGGCTGTTTTTCATAGAAGAAAAATCTACAGAATGTGATGCACAATCCATCAGTTACCTCACCTAAATGGAAGAAAAATTGTGATTGTGAAAAAAGTAAATCTTTTTAAATGAGAATAATTTCAAATGTATGTATGAAATTGTACTATAGAAGAAATGCTCAGTTATAAATCAAATATAAAATATTCCATCTGAAAAATTTGGGATAATCTTATATATTTTGATTATTTCTTAGTAATGGTAAATGGTAAATTTCTGAGGCAAACACAAAACAAAACAGTTGATAGTTTTGTAAGTGTTAAAAGGGGAGCATGTAAAAGGCCCAAGAGAACACATCAGATCTTAGATGTGTAGAATATACTTTCTGTATATTCAGAATGTTTATATAGAAGGTATTTCAGCATGTTTTGACTCATTGTATGGGTTTTTTTTAAGTTTCCTGAAGCAACTCTGTTGTTAACCTGAAATAAACTTTTACTTGTCTTCAGTATTCTTATGGTGGTGCTGTAAGGGAAATATATTTTTCCATACAGAGTGATGAAATACATTTATTGATTGTGTTCCAAGATTTAAGATTAGGCAAAAGGGTAATTTTTTTTCTTTGTCTTTCAGTGTAACTCTTCCATTACTTTACTGATAAGAGCAGAAGTTATAAGTGATTTAAAGGAAGAAAAATAGAAAATATTTCATTTGTCAACATAAATAATATACCATAACCACAGTAGTCTATCACCTACTAACAGAAAGAATATAATAAGTGCATCTATGGCACAAAATGTTCAAATCAAAGCGTATGTAATCAGGAAAATAAAATAATAAAAATTTTTACTGCAATAAAAATTAAAGCATAGCAAGAATTCAGACTGGTACTTAAGGCATGTTGGGCATCCCAAACCATCCAGCATACAAAACATACTGTGCATTTATGCACTGGGTCAAATCCTGCCTCTAATCTCTTGCTTTTCAAATCAATGGGAAATATGTCTTATGTCAACTTCCAAAGTATGTTTAAACACATTTAATAGGTACTGAAACTCCTTTTGTAGTTTATACAGAAGTCACTCTCATGATCACACATGGAAAGAAACATGGGTTCTTAATTGCCACCTAACAGAACTTGCAGATGGTTTTTCTTTATAATGATCTCACCCATCAGAAATGGAAGCTCTTTTGTAGCTGAAATCCTTGGATATCTTTGTCAGTAATCATTAGCCTTAAGAACTTTATGTTAGTAGAGATGGCTAAACAAATGCTTGTAATAAACAGAAAATATCTAATTTCAATTGTTTCAGCAGGCTCACACCTCTTAGAGGATGATCACCTTTTCTCTGCCTGTCTGTTTCATTACATGCCAATTTGTCTAAAGCTTTAAGAATACTTACTTTTCAGAGCAATTTTAAGGCAATCTTTTAACAAATGTTACGTGTTTCAAGTGGGAAACTTCTGAATCATGTTTCTAAAAATAAACTACACCATGAGCTCATAAAACAGCAAGTATTAACCTGTACACATACAAGCAAAAATACATTCCAAAACAAAGAAAGAGGTCAGATTTGTGTACCTGTGAACATGACCTATGAGATTGTATCAATCATAATGAAAAGAGAGAGAAAAAAATCACTTCATCCTCCCTGTACTCATTTTGCATGACCTACTCCCCTACTGCTCATGCTGCTAAGACACTGAGTATGTTTCGTACAATTCCCCTTCTAATCAGAACTTCTGAAACCTCTTTCTTAATGTACAAAAGAGATCTGAGATTTGGACTATGAAGATGGGTGTGCTCCTGTCAGTGTATTGTAGTGGTTAAGTACAGTGGTGTACTCTGCCTCACCTGTGAAGTGGAGACAGGTAAAGCATATGTAGCAATGACCATACTGCAAATAATAGAATCTTCACAGTGCAGGATTTGAAAGATGTAAAGGGATAATTTTGTTTGTCATTCTGCACAGAGTTAAGTTGTAAAGACTTAAAACGGCACCAGCATATGGTCTTAAAAATCTCAGTTTCAGTCTCCACAGCTAGAATATTAGAAAAGTTTGGGGGGAGGGAAATGTCCATATTAACCTCAACAATCTTTTCTAGAAATAGGTTTCTTCTACCTCAGAATTCACTGTGCTCTTTTGAGTAACCTTTCTATAATGGGAGATTGCTGTTGTCTGTCTCAGCCTTTTCTCTCCTACAGTTTCTTCAGTTTTCCTTCATTTATTATGTTTAATATCTCTGGAATCTAACATGTCTGTATTTAAAGGTGGGGTGTTCAAAACAGGATGCAGTACTAATGTAGGTCTCTCCAAAGCTGAATGAGTGGAATGACTGTCTTCTGCTTCTGACATACTGCAGTTCCCATCAATATATCCTAAAATATTTTTCAGCCAAACCACAGATCATGGTCAATCTGTAATCCAGTATAAATCATTAGTCCTTTTTTGTAATGTTGTTACCTAGTCAAATATATCTCAATTTGTATTAGTTCATTTGATGTCTCCATTTAAAGTGTGTGATTTTCTACTTGTCTTCACTGCACATCATCTTGCTGGTTTAGGTAGTTTCTTTTAATTCTAATCCTGTCCTTAAGCTAACCACTTGTTAGATGCTTGCAGCTTTGTGATCTGGCAGTGAAAATAAAAGAATTATAGCTAGAATAAACCTGTGTAGGATCAAGTGCCTCTCTCAGACTGTCACTCACGGAAACACACTGAGAGTGCATTTTTCCAGCCTATTTCGTGGTTCAGCTTTAAGAAGACATACATGACAGGGGCTAATGTTTTACTAGAGTCAGTATCACCTGTATTCCCTCCCTATTGGTCCTGCATGCCAGCGATTCCAATGAAGATGAACAGAACTGTAGTGTGACATTAGAGCTTTCCAGAGATTCTCAGGAGACTAGAATACAAGTCCCAGACATGTATAAGATAACCTTCGTATCTGTGTAGAAGTCCAAAACGCTTTGTCTTCTCAGTCTTTTTCCTCTTTTCCTGAAGAAGAGAATGGCATTCTGAGACATTATTTGCCTCTGTTAGAAGGATGTGGATGTCCACTGCTACTTTTGACAGAATCACAGAATCAGTTGGGTTGGAAAAGACCTCTGAGATCATTGAGTCCAAGCTGTGATGAAATACCACCACGTCAACTAGACCATGGCACTGAGTGCCACGTTCATGTCAATTTACATTGTTTAATGAAGGTGTGTGCTAAGGGCTTCAGTCCACGTGACATACTGTTACACATGCAGTAATTGTCAAAGGGCAGAATGTGCGCTTGGAGGGCTCAAGGCGAGATGAAGTTTTCTCCAGAATTGTAGAGACAACCAAACTAGCTCCTGTATAATCCATATGAAATAAGAGGTAAGAAATATTGATGGAGTAGAGCCTTGGCCCTGATGGAGTCTGTAGAGAGCCTTGATTAATGTTAGCAAAATGAGCCTTGAGACAGAGGAGGTTAAAGAAATTAGTTACCTCATGTGCCCAGAGTTATACTGTACAAGGAAACTTAGTGGGAGGAGAACTCACAAATCTACAGTGATTTGTGAGTTCTGTGGTCTTTGTAAATGAGCTGTACCAGTTTGTAAAGGGGCCTATCACAAGCATTTGTTTTAACTTTAAAGATTCTCCAAGTCTTTACGCTCTTTGATAAATGACAATGTCAGTCATTACGTATCTGCCTTTTATTCATCCCAGGCATATATAATTCTTATCATTAGTTGCATGTATAAAAACAAGATGAATCTGGTTGTCATTAGTGTATTATTCCTAATGTGTACTATTAGTTCATGTTATTCTTCAAGTAGCTGTTAAATGTAGCTGTTAAAAGTAGGAGGCCAAGAGACAGAGATAGTTGGGATCAGGGAATAACTCCTCAGGACTCTGAGTCCTGTCAGAAATCGGTGGAGCCCCAGTAGTAATACACTCATTCAGATTAAAGCATCAATAATATTTCTGTTGATTTTGTCAAAAGCTAAGGAGATCTTAACTACTATGAACATAACCATTATGTGACTGCCCTGCAGATTTTTACAGGAGTGGATTAGACTGTGTTTGTGTTACAATCCTTTTTATGCTAAACATTCTGAAGAATCTCTTTGGTAGTTATTTGTCTTTTCTAGAGCATGAGGTCCACATCACTGTGCCAGCATATTGTGAACATATGTAAGCATATTATTCAGAGGAAAGTATTTAGTGTTCAGAAGAAAGATAATGTTCCTTTTAATATTATGAAGACATTAATCTCTATTTCTTTTTGAGAAAACCCTGTAACTTGTGATTAAATTTGCTTGCCTTAATATATCGAACTCTGTACATTTGTATAAAAGGTACATAGATCACAAGCACTGTTTTCTTTATTTTTATAATAAAATAAAGACAGGAAAACTGAACAGTTTCCATCAGTTTGAAGATATATGTACTTTGACTGAGAGTCTATGGTTCCTAAACAATGTAAAATTTTAGCAGACTGTTTAAATTATAGCTACCATATGAAGACATTTTAAAGTGGAGCTGATCTGTTATGTCTGTCCTGTTTTCTACCTGGTAGTATAGAAGCTAAATGTATTGGTTTTCAACACAAAAAAGTTTTAAAGTTCTGGATCAGTTTTCATCATAAAAATTCCAGACTCTGTACCACCCATAAAGATGATTCTGTGGGAAATTCAGCAAGTTAAATATCATCTTCTTAAGAATAGATAATGTAATTTAAAGAAGAGAAAATTAAATCTTATTCATTACCTGCAACTAGTTTTGTAAGAGGAAAATCATCACTGAAATCATCATCACAGCACTTGAAATGTCCTGCAAAGAAGTTCAGTGTTGTAGAACATTTCTTATAGCATGGAGCTTTGTTGCTTTCATACAGAAAAAGTTTTTAAGATGCCTTAGAACAATATATATGCTATAAATTCACATTTGTAGAATCTGATTAACAATATTTGCATAATTTGGATGTGTTTACTAGACTATTACTGTCCTCATTGGTATATTTTATAGCAACCCATCAGCTACCATCTTCTCCTCAAAAGACAGACTCAGCCTTGTTTTCTGAATGTCGTTATCCACTTTTCACTTCTCTCTGTGGCTCCTGCACTAAATGCAATGCTTCAACTTCTGTCATTGCTCAAGTTCTTCCCTTTCCTTAGTCTTCCCTAAAATCCTTTTCTCTGGCTCTTTGAGTTTCTGTTTTCAGCTTCTTTCCTCCTACTCTCCGTACCAAAATCCTTTCCATGCTTCCAGCAGAGAGTTCTCCACTCCTTTTCTTCCAAAATTGCCACCTCATTTCTGCCTTTTATGGTGGCTCCCTCCCACTGCTGCTTCTGCTATATTAGTTTTTTAGGATCTATGATCCATATTCAGTAATGGAGGATATTGTTAGCCGAAATTCAGCTAAAAAGAAAACCTTGCCTGCCCCTATTTCTTGAGTGTCTTTTCTTTAATGCCATGACACAGTTTGGTAATAAAACACATTCTTCTCTTCTTGTATTATCTAACATGTCATTTTGGTTTAAAAGTGTTGTATACATACATGTAAGACAAACAGCATGCAAAACAAATTTCATGCTCAGTGCAAAGAACCTCAACAAAAACATAATTAATGCAACACAATGTTTGAGATTTTAAGCCAACAAAAGCCAGACCATTTAGAGCTAAGGTTCCCATAGCAACCTGACTGTGTCTCCTCCTGTGTCTGTGTGATAGGGTCTTTTTTTACATGACCACATATTGCTAGAGAATGTGCTGTATTATTCCATAAATAGAACATCAGTTTAATAGGTGAGTTAAGTACACAAGGACTTATCAAATTTTATATATCTTCAAAGGAAGTGGTATCATTGTGCCTTCTAATGTACGTATAAAATACTAGAAGAAATTTTTTGCATAAGCTTCATCCTGATATTACAACATCATTAACGTAAATCCTGCCTGCAAATGAATTTTTGCATGTTTTTAGTTTCCCAGTTATCTATTTCCATAAATAATTATGGGAGGAAGATAGTTGGTAATTCTTAAAAATAATGCAAGGAGACTCTTTAATTTTAAGTAATTATATTCCAGAATAGGCAGACACATAAAAGCACATGGGAATTCAAAAGGGGCAGACTTCAGTGCCTGAAATCATCCCATTGAACTGTAAGCACTTAAAAAAAGGGGCCAAAGTTATATATACACCTTGCAATTTCTCTACAATGTAGGAAGTTAGAAGAGCATCTCCAAAGGATGATTCAGTGCTCCTGAGGAAGTGATTTACCTTCTGCCTGTCTTACTCTACTATACAATAGGCCTGGAGAAACCAGTCAAGATCTCTTTCTGGCCCAATTTATTCCTTCAAATAGGATAAATCCAAGCTGTATGGTCGAAGAAAAAGAAATGAGATTTTCGGGTATTTCAGAGTCCCTAATCTGTCTTCAGGGTTAGATACAGGAATTTCCCCAGACTACACCAATATCAGTGTCTAAATCAGTGACTTCACATTCTTGACAATACAGACAAGTTCTACATTAGACAGGCCATCTCTTTTGAGTAGATACAAAATAGTACTGTGATTATTCTGGGCTTACACTGACTGCAGAAAGACAAGTTATACCTTATTTTACTTAATATTAAAGTGATGCAGAAAATAATACCTGCTTTATTTATAAAAACTGTTGGAAGAACTTACTTCATTTGTGTGTGTGTATTTGAACAAA
>VYXB01008911.1:54736-300472 GCA_013397135.1 Pachyramphus minor | reverse complement strand
CAGATCTTCGTTTGCGAAGTCTGGCCATTATTATTATTATTATATTATTTGAACAAACAGAAACCAGAGTCAACTCTTTACAGCTGTGACATTTTTGATACAGGACTGTCTCAGAGAACATAGAAATGTATTTTTACAGGCATTGGATAAGGTACCTCAGCACTCAACTCACGAGTTTTGATCTCTACTTTTGGATGTTGGGTCAGGCACTGCAGCTCAAAGGTAATCAAACCGTAAGTTTTTGTTGAATTGGGATCAAAGTGAAAAAGTTGAGATTCTTGGTAATTTATCTGTACCCTTGAAATGGATGTTTGGAATTGGAAGTGTTCTATGTGACATTGATACAAAACTCTGGCAAACCAGATGGCAGTCAGTTAATTTAGAGAGGATTTTAAAACAAGAATAATACGATGAAGAAAAACAAATAGCATTGAGAGAAAGACTCCTGACACAAAAGATAAAAATGTCATTCATTTCCTCATCTGGGCTGCAAAATACATTTTTCCATATTCAATTGCTTTATAAAAAAAAGACAAGGAAGAACTGGTTAGTGTTCTGGTGGTGTTAGAAGCTAAACAGGTGGATACCACTGGCATTCAACCACTGTTAGCTCTGAAGAAATCTGACACTCAAAATTTAGGTGACTGGCAAATCCCTGAAGTATCTGCTTTCCTGTAATAATATATACACAACAATAAGACAATGTGTCCCAATAGAGGTGAGTAGCAGTCTGAAATATTGAACAGTTCCCCAGGGAACTGTAATGAGGAACTATTGAAGTTATATCCTCTTTCTCACAGGAATGTTACAAGGCAGTTATCGTATTGTGCTATGCTGGATTAAACTGTTGGAACTAGCACATTTAATAGTAAAACCGTAAGTTAAGGTAGTACTGAAAGAAAGTGAAAAATTTTTTTTTCCACCCAAACAAAAAAGCAAATGCATGAAATCCTAGGGATCTGAGTGCTCGGAATGAGAAGCTTTCATCTAGTTTTGTAAGGCAAAGTGGGGAAATAGCACAGATGAAAACTCATAAACAACAAACAAACATAATGGGAAAAAAAGCCTGAGAGTTTGAAGAGTACAAGTGTGTGCCACTGTTAGAAGTCAAGACTTATATGTCAGAGGGCAGGATGAAATGGTGTCTGATGCCATGAATGGGGGAACTCTTAAATTATGTAAATCCTGTTATACCCAGGAAATTGAAGCCTTGCAAATTCTCTTAGGTAAATGCCGTAGCAAGAAGTGTATTTGACCTCATAAGCAATTTGTCATTCTGGTTGAAACAGTTCAAAACATTCCCAATAATGTTAACCTGCATAACAGAGTTCACAGACAAGAGCGTATGATTTTCTCTTCTAAGACAGGAATAACTACAGCACCCGACCATCCACCTCGGCAGGTGTGTGAGGAATGCTGTACACATGGCCTGGCTGTATCCTGAACAAGAACCCCAGTAGCCCTGAGGGTCTATAGGCAAAAGTGTTGTTTTCTTACAGGGTTTCAGGTTGATTGTATTTTTAAATTTCTTCACACATGGTTACTTACAGGCTTGTAGCAACTGCCTGGAGGAAGTGGATTTTGAAACAGGACAGGAAAACATCTTCCCTGTGTTGCCTTGTCTGGACAGGAAGGGAAACCTTTGATAGGTGGGAAGGAAAAAAACCCAAACTAAACAAAACAACAAACAAACAATACCGAAAACCCCCCCAAGATGCATCTGGCCCAGAAACAGAAGTCACCTGTTGAGGGAGCCTTCTGATGGGGTTTCCTGAGGCAGCTCCAGGGACCCCCAGCCACCATCTCAGCGCCCCACGCCCAGACTGAGGTGGCCCTGCCTTCTCCCCTCACTGTAAGTACAGGTAGCGGGGCTGTCCCTCAAACAAGGGGTCTGACATAGATCTCTGCTCTGGCTGTGCCTCATTGATGGAAAAAGGGGAGGAAAGATCTTTGGCGAAGTGTAAAAATGTATTCACAACTGTCTAATGAAACCTGGGGGTGCAGCTGTGGTTAAATATAGACACTGTGTTACTGGTTGCCATGTTACTCTAAGAGAGCAGTTTGCAAATCTAGTGAACGTAAGCATTATTTTCAACTGGAAAACTCACAAGCCTGTTCTTTTCGTTCTTACACAGTTGGTCAAACCATTGTTGTTTTGCTCAAGCTATTTTGTTATGAACTTCATAATTACCAACATTTCCCAGCATTATTCAGCGCGTAGGGTATTTGTAAGTATATTGGTCATAGCACTTAGATTACTATAAGTAAATATATTAGTCTCACAACACTTAGATTGATATATAAATATGATACTAGCATTGTAAATAACAAATGCAGTATTTCAGTTTCTTGTAAACAGTAGTGATCCATAAACAAAAACTGTACCAAAGAGTATGTTGAATTACCCATAATTTAAATATACCTGTAAGAATAGGCTACCACCAAGGGTAACTGCAAAGAGATGAAGTGAGCCTTATTATCACCATTTGCCTTTCGTGGGTCATGAAGATGTTCTTGATGTTTTTAGACTCCACATGTGTCATCTGCAGGACATTTGCAAGCCGTAATGCCATGAGAAGTGTCAACATGTAAGATACCGCAGAACTGTTTTGGAACAGTGTAATGATCTTGAAAGAAGTTGGTAATTTGTTCAACCTTCAGACAGAAGCGGTTGAATACAACGACTCTTTCAGTTATGGGAGAAAGGAGTCTCAAGTACTGAAAGCAGTAGACCCCAAAGTGAGAGGGTAAAGATACTGAGAATGAGAATACGTGAGGGAGACCCCAATAAAACTTTCAAGTCCTTCAGCAGTACTGGTTTTGGAAAATTGGACAATTTATTTGAGCAATTAAATATGAAGTAAAAATATTAGTACTTGGTCTTAGTTTCTGTTTTAGGAGACAGCTACATAAGACAGATAATACTGACTGATATTTGCATGAAGCCAAGTATTATAAAGAACAAAATATGTCACATATATATAATCTCAAAATACCTAGCCTTAGAAGTAAAAATTCTCTTATAAATGCTATTATAGAAATAAATGTCTGTTATAGCTACCTGTCCCCTGAGATGTCAGTCTTTGAACTATTCACAGCTTCTAATGCCTTAAAATTCTCCTAAAAAAAGTTAAGAAATAGTTAACCTCACTTAAAGAAACATAAGCACAGACAGTGGGATTTGTGTTTCTTGTCTTTAGATGAATGCAGAACTATAGTCTACATCTGAGCTAGAACTGTGTCATTCTTTTATGTTTAATAGAGAGAAAGAGGCACTTTTAAGGTATGACTCATTTGAGATATATTTAGCTTTATCTAGTTTAGAATGAGAAAAATTGCTTCCTCAAATCTCCTGTTTCTTTTCATTGACTATAAAGGGTATCTAGATGTCTAGCTCAGATGTAGATTTCTGTTGTGTAGGAGTCTCTATTTGATGAGATGAATTGTATCCTGAGAGACTTACCTGAAAATGCAGCAGTGGCTATTGAGTTCCTGAATCATAAATATATCCCTAGTCTTAAAGAACAAGGTCCTGGATAATGTTAGATTTCTGTGCCCTCTGCAATCGTCACATGATCAATGTAATTTTTTATTCCTTTCCTCACTAATTTTTCTGGACAGCTGTAGGAATGAGGCCTACTGCTGAAAGATATGCCATGAGATATGTGAACAGATTACTACTGTGGGCATGATGCCCTTCTGATGGGGCATCTGATATGTTATCAGGCAGAGGCTGGATGACCCTAATCACTGCAGTGGAAAAGTGAGTGACAGTAACCTGTCATAGTTATTCTCTTGGGCAAGACCCACAGCCTTTGTAACTCTTATTATCCGTCATTTATATATAAATGTTCCTCCCCTCCCCCCCTTATTTATGACGGCAGTAAGAGGATGTTTGACTACAGTCTCATCCTCACTTCACCTGAAAGTATACATTGGCATTTGAAATCCTCTGTGTCAGGGGATGAGAATATGACCACCTTGCAAACAAGTCGATTGCCTTGCTGCTTCCTCCTCCCCAAAGCAGGGATGACTCTTGGATAAAATTTGCACCTCCATGTTGGAGTATACCCATGAACACTTGTACATAGTGCTATACACTTATATTTTGTAGCTCTAGTGAATCTATCACTAGCAGTCTTGGTTATAATCACAAATTAAGCCTAGCAGTACCCAAGCACCTCTGATCTCTCAGGCCTAGCTGGAAAGCAAGGGAAAATTGCCAAGCAATTTGGCAATTTTCTGCCGAATTTCCATACTCTCAATGCAACATCAGATTGTCCTCTAAGGCTTTTGGACCCTCATTTATATTCAGAATATGCCAATTTGTCATGCTATGATTAGACAGAGTCATTCTGTGCCAGTGCTGAAAGCTGATGCATTCTCACACTGCAAGTGTTCTGAGCCAGGCAAGAGTGTGCACACTTGGGGCCCAGCCCTGGCCCATTACCTGTGCCACTTAGTAGCCTTGTTAGCTCAGGCATGGTGTGGTGTTTGCTGCACTCATGCATCTCGTGCTCAGCACAGAACATAGGCAGAGGGGGCCTGTCTAAAATAACCACATAGACAGAGCTGCAGAACCCTGCTGTCTGCAGTCTGCTGCTCATTTGATTAGGATTATGACTATGAAAACGTAGACTATTGCATGTAAGTAAAGTAGAAAAGGTCTAATGATGTCTTAGAATTGGTGAATATATAGAGCTATACATTCTTCCTTCTGTGTGTTCTGAATGAACACACAACTCTGAAGAAAAGAGTGTCCAGTTTTCTAGATAGGAAGAGCCAAAATTTGGTGTTACACTAGTGTGAGTAACAAGTAACTAGCAAGAGCTATTTTTAAGCTTGCAATCAGAGTACTTAAGATTAGGGCACAAAGGATATGATGTACAGTCACTGGGTTGTGGTAAGTCTGAAATTCTCCAGTGACATGGCCTTTACAAAAATTATGTGTTAATCTCAGGAATTGCAAGTGACAACTGCACTTCACGCAGTCTGCATTTATAATCATTGCATCCACAGTATTATTCTCCTTTTTTCTTAGCTTCATTACTTACTGTGGAAACAGCTATATGACATTCTCCCTCAACTGTTGTGTTACCTCCTGGGAACAGAACTTAGACCAAATTCTTTCTTATCCTGCCTCACGCAGATGTCATTTTACTTGTGGAAGCAGCATCTTTAATCAATTTTAGTTAGGACTTCTCTTTTCTGTCATCTCTGGAAAGAAAATTTTTCAACTCATGAAAATATGTTGTTATGGCATGTTTTATAGTGCTGACCTATGCATTTGAAGAATATAAATGCAAAATTTTAAGCAAGTGTAAGAGACCTGTCTCTGCTTCAGCCTAAAGTGGAACACTGTCCTTCCACAATACATTTTCAAAGTAAATTAAAGGATTATGTTCTTTTGATTTTTCATTCCTTTGTAAAGTTGAAAAATGACTCTTCTCAAGTTTTTGAGGGAGTGTTCTAGTTAGTGAGCTGAAGAACAGCTCCTAAATATGTCAATAGTTAGACAGTCTTGGATTTCTAAACTGTGAGCACTAATAAAAGAGCAAGTGTCCTTGAAAATGACTGTCACCTTTTCAAATCATACTTTTAGAACTATAATTGTAGTCAGATGAATTGCAGTTAATATATTTTTTTTTTATGAAGCTAGTCTTGTCCAGATTGTGCCATTAACATACAGCAAAGAAATCCCCATCTTGACAGGCTTAATATTAAAAATAGGCTAAACTAACTATGAAAGTGTGTATGAATATTTCACTCTTCAGAAGAATTTACATATCTTATAAAATACTCTATCACTGAACTCTGTGATATGAGGAACCACGATATTGGGATAAAAGTAGCCAAGTTGGTTTAAGACATCAGGATGTATAGCACTGTTTGATGACAAACCTCTTCTATGCCTGGCGTTTAGTGGATGCATTATGATGGACTTTTAGCTGGCTATACTTAGTCATGCTGTATTTTCACAAAAGCATCAAGAAGCTTTGAGATAGCTGGCTCAACTTTGATTTGAGTTTCATTTACTGAACTCCTAATTAAATTTTTTCGTGTGAAGACTCCAGGATTTTATTAATCTATCAGTTTTTCTGAGTCTGTCACAAGGGGGCAGATTCATGCCGTGTAGTTGAAGTGTATACTTTCTTCCCAGCAATCAGCAGTAGCATTCAGCAAGCTATAAGAGAATGCTTAGACCGATCATTTGAGAATTCTTAGAGTACGTTGTTGTCTACAGTTTGGTTTTCTTATCAATACTGAATGATGAGGGGCTTATTTAAGTATTTCAGTTTCAGAATGAATCCTTATTCTAGGGGATTGTATTTGTAACTTTGTAATGCAAGAAATGAAACAAAACAATATGTTGTCATGGATTTACCATTCTACTTACTACTCATGTAGTATTCAGTCAATCAGTACAAATTATTAACTATTGCCACTTTTGTAACTTACAACTTATAAATACAAACGAGAAAGGTTTGATTCATTAAAGTTTTTTTCCAAAACTTCTAACTCAGAGTTTCTGGTAATCATGTGTTAATAATATGCAGCATTTACCGCCACCACCTGCGACTCCTAGAACGATTCCATCAACGCTACCTCCATAAAATCCTCAACATCCACTGGACGGATTATGTGACCAATACATCTGTTCTTGAACAGGCTGCAGTCACAAGTATCGAGGCCATGCTGCTGAGAACACAGCTGCGTTGGGCAGGGCACGTCTCCAGGATGAAGGACCACAGACTCCCTAAGATTGTGCTCTGTGGTGAACTCGCCACTGGCTGCCGCAAGAGAGGAGCCCCAAAAAGGAGATACAAGGACTCCCTGAAACAACATTTCAGCCTTGGCCATATTGGCCTTGACCATCACTGGTTTGCTCTGGCCTCCAATCGGGAGGCCTGGAGACAAACCATCTATAACGCTGCTGCCTCCTTTGAGAACACACGCAAGATCACTCTCGAGGAGAAAAGACAACTCAGAAAGAATCGCGTCCAGTCGTTGCTGCCTGGGGAATCTTTCTCTTGTCCCTTCTGCAACCGGACTTGTCTGTCGTGCATTGGCCTTTTGAGCCATCAGCGAGTCTGCAGCAAGTGTGGGTAGAGCCCTTCGAAATCTTCATTCACGAAGCCAAGCCATGATGACCCTTTAAAAATAAAATTTATTTGTGAAGGTAAATTAAACCAGTGGAAATTTAGTTCCATAAATAAACCCCTTTCTTAAAAAACCAAAACTTTATTGTCTCTTTTACACTTGTTACTGAATTCAAAGTAACAGCATTTGGAATTGCTTATGTTAGGATTAGACCTCACTCTGTTTACATATTACTGAAGGAGGAATAGTGCTGCAGCTTATAGCTTTTCAAGATAAGTCTGTGCTCAAGACCTTAAACACTAAGCACAAGCTAGTGTCTAACTCAAATAACTCTTAAAGGATCCCTTGAGTTTTGACCTAGAAAATAAACAAAAAATTTTGCTTTGTGTGCCAGAGAAGACCAGTATTAATTCCATCGAATTTACTGCAGGCTGTAAAGAGGGAAAAAAAAGGTATTTCTGTTAAAATTCTTTTGTAGCAATAGACTAATTCTTGTGCTGAGAAGTTTTAGACTGAACATGAACTGTTGTACTTCAAGCAAGCATTTTTAGAACATATTTATGTACTGAAGTGTGCCTCATTTTTAATACCTATGATTTTACGAAAATAAGTATATAAATAAATTAATAAGCTGCTAAAAGGATAAAGTTAAAAGTGTCTTTCATTTCTAACCAGGGGTAACAGAAATGTTACCAGTGTCACCGAATGAAAATAAATGAGATGATTATATGAAATCACATCTAACTGAATTTCAGGGATGAATGTCACCAAAATACTTTGTTTTCTAGACCTCAGCATGGAGACTAGTCTATAAAGACAGAATCTTCTATGTGCAAAACTCTAACGTGCAGGCACAGTTTTAAGCTTCTTCTTGTGTGAAATGAGATAATTCAGAAGGTTATAATTTGATAATTTGGCTTTACACTGTAAAAGCAACTCATCTTCTGAAGTATCAGTCTCCTGTGTAAGACAAGATAAAAAAACCCAATAACCTTATTTTTAACAGAGTTGTAATTAATCTTTACTAGAGGATGGTATGGATTTTTTTTTTTTTTTTAAGTAAAATGTCTCAAACTAAATAAAAATAAGCTGAGTCTGGAAGTGAGATCACGTGTATAAAATGTCAGGTCAGATGTTTAAGGTATAAGAAAGTGTAGGAAATAGAATCTAGCTAGTATTTTCACATACTATATATATATGTAATGTGTTTGTGTACAAATATATATTTGTAAAGGGATAAAAACTCTCATCAAAAGTAGTGGCATTTGGCTAAAATATCTAACAAATTAAATTCTGATGACAAATTCAAACACAAATTATTTAAATGGGATTATATGTCTTCATATATATTCAAATATGCATCTTCAAATGTCCAGATTGGTTACAAATGAGCAATACGTGTAGGTATCTGTTCTCAGTCTACAGGTTGTATATATGTGGGATGAAGTACAGAGTGATGATTGTTCTAAGATCAAATGGGAGGCTTTACAAAGCCTTGTTGTTGAAATTTATGCTCTGTTTTTAAAAGAGCAAGATGTCAACTTTCCTTTTCCAGTTTCTACATCAAAACAGCCTTATTTATGTGTCTATAATTGTTATGTATACTTCTTGTATTTTTAAGGGCCCCATGGTAATAGTTAAACGAGAGAAACAGAAATGTAATTATTATGCCAAATATTTATTCCATGCTGCCATTACTCCTACTGGTAAATCTGGTGTGTACTGACCTTATTCATTGTATCCAGGACATTATGTAAGGGAAAAACATGCATAATGTTGTTGTGGACAGTACATCCCACACTTAAACAGAATCAAAGTACTCTTTAAGACATTTTCTAGAATCTAACCAGAGACACAGAGCAGATGGCAAACATTCAGCATACTGTGTGTGCAAATTTCAGCTGCACCCTTTAAAATATTTCTGGATGTGAACAGACTTTTTACTCTCTATGCACATTAAAACATTCAGTATGTGTATCTGATCTTTTCGCTTTCATTTTGAATTCAGTAACAAAGTAGAATGACCAGAAACTTTTGGAAAACAGTGACAAAGGTGATGGTAAGCAAGTGGTTTTTTAATTGAGTTTTATTTTCTAGTATTCCTAGAATAAAAATGTTGGGAAATTAGTTTTGAATCTTAATTCAGTGGATAAATGGAATCTATTGCTTAATACCTTTTCAAATATGGATCTCATATCAAAAACAGTATGACAGAAGACCTGATGACATTTATACTGTTGCTAAAGGCTATGTTTCACTTGGATTTTTTGGCAATATATACTTATATAGACATATGCATCTATGTATGATACTAAGATATTTAGTAAGTTGATTACAGTTAGAAGAAATGATTTAGCTTCTTATTTTTATGAAAGTATTTTTATCACTGTTTTACTGATTTCATGGCAAAAGATTATACATTTCTACAAGAAGACAGAGGGCACGCAACTGAATGGATTTTGATTTGATTTGGTTTTGTTTCTTTCTCGAAAACTATTTTCATATTTTGAATTATGTTCCTTTATATTCCCCCTCCTGAAAGCTATAATGTGTGCTTTGTTTACCTCACATTACACTGAATGTAAGGGAAGCCCTCTCCCTAAAGTGTAGATTTAGATTAGATATTGGGAAGAAATTCTTCACTGTGAGGGTGGTGAGGCACCGGAACAGGTTGCCCAGAGAAGCTGTGGATGCCCCGTCCCTGGAAGCATTCAAGGCCAGGTTGAATGGGGCTTTGAGCAACCTGGTCTAGTGGAAGGTGTCCCTGTCTATGGCAGGAGGGTTGGAATTAGATGATCTTCAAGGTCTTTTCCAACTTAAGCCATTGTATGATTCTATAGTGTTTACTAAAGAGTCAGCAACAAACTGAAAAGAGTACCGTATTCTTCATGTTACTCAGTTTTGCAGTGAAAATGACTAGACATATGATGTCTTAAAACAAAAGCTTAGTTCTGAGTACAGTTCATCATGATCTAAGACGAAAAGATTTGATAAATTCTTAAGAAGGGATGATAAGGAATGGTTGTAGCTCATGTATTCAGGACTGTATTAGTATACATGAACTACAGGCAAATGCCCACTTGGAAAGAAAATAGGAAGTGCACATGCAGTGCTCCAGGTTCCTAAATTTCAATTCTGAGTCATCTCTGAAATAAATAAGAACTTTTCTGTCCAGTGGTTAACCCCCCCTGTAGGCCTGAGAAGGATGGTGTAAAGCTGCTGGAGTATTCATAAACTATTTCTTTCCATTCCAATCTGAATACTCTAAAATACCATTTATTAATCCAGCAGATTTCTAAAATTACTGCCCAGAACATCAGAGGTTTGTGTTTCTGCTGAGTGCAAAACTCTCCAAGACAGACTCAGCTTTATGGATGTAACTGAAAGAACAGCTATGAAAAAACAGAGGGTACAACTTTTACTGGTAAATTAAACTGGTCCAAACTATGAGCCTAAACACTGATACATCACCAAACCTTTAAATTATCAGAGCATAACTTGTGACAATCTTGTTTTGTGACAACCGTTGTTTCCCTGGATAAGGACAGGTTCAGGTTAGGGCAGACCAGGGTCTATTCCCAAGAGGCAGTCTGGCAAAAGGTAAAGAAGAGCCATGTGGCCACAGTATTAATTACTAATACAGGTGTAGGCAGGGATGGTGAAACCAGAAACCCATTATCATGTTAATGAGGCTGCTCAAATGGAAACATTTAAAGGTTGGTAGGAAAGGTTTTATTTCCAAAGGAGTTGTGTAAATGATCCAGTAGAATAAGAGCCCCTGTGGTTCATCTTACTTTACAGGGCATAGAACAGGGAGCAATGTACCACATGGCCCATTCTGCACTGACTCTGAGGTGTGACCTCCATAGGTGGAGCATATGTTTGAAATATGAAGACTTATAAATATATAATCACATTACTAGTTTGGATGTGGGTTTTTGTGTTATAATACACTTTGAAATCTAAATGGATGGTAATAAGCTTTGAAATCACTAAGTTTAGAGGACCAGTGAATTTTAAATGCCAAAGTAATAATTGTGATGGTTTTGGTCACAAGTGGCACAATTAGACATCTTGCATGACAAAGTTTAATGTAAATTTAACAGTTTTCAAAAGCACTGAAGCCCTGTACCACTAGATGTCATTATGTAATCATTGAGGATACATGGAAAGAACAGACTACTGATAACCCATGCACATAAAGTGGAAATTGGTAATACTGCACCACAATAAATATTTTTGTTTTCAAGTGGGAATAAAAACATCTCATACAACTTTTAATGCTATCAGTGTAAGGCCAAGACATAAGATATATTTGAATATTGTTTTTGTAACAGCATGCCAGTAATTGCTAGCTTATTGTCTCAGATTACCAGTATATACACACTTAAAGTGATCTCTGGGAAATGTAATAATATTAAAAATGGGGAGAGATGACAAAGGCATTGTGAGTACAATGCACTCATACAATGTAAGGTTTCTTCTGCAGTTCCACCATTTGTATCCAGGCTTGATTTACAGCTACAGATGGATTTCAGTTAAAACCCTGGAGATAAATAACTCCAAACTCTGATGATGTTTAACACTCATTTCCAGGTAGGAATTTTGCAAATATTCTCCGTCTTTAGAATGGGACTAACTCCTGGAACCCATAATTCATGAACTTTACTATGCTTGAAATCCAGTCTCAAAACCAAAATTTGCTGCCTCAGTGTATCTCTACCAAGAGTACTGCAGTCTCTGGGATGTTTTTGAACAAAGCCTATTCAGTTTACTATTTGGTGTGATGGCTTCATAATGAGAGAAAAAATCCATGAGAAACTAGTTTTACAATGTTTCGGTTCTGCAGGCCATGCCTGTAGCCTACAGTCTCATCCTGTTAGGAATGGCTGCAATGCTATAGGCGTATAGCTCTCACTGGTTCACCTTTATAAATTAAAGCAAATCTGGTTTCTAAATTTATCTCAAGAATTTTGAAAAAAAAAATCAAATTTCACTTGTCTGTAAGTCTTGTTTAGACATGTTTTTGGTTAAAGTTCATGTAAAAAAATCTTATTTCTGACATGTGTTAAATTTCCTGTTGGTAGTGGTGCCAGCAGGGAGTGGAGAGTCTTCAGAGCTGTTCGTGGCAGAAAACTTCTATTTGTGTCACTAGTCTCTTCCAGATCCAGCAGGCTGCCAAAATTTGCAGGCATTTTTTAGTGACTGCCTGAGTAGTCAAACTCTTCAGTGGATCACTACAGGAAGAGGCTTTCTATCTTGTATACTTGTCATTAGAATATGTGAACAGAACATATAAAAACAGATGTTATTTTGAGTTTAATTCTTTTTAGGATTAACCTAATACAGTTTTATTTAAATACAAGTATAATAAACATAATCTATTCTTTCACCAGTCACACTCATTCCCTCTACACTGGACAATTTAGTAGAATAAGGTTAATATACTATACAGTACTGGGACATACGTATACAAGTGTATTTTATAGAGCATGGTAAGTCTGTCTGCTACCAACATGCTTCTCTGAGGCAATTTAATGTTCTTTCTTTCTTTCTTTCTTTCTTTCTTTCTTTCTTTCTTTCTTTCTTTCTTTCTTTCTTTCTTTCTTTCTTTCTTTCTTTCTTTCATTTTTTTGTTGGTTGTTGTTGTGGTTCTTGTTTTGCATACACTGAGTATGATGTAGCATTCCTTATAAAGATCTGATATAAATAAGGCTTGGATCAGAGTCAGTAAACTTTCCTGAGCTAACGAGGATCCTTTAACAGATTTTGGTATATTGTGCTATGCCCTTTCTTGTTTATACTGGCTTCAGCTGATGTAAGCATGACTACAGAGACGGTTTACATCAAGTTCAGGTAGGAAAGTTGGGTTGAAACTTGGAAAAAAACCTTATCAGCTCAGCTAAATACATATCTTGACCTAGTTGATAAGTCTCAGTAGTCTTCACTGTCTGTGGCATAATTTTCTGTGTAGACAGAAAAGCTGAAGAAAAAATGGAAAACATAGGGCTGCTTAATGTAATGAAAATGGAGGACATAAAATAGCTGCTTGAATGAAAACAGATCTGTGAAGGAAATGCAGGGTTTTTTTCAGCAGTACAGAAAGATCTCAAAGAAACAAGTTAAAATGGCAGGGGTGAAAGTCATGTAATCTATTCTCAGGTGTCATGGGCATCTGATTTAACCTCAGCATCTTATGATCAGTGGAGACAAACACTTCTAGGGAGTGATTTCATCAACTGTATTAGTAGGAGAGGAATTATGCTTTAGAAGTGCTTGTTCCTCTCAACAGCACAGGGAGACTGGACAACTAGCTCAAAAGCGTATTAGTACAACTGAATCGCAAGCTGATCATAATGTATATGATCTGTAGTATGGATATCATAATATAATGATGGTGGAGGCACTCCCTTGCTGCTCAAATCAGAGTGTGGGGGAAGGAGCCTCCTGCCCACCTTGGCCCTTCATCCTCAGACTTTGCATGCAGAACTCTTTTAAACTGATAGGTGTTTGGTACCAAATAAACTGGTGAGTTTTTAGCTGCTTTGCTGACATCTCTCTACGTACCATATAACAAATAGTTACCTTGAGCTCATTGTGGTTGTGTTTTCCTTCCATATAATGTAAAGTTTATTTACTGGAGCCCAAAGTCACAAACACTCCCATGAAGTTTTGTTGGAGTATCTAATCTGAAGTGGTCTTGAGTATCAGATTTCTCACACCCAGACTCCTCGTATGAAGGGCAATTGTGGGATTTCTTTTTGTGAAGACTAATAAAATTATGTATTTCTATGTAACCACTGTTAGCATCATGAATTAGTCTCAGAGCTGTGGATAGAGTTTAAGCAATATTTTCATGCTATAATACACCAAAAAGTTGCAATGTGCAGTTTATTAAATTGATGGAGCTAGATAAGTAACAAAAGTTAATCAAGGAACTGCCATGCTGGTTTTTTAACAAATAGTGAATTGCTGTTTTACCATGAGGTGTACCACAGAAAGAACGAGAAGCTTTATAAGATGTCAGAGTCCAGGAGAATGTGTATCTGTGTGATTCCATTTTTTTGCGAAGGTCAGGTGAAGGGTGACTTAATTTTGTTGGTAGCTGAAGAGAAGACAAACCTGCTAACATTCCACAGGAATTAATTTCGTGATTGTGGTGAAGTCAAAGAAGAGGAATTTGGGAGGGTTTGCTCATTAGTGATCTTTCAGAACAGTGTTTCAGTGCTCCTTCTTTTCCTTTTATATCCTTCAACTCATCTGTTTTTATTTTATCCAGACACTATAGAAAACAAAAATTTGTCTTTGTTTATGAAGTTGTTCTTTATAAATAGGGTTTGCTACAGTTGTGCTTATTCTATTGTAAAAAGGTAATTTCATAATATTTATAAAATTCTAATTTGTGAAGGTAAGGATGTTGAAGAATTATTGAAAACATGGCAAATTTATTCTGCTTCCATATCTTGAACTTACTTATTGAAGAAATCTGAAGTGAGATCTGGGATGTCAGAAATATTTCCATAAAAAAGGGAGATATTGATATTCAATTCTATAAATGGGTTTGGAGTTTATATGAACCACGTATTTGTGGACTAGATTTTGTGCTTTGTGGAATCTCTCAAAAGTGCAGATCTTAATATTTGTGGAGTAACCTAGTTTCCCATACATTCTTGTCATGTATCCAGGAAAAAAATCTGGGATAGAATAAAATGACATGCACTACCTAGGATGAAATAAAAAAGCAGGGAATCAGTGATAAAAAAAGAGTGACTAAAAAGTCAGAGGGTATTCACTAAAATCCCTCCAGCTTCTGTCCATGACCTGAAAACAGAGGTGGAAGGACCTTTCCCCACAGGGCCTCTGTAAAGGTTTTACTGGTTTTGATGGTGAGAGTTATCAAAGTAAGGCAATACTGCTCTTCGCTGGGAATTGAGACCCTTTTTCTCTAGGGTGCAGTGTTTTCTTAGGGATGACTAGTCTTGCCTATGTCTTTGCCTGCACAGTGGAAGCTCTCTCTCCTTCTGCAGTCAAGTGTTACTTATAGCTTCAGACCATGACCATCCTTTGCCTTTCTAGTCTACTACACTCAACTTCTGGTAACTCCCTTATATGCAGGAGGAAAAATGTGTGACAGGGAGCTGGTGAGGAGTTGCATCCTTTCCTACTACCCTAATAAAACTTCTCATATATAGCTCTTATTCTACACCCATCTCAGTTCCACCTCTGGCATCCTGATAATTTGAGATCAGTAGAATGATTGTCCAGGAGTATTGCATAGATTACCAGCTAAACTTAAATACAGTGTTTGTACAGGTTTGCTTTGTCCCACCAGTTTTAGGGTGGGACCCTTCACAGGGTGTGAAAGGCCTGTGGTATTCTGCTGTACTGTGCCGGTCCCACTTGCCGTGACTCTGGCTCTGTGCTGCTGCCTGGTGCATTCCATTATTCCTAAGACCCATCCCAAAAATGCTGGTGAGCAAAACAGTTATTTTGTGTATTTTTCTCTATTTTTTATGTACTTCCTTTGTAGTTTGAGCACAATGATGAGGCTGATCCTATAAGTGGCAAGATGTAAAATGGTTGTATGTGTGGAAACTGATAGAAAGCAAACATGCTGCCTTTCCATCACCTTTACATGGAGACAGGCTGCCCATTCCTTTCTGCTGCTCCCTTCCAAAACCAAAATGTTTTGAAGACACAACATTTGTATAATATTTTGGCCTTTTAGAGATGGATGTTGCCTTCGGATGGGTTTCAGCTTCTTGAGTTAAAGTCTTTCCTCAGGCTTGAGTAAAGCTAAAGTGTTCATAGTAATCTGTGTTTGCAGGAAGCTCCTTCCTAAAGTGTAATAGTTAACTGGCTTCAATTATCAGTACAGAAAGCTAGTTAATATCCCTCACTAATTTGCTTTATTATTTCTCATCGTATTTTTCTTCTGATGATGCAATAATCCATGAGCATGTCCTTTGCTTAATGATTGTTAAAGTTCATTTAGATGTTTGAAGGCTTTATCATGTCTGTATATATCTTCCCATATCTATATACATGTAGCTCCTTGTTTGCAGCTAAAGATCTATCTTGCCATCTCTTGCTCTATGTGACAGCCCCTGTTTTTGTTATGAATGATAGAAATAAACCTCAGTGCAGGTAAAGGCTTCAAACACACTCCTACAAAAAGTGTTTGTTAATCTTGGATTTAGAGAGATTTACATTTAACAATGTCTGTCAGCTGGCAGTGTAAACCAAACTGATTGCACAAAACAGTTGTTTATGTCTACTTAGTCTCTTGAGACTGCCCTCATCACTGAAAATTCTGCACTCATGCTAAAATTTGTTGGGTGCAGTGACTGCTCAGCCCACCTCTTCACCGGTTTCTTTTCTTATCTGCATCAGGACATTTTTCTGTTTTCTTCCCTCTCCCAGTTAGATTATTTATTTGGCTGTGTCTAAAGAACTTCTTCTCTCATATTTGTCAGCTTATTGCTTAATAGAGAAATTGTAATTCCTACGAGTATTTACGGTGAAGGATACAGAGCTCTTCTGCATCAAATTTTGCTCCTTCTTTGACTAGTAAGCAATTCTTCTGGGCTTTTTTGTATTACAGAGCACTAGAGCTCTATGTGACAAACCAGCCATATCTTTCAGCCACAGCAGAATTAATCTTTTCTTCAGGTGCTCAGGTTCTGCTTCAGTACTTTCTTACCTCTGTTGAGAATGACTTATTTTACTTGTTCTGCAGTGTTTTACTGATTTGTCTTGGTTTTAGCTTAAAATGGTCATGTTGTTCTGTCACTATGGTCTGGAGACTAACAGCTTTTTAATTTATTACTTGTTTTCTAAATGGTAAACTGTCCCTAGAAGAATCTTACTGATGATGCCCTGGAAATTTATTGTTGCTGGAAAAAGCTATCTAACATGCAGCACTAATAAAAAGCAAATAATGAAGAAGTATTTAGTGGATAATCTGGAGGGCATACTTTTCACAGAAATACAGAAGAATAGTTTGAGATACATAAGTGTCTTTTTGAGTTTCTAGAAGGATTTATTTAGACCTCAGGGAGAAAAAAAAATCTGGTTAATATGAAAGACTTGTGGGAAAAACATGACAGAATAAAGTAAGCCTCAATTTTTAGAGGTATATATGTGGGAGGGAAGCACAAAATACTTAAAAATCTTGGCCTCCCACATTCAGTAAAGGAGGAATGTGAGGGTAATATTTGCCAAAAAGAGATCTGTTTCTGTTTAAGGGAATCTTAGGCTTAATATAGATTCTAGGGATAAAACAACAGAAGTAATATCAAGTGATCAGCTCTGAATATTAATTAAATTGTACGTTTCCTCAGCATCACTGAAATGCGTAGTTCAAGAGATTCTTTGGGCTTTTCTTAGGTGGTTAAACTGGCTTTTAAAGACAGATACTGAGCTCTTCAGCACTGGAAGACCTGTAGCACTTAAATGTTCAGGAGAGCACTATAATTTTGAACTACCAGCAGTGCAACTTGCTACCTGGCTCTGTTTTATTTAGCTAACTATAAAGACTTGGGTTTTAACATCTAAAGTCTTGAAAACATAAAAACTCCCAGAACTTCAGAAATTTCTGGGAAAAAACCCAAAGAATTATCTAATTTTTTTTTTTTTTTTACTTTCCTGTCAAGCCTAAACTTTAGTTACTATTTAAAAGTATGTTACATAAAACGACACATGAAAAATACAACTAATACTTTTGAAAATAAAAAAATTCATTACTCTTAAAAATATATAAATATAAGGTGTGGAACTGTGCTGCAGACTAGATTCACTTTGATTGACTATAGAGGAAGCGAAACCAACCAGCTCAGACTGTATACCTAACTTCATGGCTGATTTAGATTGTTCTGAGGTACTGTTCATTTTGTGTATTGACTTTGTCTTTGAAGATACTCAGAAAATCTCTAGACATGCTACTGGGCAGCCTGCTCTAGGTCACGTTGCTTGAGCAGAAGGATTGGGTGAGGTGACCTCCAGAGGTTCCTCTAAATTTCAGCTGTTATCTGATTCTGTGACATCTTTAAGAAAAAAATGGCATTTTAAGTAGAAAGTAGTAATATTGTTAATTTGTAAAAATTAACAAATAAATAACAAATAAAATAAATAGTACTATATAGTTTTCTTACAAATTTCTTTATCCAGTACTAGCTCTGGTTTCTCTGTTAAGCAGTTTTTATGCTGTTTGTTACGTTTTTGATTACTGAAAGAGGGGATACTCAGGAATTGACAGAATATAGGTCTGCTTAAATTAGCTACATGGCCATCAGCGGTGATTGTTGCCTACCTTTTACTTACTCTGTACCTTGTTCTGTTGAGGTTGCTTATACCCTGAAAGCCAATACCTGAGTGGGTTCAGAGTGTTCAAGGTACTTTCTCAATTTATCTTCCTTTCCTTTTCTAGGAAGAGGTGCCTTTTGAGGAAGCCTTCTGCAGTGCTCTTGATACTGCAGTTCAGTTTCCTATCTGTACCATTCCCTCTCCTGATTTCTCCACTGTGCAGTAACACATTTCCTTGTTGCCTGTGGATTCTTCATCTCACCTCCCATCACTATCCTTATTTCTCTAAAAACCTGCTTTCTTATTTAGGAGGACTGAGAGGAATCTCAGGTAGTTTCTTTTAACTTAGAGGGATTTTCATCTCAGTAATTGGTGTTAATAGACACCAGTCTGTAGCGAGATTACCAGACATTCATTTTAGGTTTTGGTTCAGATGGATTTCCTAAGCAATTGCATAGTCTTTATGTATGGAAGAAAAGGAGTTAGATTTGTCAGTTTGCTCTTCAACACTATGAGCATATGGTTTAAGTCAGTCACGTACCGAGGGGTGATGTTCTAGCATAGTGCTTTGTAGTCAGACTGAAGGTGGCAGATTTTATATGCAGTCCAAACACGTTATAGTTTAAACTTTTTATGTTGTTCCAACTGCTGACTTACTGGTAATAACAGGAGTAGCATTTGGGGTTCTTTTTCACAGAGGATGTTTTCCAACAGATATGTTTTAAAAATACAAATCCTCTTGCTGTTTCCAAAAACAAAACAAAAGTATTTTTGTAGTTTTAGTGCCAAAATATACAGAAAGTTTGTGCGCTAATGGGGGGAAAAGTGACCCTAGAGCAGTAGAACCTTTTTTCCCCCCAAATATCCTGTTTCCACTTGCACTTGTTACTATTGAAATTTTATCTATATTATCCTGCCCTTTCCACAGTCAATAAAAAAAGCAAAACAAGTCTCTTCTAACACTCCCTAGTAAAATGTGAGTTTAGTGAACTGTTCTAAACATCACTACTTAAAAACAAGCCATTTTTAAATACTTTTGTCTATCACTGGCAAGCAATGTTTCTTCATATGCAAGTTAATGGAACACCGATTTAACTGAGCTGTCTTCATTATTGTTCACCAAATCTTAAATAATAGGAAGTAGAAAGAAGTGCTTCAGCAGATTCCTCTTTCCCGCATCTATGAAAGTAAAACGACGAAGTGTAAATTATGGCAAATGTTCAGAAATATCTGGAAAATAGGGCCCATTCTTTGCTGAAGAGTTTGACAGAAGTAAGCTATCTTGCATATATTCTATTTTCCTTTATATTTAAAATGTCATGCCTTTGATACTTAACGGACATTAAAATCTTGTATTTCAAAACTCTGCTGCTGACCCCTTTCAGAGAGGTTCCTCAAGCATGGATTTATGCCTGAATCTAAATACCTTATCCCTTCCTTCTTGTTCTCCTGCTCAGTGCAGACAAAATATTACCAGTCTCTCCCTCTCTCTCCCATTACATGACTGTCTGTGAGAGGTGTATGTTTTGTCATAGGACTGGAAACAGCTCTTCATGAAAAAGATAGTTGGATAGTTGGAGTTATTTACATCTGGGGTACATCTGTGGTTTATCTCTGGAGCATCTTGTCCTGAGGCTTCTAGGGACACAAAATTAGGAAAGACTCCTTCCTGCTAGCCTACTCTTTCTTTCCTAGATGGAGGACTCCAGGCAGGTACCTCTTTTGAAGTTATCAAGAGGCTTATATATGTTTAGCCATTTCTTTCTCCTCAGTTCTGCAGATGCACAGATAAGGTAATAATGAGTTTAGGCTTCTGTCAATAAAATCTGCAAGCGCACTAATATGAGTGTCAGCTTACAATGTTTTAAGTGAAGTAAGGTGTAACCAGTCTTAACGTGAATAAACCATGTAAATGGCAATGAGTTTATAACAGAACCCAGTGTCTTAGAGGAAATACAGCTGCAATCTGGGGATTTTCAGCGGAGGAAACTTCCACCTAGTCTGCTGGAAACCAAGCAAGGAAGCAAAGGATGGTGCAAAAATGAGTGCAAAGAATACAGCTTCCTCTCTCCATCCTCTCTCGCCTCCTGCCATGAGCTAACCCTAACACAAAGATAGGTGGCACTGTGTTCTTGGAGATGTCAAACCAGAGCTTCACCTCCTCAGAACATCCAGTAGTACATGTTGCTCTTTTCAAGGACCAGAGGTGCCCTTCTTGGTGATCTAGTCCTTAGGTGTTGCAGCTTTAATAAAAGTTCAGATGATCTGTTTCATTTGGAGAAAATATTCTATTACTTTTGATTAACATATTTACTGTGTAATATTCTTAGCTGCTGAAGACTGCTGTGTTTCACCTCAGAGTGCTGCATTTCATTTAAAGATGATTAATTTGTAGGGGATGGGGGAAGGAGACTTGGTAAAGAGATTTTCTCTGCAGGGTTGTTAATAGCCATGGGAACTTATTTAGAATTGAGCAAATTGAAAGACATTGAAGGCCACTGACTAGCCATTTCATGGGCTAGGAGCTAAAGTCAGCCAACGTCAAACTGGACATGGTTGGGTTACCTTGAAACAGTAAGTGTAATTTACTGCTGTTCTGGATTATACATTGCTGTGGCAAATCATCCATATTTGCTTTTTATAGTCTTTCTAAAATATGTGCTTTAATTCACTGCAACTTGCTGTTTTGCATGAGGCAAATTCCTTTTCTGTGTAAGAGGCTGTATTAGATTATGAAAATAGTTTATTCTGGCCTTAAAAGCAATTAATTCATGTTCAGCTCATTTTTATCTTAGTCTTTGAGCAAGTTGCATACCACTCCTGGGGTGAGGCAGTGAAGCCAATGAGGTGATTTACTCCATTTCCAGAGGTCTGATTTGGCACTTTCCTACAGAATTGTGCTTCAAACTGTCTTCATTTGACCCATCGGAGAGAGCCAGGTTCTGGGTCTTTGGACTCAAAAGCATACAAATGTCATTCTAAAGTTATCACTGTTTTTCCTGTCATTTTTTGTAGACAGGGTTGTTCCCCTCAAAGTCCCATAGGCCATCTGATGTTCTTGATGTGGCTGTGTATGTAGTTGTCCCATTTTTTATTTACACCTCACTTCATTTGGAGAAAACTTAGGAAATGCCAATGTGTTTCTTTGCACAATGGAGAAATAAGAGATTTAAAATAACTGAAATGGACATATCTTTTAATATCTTTCTTTCATTAAAGTGACAATTTAAAAAAAGCCAAAAATGCCTTTTGAAGACAATATATAGGTCAAGGCAGCACAGGAAGTGAAAACCCTGGTTTTATTTCACTGATATAGCATGCAAAATTATTACTGGAAAGACTATAAAACTCCAGTAAGTGTTCCTGGAGTTTTGTGACTGTGACAGGGATCTTTTGGTAAAATTATGAACTAAACTAAACTAATTCTATGAACTAAGTGGCAGAAATGTGGGGCTTTTTCCTTTGGTTATAAAAAAGCAGGTGCTTGAGCTGAAAATATAGCAGACCTAAGATCTGAAAAGCAGTATCAGCTTTTATAAGATAGCAATATTGTCTGGAAAAATGAAAAAAATAAATACCTAGCCCTCCCAAAATACAGATTTGAGGTGATTCAGCCAAGATCATACTAATCAGAACATGATTGAACACCCTCCCTTCCAACACAATATAAGGCTGCACATTTATACTGTGAAGCCAAAACAAAGCTAAAAGCAGTAGCCTGATCTAAATAATACAGTTTTTATGGAAGTGAGCGTTACATATTATGAAAGCAGGATGTCAGAAGATTATGGTGCATTACCCTTCAAGCAAATGAAAAATTAACTTTTTTGGAAACCAAAACACTGATTACTTCAATGCATTTTAAGGAGCAACTTAACAAAGAACTGTCAGTGGTTGCTCACACAGAATTACACGTGTTCTAGAGCTCCTCAGGACATACAGTTAAGAAACTTTAAGTCTATTTAGATGGGGGGTTTTTTTCCAATATATTGGTCCAGTTATTTATGGCATAAAATACTTGAAAAGGACAGAGGTAGTAGGCTGTATCTCTGGATGCCTCTATGACTTAAGAGAATGAGATATACTTGTATACCAAAGTGATGGATTGTTGATATCAAAATTATATAGTAATATTATTGTATATGTTCCAGAAAAATCTTACTTATTGGCACACATTTTAAGGTCAAGAGATACCAGTAAGGTCAGAAGAAGACATCTGTTTTGAACTTCTCTGTAAAAAACGTGGATTTTCTGCCAGCAATTTCTGCCTCAAGCCTGGAATTTCTCTAGAACAGCTCAGGTAACAAAAATTTTTCTTCCGTTTTCTAGCAAAGTAAGTACAAAGAAATATGACAGTGTGGACAATAACAGTCCCTCTTACGTATTTGTGACTAGCATTATCTTCAAAAATGTCAACAGGTTCTGCTGCTGCTCTTGTTCACTCTCTAGAGCCACATTTTGTTCCCTTTGCTTTGCATTGCTCTGGCCTTTGGTGTTTTGATTGAAATAATTCTGAGAGCTTTGGCTTCCATAGACAAATTTTATTAGAATTATTTACTTTGGACTCTAGTATCCTGGTTGCTTGACTAAGATATAACAAAATTATCAGAAATTTTATGGAAGTCACTTTTTAGACTTAATTGTAGGATGTCACTAGGACTTCAGATGATTCTGGATCTTGGCATTAGGACCATGTAGGATACCAAACTGAAAAGTTTCCTTCATGGTTCTGTTTTTCTTTTTATTCCTCACCCTCCGCAACCTGTCAATTTATAACTATTTTTTCCATCATTCAGTAGGGGAAAAACTTATGTATGAATCACTTTCATGCTGCACAAATTTAAAAGCTTTACACTTCCAATAATGCTGATTAATTACACTCTTTCTTGTGCTAGAAGTCCTTATATTTTCTTTGATTCACTTGCAAAACCTAATCAATTCTATTTTCCCGAAGTTTTTTGCTGAAATTCGCCTTGTTAAAGAGGATTAATGTCAATGGTGCACAGCCAGGAAGAGACTTTGCAAGTGAACAGGAAGGAGCAGACTTGTACCAGCAGGTCACTGCTGAAACCCACACAGAAGGGCTGCCAGCAGAGAATGCCTCCAAAGAAGTTTTATTGTTTTCCACTTGGTGAATGTGGCACTAACTAATGGGAGAGAAATGTTGAGAATCATCTGTTTTTTGTTGAGATCTATGAGCCAAGTTAATTGTTTTGTTTGTCTGATTTATTATACTTGAATGGATAAAGTGCTATTAATATTGCACTTTGAGCAAGAAGTTAAGGCCAGAATAGTCGAAACGTTACTCATCTGGTTGGAGTACCTCAACTTTATATAAGGGAACAAAATTATATATTCTTTTTAGAATCTGAATATCTGTAACTTCAGTTCAAAGTGGAAGCATGTAACAGCAAACTTTATGCCAATATATTATCTGTCTCTACAATAGTCTTCCAAATAGCTGTTTCTGAAAAACAGAAGTGTTCCTAATCTTTATACATTCTAGCTATTCTGTCCAAGTCAAATATTGAAATGGAATTGGAAATTAGTGACTATTACTTTGTTTCCAAAATAAAATATATTTGACATGATAAAGTGTTTAGGGCTTTCATAAATGTGTCATCAATGTTTAAATATCAGTCACTTGACATAATACCTAATATTTACTTCATTTTCTCCTTATGAGCAACTTGGGAACAAAAGTATTTTTTCAATTGTTCCCTACTTGTTTAGACAATAACACAGATCAAGTAGAAGTCATTCCAGAGACAGGGTTAGAGCACCAGGCTACAGCTAATCCTGCAGCTGCTTCTCGTAAGGGCTTGCACTCACCCCCTGGTATCTTATGTAGTTGTGGCCAATTGTGTTCCTACATGTCAAAATCACAGAGCATGATACCTTTTCACTACCCATCCTACTCCTTGCACAGAAGCACAGCATTACTGCAGGATGCTGTTATGACTTGCTTGAATCTTTTTTTTTGCTCTGAAACGTTGGTATGTCTTCATGTATAAATATCAACCATCAAATCTCTTAGTATCTTTTTACTTTTTTTCTTCTCTTTCTTCTTTCTTTCTTTCTTCTTCATCAAACCCTAGATCAATACCACAGATCAACACTAGAGAAAAGCAGAGCTGTTGGCATAGGGAATTTTCCTTCCCAGAGACATTTTCAGAGATTGTTCTGCCATAAGGTGGTAGAACATTGTTCTTCAGTCTGAGATTTGCAACATCTTTGGAGAGTCCTGGTATCATAATGGTTTGTGGGCTGAAAGCTGTCCAATGTTATGTGCTGATTCTAATATGCTGATTTGTACATTAAAAGACTTATGGCTTAGAATTAACAACAGCAATTAGATCCAGAAACAAGTGTGGATGCATCAGAATGTGTACAGCCCTGGACTAATGTGTTCCTAATACTCATATCAAACAAATTGTGATTTGTGCCGCTTTCCTTTTCTTCTTCAGTGAGAGTTAAAGACATTGTAGGAATTACTGTAGGAAGCTCTTGGTCTGGGAGAAAAAGGTTGTCTTTGGAGTAAATATCACAGTGAAAACTTTCCAGCCTAAGCCTTTCATTACTTTCTCTGTGTCATCTTGATGTATTTAAACTCTGTAAGAAATTATACTGCAGAAAGTTCTCCCCACATGTACTTTTTCCTCAAGTGAAGTGCATACCTTTCAAATTATAAACTTCCTACTTGTCCTAGGAAAATTCTCACTGTATAAATAATTGAACTCATCTGCTTCGAACACAAGTATTCTTTCTCTAGCAGTCTAAAATATATGCCTAAATACACATTTTGTTCTTAGTGCTTTAAATAGTAATTACCCCTGTGAAGTCACTGGAAGCCCTTAAAAGGATTTGACAGTTTCCTCACAATCTTTCAGTGAATGTAGTAGCTGGGCTGCGCAGTGCTACATCCACTGATAATTCAGCAGCTGAGGAACTCAGCAAAGCCTGCTCCAAACTTCTCAGCTGTTGACAGGCTTGACTTGCTGAGAACACTGGTTAAATATAGCACAAGCGAGCTGAGCTCAACGAAGTCATTGCTGTAACACTGTGTGAAGAGACCAGAAGAGGGGAAATACAATCTGAGAACTAAACTGCCAAAGCCTAACACCACCTAGCAACAGTTGAAAAAACTTTTAAACAAAGGTCTGGGTGAGACACAGACAGAATATACCTCCTACTCCTCCTGCCTGGGATTTCTGCAAGAAGCAGCTCTGGTCTTCTGTTCTTTACTTTGTATTCTTCGTTACTTCAACTGCTGGTAGACCTAGAAACGTGGGAAAAGTTTCTATCTTTGTGTTCTCCTGAGCTATATTGGTCTACTGTTGTGATAGTGCTGTGGGACAAGCTACTGCAATCTTACAGTGTTAAAGGACATATTCCTGGGTTTGTGTTGCTGACAGGTAAGACTGAGCTCCAATGCTGATTTTTTTTTTTTTACAAGAACTTTTGTTTTGCAGTATCTTTTTTACAAGAATTTTCTTTTCTGATGTATATTGTCTTTTTCCTTCTTTGAACAATCTTCTGAATGGTTTGAAATTATTGTCAATATATGAAAGCTGGGCTAAAAGTTTTGGATTTTAGGGCTTTTTTTTTTACACTTCCATCATAGAAAAGCATTGCTTAAATAACTTGCAGTTCTGAGAACAAGAATAATCAAGTAGCTAGTAGTAATATGAAAAAGTGTGCATAGATTTTGATAGGTATCTTGCTTATATATGCTTACATGCTGACAGAAGACAAACCAACATTTACTAATAAAATACATATCATCCCTTACCAGTGATAGTCTAGCAGCTATTAGAAACAGTGGCAGCTTGTGTGATAAATATGAGGAAATAGCCATTCAGTAACAGAATTAACTTCGTGACCCAGCGCATTTGTACTTTTTGTTTCCTTATTAACTCTTAGCACACGGACACACCTGGTGCCCTTTGTACTACCTTTGTGACAACAGCTCTTGGTTCTTTCTCTTGTAGTTATTTACATATAATGAATATTAATCTATGCTCATTTGATTAGCTGTATAATTCAAGTGTCATAAGGACTGATCTTATGTTTATTGTACCTAAGTGTGCTTGAGCTGGGTCACTGTTGTTAAAGTGTATGCTTCTTCTGGCAAAATAAATGAAAAACCAGTTCTCAGATCTTTTACCCTGACAGTGGAATGGAAGCCTGATTGTCTGTTGGAAATGCATATCCTATGACCCCATAAGGGTCATGTGATTTAAGGGAGGGATTGCTTAATATGATTTACTTTGTCTAAACTGATAAAAGCTGTTTGATCAATTGAAGAATGAATTCTACCCCCCTCTCCGCTACATACTTTAAAGCAGTTTTCTCCAAAGAAAGGAATCAAGTATGCATGAATCTTTAAAAGACATACTGATTATGAGTTCATATGCAACATGTATTCAGTTGTGAAAGCAAAGATTTAAGGAATGCACTTAACCTGGACAAAACCACAGATTTGTATAGAATTGTCTCAGATGAAAAATACTTGTCCTAAAGAAGGAATGAACTAACTGAGTCTATGCTGACTGTCTGTGGTGTTTGACACTTGGTCTATGGACTCTGGGACTGCCTCAGGGAGATGAGAATGTCTTGCTTTCACTAAATAATTCTAGTTGTATCCCTGCATACTACATAAATGACATCAATACCACATCTTAGCGGTGGGTGGATTGGATGGAATTAAAATACTCTGAAGCAACTTTGACTTGGTGACTGGGAATGTAACTGCCTGTGAAACAACAAAATTAATGAAGTATTAAGATGGAAGAAAACTCTTCAGAGCAAAAAGTAATATAGCTTACATTTTGTTTCATAGCAAGGAGCACACTAAAGCACTAAACAGGAACAGTTTTTGGTGGCCATGATTTAATGTGATAATCATTACTGTGGGATTACTAGAGCACTAGTAAACCTCAAAAGGAAACTTTGGAATTACTTTTTAATAGGGACATTTAACATCACTTTTTAATAGGGACATATCCTGAGAAGGTGATTTTTTCATAAGAAGGCTATACAGTGATGACTAAAACCGAGAAAATATGATTTGTATAGTTTTCATCATCTTGACATTTGAGTGAAAATCACTGTTTCTTCTCTTTACTGAAATTTTTGGCAAATGAAACTGTGGAGAAATGACCTTCTGACTATACAGGGACGGCAAAATCTGGGGAAATGATATGCTGGTATTAACTGCTTTTTCAGTTTAGTTGTTCCTCAGCACAATGTGTGGGTTTACAACTTTAGTTGTCTTGCACAATTTACTTTTAGCAAAGCTTTTAAAATCAAAAGGCATATTTATTAGCCTGAGAACTGTCAAATCGAGTGACATTTGAACAGTCTAATAGCAATTTCCAACTCTAACACACTGTGATTTTACATACATCTGTCTTCCTTTCCACTTCAAAATGGAGGAGGAGGCTAAAATTACTCTTCTCAACAGGTGTCCACAAAGAGGCTCTGGGATTTTCCAATCAAATCTGTGGAATATGTAATGTGGCTATTCAACAGATGGTTTCATATTTGAAAAATAGCCAATTCTCCTACTGACTACAGTGAAACCAAGGTCAATTTTATATCAAATCAAAAAGTAGTTTATGTTTTGGTGATACACTCCATTGCAGAGATTTTTGTGGAGGACAAGTAAATGTAGCATACCCATTTATTCTCCCCATTTAACATTATTTTTATTTTGTTTATCTAAGAGTAACTGTGGAATGAATGATGCCTTTCATGGTGCTAAAAACTGTGTATTCCTCCCAATATGAGTCCACTTCCAGCCTCTCTGGCTTCTTCATTTACCTTCATTAAAGCAGTATTATAATTTATTTTATGGTAATGTTTATTTATTATAAACTACTATTTTATTATTATATTTATTTTATTACAATTTTAGCCAATCTAGCCACAGCTAATCCATCATCTTAACTGAGTGGTTTTTTCATCACCTCAGTCTTTCAATCTCTTTATAGAATGTCTGCTAGTTTTTAACATCAAATTCAAAGACTTGAAATGCATCTTCAAATCTGAGCACTGTTTGGTACCTGCTCAGCTATGCCTTGATTTTCCTGTACCTCTCCCTCTTATATCTGGTAGACTATTAACATTTGGCTCTAGTGTTAACTGGCCCATCCTCTATGCTACTGGCTTTAGCAACCTACAAATTGCTGTAAGAATATTGGAGTTTTCTGTGGTACCACTCACTGTGGCACCTGACACTAATATCATGGAAAGACTGAACTTTAATACTAACAGAGCTATGTCGACCAAAGTAGGATTCCCGAAGATACAGATGTGCTGCCTGGAAGCAACTTGCGGAGTAAGGATTAGTAAATTAAGAAATCTCTATTTTGCTAGTAGGCCCTGTTTTGCTTCTTTGGCTCACAGTTTCATCACTGTAGCCATTTTTATACTAAAAGGTGTGTCAGTAAAGCTCCTCCTGATACAGGATCTTTCTACTGGCACATGGATTCCACGCCTGCTAAATTTAAGGCTTTTGGTAATCTTATCTAATTCAGCTGATGTATCCTCAGGCAGAAATTAAGAATGTGCCTCAGAGCTGTGCCAGTCAGAGGTCGGCTTATGCCACCAAACTCAGACTGAGATTTCCTTTGAATTTAATAAGATCAGGTGTTAGTGTTCAGTAATTAACAGATAAATTTCCCTCAAGATCATTTAACAAAATGGATCATCTCTATTCCTGTCCAAACATTTGTTCTCCTAAGAGACATTTTACTTTTTCTCCAGTTTCCTGTTTCTTCCTTTCCTTTCTCAAGGTCTGTCATTGCAGGTTGCCATGCAATTTGAATATATAAACTGAATTTGGAGTGGGGATTTTGTCCTTCTACATATCTAAAATGCAATTTGGAGAAATAAAGTGAATATTTGCGAAGAAACCAGATGAAACAACAATACAAAGGAAATGGAACTCAATCTATTCATACTTCCTATTTCACCAAAAATATTTAGTATATAAAACCTAGTATAAGAACTGAAAACTGGGAAGATAAAATAGTGTATGTGATAAAATAAGGATATTTGTTTCTATAGAATAATTTCAGTATTTCTGTACAAGAAACCCAAACACCTAAACTTTTCAGCTTCACTGTCTTATTGTGGTTCTTTTAATTTTTAACCTTTTCTCTTTTCATTTGTCTCAGTGTTTCCTGCTGAAAGTTGTTTCCTAATTTTATACAGTGTACTGGTAATTATTTTGGGAATACAGGCTTTTCTTGATTTTGGAGAATATTGGATAACTGAGGAAACAATTCATAAAATATTAAGATTTCTTAGCCTCTCTTTTTCTATTTAGTAGCTAGTATTTGTACCAAGTTCGTGCTACCAGAACTTGTAATGATCCTGTAACTGTGCTTTGAGGTTAGGTGTCCAAAGGACAGAAACAATTGTGCCTGTGTCCTGGTCAGAAGAAACAGTGGGAGTCTCTGATCATGTCAAAACTTGTGTGACACCTTATGTACTTCTGACAATCGTGCCTTTCAGGGTACTTGATTAGATTTTTCTTTTTATTATGGGTCTTTTCACCTACTCCTCCTGCTTCTGCAGATAATCTGTATTTTCTGTATTAATTTTTATTCTTAGCATCATAGTAAAATACGTACTAATATCAGTGCAAACAGAAAGTCTTCCTATGTTGCGACAGCTGTGCTTTTTTAATTCAAGATGACTTTGCCCTCTCATTCTCATTCTGCTTTGGCTGGACTATATCTCTAAATCTAAATCCACAAGTAAAGCATGTAGCTCTAAAGACGATATATAAGATTACAGAGACTGTGGCCTCCTCCACAATGTTTTTTACACACTCAGAAATACAGAGAAAGAGACAATTTCTACAATTAAAAGCTTAATCAAAACTTAATGAGAAACGTACATATGTGTGTGCATGTGTGTATGACTGTTGTAAGAAAGGAAATGTTTTTTGGCATTACAGAATGCATTGCTGAAGGAGTGGGACAAACACATCCGAAGTACAGGGAAATAGGCTGGAGCTTGTACTTTTTCCCTTAAATGGACAACTGTGTGCTGACAGAAGCAAAGGGGTGTGTGAATCTAAAAGACTGCTGTACTTTGTCAAAGTGAGTTTCATTTCAAAGCTGATAAAATGATAATTAAAATCTTAATTGTCTAAGATGTGGCCAGAATCATTCAGATTGAAACGGGTGGGGTTTCAGGTCAAGAGCAAAAACCTCAATGAATTTGCAATGAACTTTTCCAGTTTGATTTATACACTTTTAGAGCTCTTTAATACAATAAGGGCTGCTTTCATTGCTTTTCCTTTTTGGGGAAATGGTGTCAAAGAGTATAGTGTTTTGTGATTTCTGCTGTTCAAAAGTCTGTTCCAGCATATATATGAAAGTGATATTTTGGAAGCTGAATCCATTTTCTATCTGAAGTCCACAGTATTTAGAGACTTGTGGGTTTGCAGGAGAGAGGCATCTAACTAACTAGTGTGTTGTGGCTGTGGATAGGAAGAGCTACAGCTCCAAACAAACTTAAAAAAAAAAAAAGCTGATTAAAAAACCTGAATTCTACTGGAGTAATGAAAAAGGATGTTTTTCTAGAAACTGGTTTCAAGGCTGGTCCTATTATAAAAAAAAGTAGTTGAAAATGAAAACGCTTGTGTCCTTGGTACAAGAATTCTCACTGGAGTTTATCAGCCTGCTTGCATTTTTCAGAAAATACAAAGTAAATGAATGCAACAGAAAGCAGGAGACTGCTTGCATCAGTGTAATCGAATTGCTGCCAACTTGCCTTGTTTATCTAAGAGATCTCTGTGAAAATAAGGTCTTTCCCACACAGGCATGAGTCATGTAATGGGGCTAAGCAGACTTGCTTCAGCTTTCTAATGCATACAGAGCTAAACTAACCTGTTTTAGTGCCTGTTTCTGTAACTGAATGAGATCTTGACAACAGGAAGGGAGAAGTAATGGTGAGTTCATGGTACTATTTCTGTGCAATAACCTGAATGCTAAGGAAACGATGCAATTTCCATTTATTGGGAAAACTGCAGTTACTGTGACAACAAATATACACTGGAGAAAAACATACACAACTTATCCTCAAATTCAAATTTGTGAACATAGCAGAGAGGCTGTTCATAAAAACTCACACCATCTAGTTATATGGCTCAAAGAACGTTCTAACTTTTATTGAAAAAATGACCATAAAAATAGTTATAAGCAAGGACATAAATGAAAGGCTGGGAAAGCACATGTGGTTAATGATGACTTGTTTGGTCTCAAATACTAAAATATAATTAAGCATGTATTTCTCATGCTAAAGTTACTCAATTCCTGTGTCTGTCATTCCTAATTATCCCCAAGATGTCACTTGTCTCACCCTCTGTGATCGCAGAACCTCTTGGGTCTAACTTTTAAGGTAAAGGTTACAGTAGTTCTCCTATAGTGTGTTATTTCTCCTCTTTTTATTCTTCAAAAAGGACTTCTGTAATGAAAAGAAACATAAATTATATTATACTAGATAAGGGTTTCAGTTCCTCAGTCTGATAAAATTCTTTAGAGAAAAATAAACATTCCAGTTTTTGACTCTGGGCGGGAGACAGAAGGAAGGGAATGATGGCATGCTAGATGTCCTCAAGCATGTCAGACACAGCGCAGAACAAGATGTCCCTTCTGCACAGAAGGACATACATGGCAGCAGAGCTCCTGAGTGCCAGGGGAACCACGTGTTACAAGGCAGCTGGCTATGGGAACCACTGCAGCTTCCGAGGCATGAGACAGAAGTGAGAATCTGAGTCACAAAAGGCATCACACTGCAGATAGTAAAAGGCAGGGTCACAGTGACATATCCCCCAAATGAGCAATGCCGCTTATTTACAGAACCAGTCAGTCTCACTCAAACTGGAACTAACTTCAGATTCTGACCAGATTGTTTGGGGCTTTGATTATGTTCATACATCTTGAGTATTTTTAATTATTCTACAGTCTCACATCTTTGTGATCTTTGGATGACAAAGTTTTGGACATGACTGGCCAAGGACTATTTTGCCAGAGATGATAATCAGTGTATCAAAATACATACACTGAATAAAAATGGCTGGAGAGATGGTTGATAGTAACACAAATCATAGGTATTTGTCACTCTCAAAAGTGAAAAAGAAGCTATATTTGTAGTGGGTTTTTTGTTTGATTTTCTTATGTTCAATGCGTTATGTCCTAAAATAGGAATAATAAGGACCAAAATTCTTCTATGTAATTTTTTTATCCTAGCTTGCTCCAGCTTTCAGAATGCACACCATCTTCCTTCTTCTCCCTGACATATTCTATTTGAAAGCCAAACATTTAGAATCAGATACCCATTAAGGTGCCATCTCTCTGCAAAAAAATTCTGTTAATAAAAAGGTTAAGTGTATTCTATCCTAATCTTTCCAGCTGGTCCAATAAGCTGAAAGGCTAGCATTGAGATTGTAAGTAATATGCAAATAAGGAAGGAAAAACAGATGCTACTTTTGAGGAAGGAAACTCTGGAGACTGCTTCCACTGCTGAGTTCACTTTTCTCACTGAACACCTCTTTCCAATTGTGTTATAATCAGGAACAGAGCATGATGCACATATGGCAAACAGAATTCCTAGATGGAGTTCTGGTTAATCTGAGATTAGTTTGCACTGGTTTAGTTTAGAAAAGCCCTTCCTGTGGAAGCATCTAAATTTGACTGGTACTGGTTACGGTAGCATGAAGCAAGGACAAAGTAGAGGCTTTGTGCCCACTCAAAGGGATGTGGCAGTCTTTCCATATAGGATTACTCATACCTGGTAAGAATTACCACTGAAGACAGGTATTCTTCTTCAGGTAAATCAGAAAATAATATTCCTAAAACTGGAACTGTAACTAAAATATTGCCGTCATCAGTACAGATGGGTGGAAGAAGACTAGGGAATTCTCACAGATGGTGGTGTTAGAGGTCTCAGATCCCATTGTACTTCTCTAGGGCAAACTAAGCCCTTGATGCAGAGAGGAACTTGAGGAGCTGATATGTCTTGCACACACATACACACACACACACAGAGGTCGTACAAAATACCCTTGCAACTTTTGTTAATAAAAAAGCTGCTGTATGCTTCAGTGGGGCTTAACTTAATGAGAAAGTTAGCGAGATTTAGAAAGAAGGGATCATATTTGAAAGACATCAGAATAAGCTAGGACAGACAAGAAGTGTTTTGGCAAGAGGCCAGAAAGCTGTGTTTTAAAGCTAAACCTCTAAACCTTAGGTTAACCAGATAACAGCATCTTTAACTACCTGCCTTGTGTCCCTGTGGGCAAAAGTTTCAAAAGTAGCTTAAGGGTTAGAGAAAAAAAATAGCTAAACTAATTTCTCTGCTTTTATAGAATGTGTTCCTAAACCCCAAATTATTTTGGAACAGCATTTTATTAGAAAGATTAAGGGGGTACAATGTAAGTACCTTTGATATAAAATTTGATGTATTTGCAAATGGAAATTTACAGTATTTACACAGAAGGATTGCTGTGGTACTTGGGGGACCAGGAGGAACTGTTTAGAGCCCTCTCTGTGATAGTGACACAGCTGCCTCATTCCAAGAAAACAAATTCCCTGAAGTAATACAAATTTTTAGCCTCTGTTCAGTATCACTACCAGCCACACAACCTTTATCACTACAGGTCTCTGAGAACTAATGAAGTGCTAGAAAAATGAGTGATAGCTATAGACAGTGTAATGTGTTTCTCCTCAGCTTAGCACAAAAGAAACCTAGGAAAATATCAGAAATAAACTGAATAATATACATAAGTGTTCAGTGAATATCCTAAACAAAACACAACAGCTGTAATAGTTTGTTAAGGAATAAGTAGAGCGGGAACAATTCTACAGGCTATTGATGTCAACTCAAAAAATCTCTCCAAGACAGCAGTGACTATCTGGAAATGAGGCAAGCATAACTGCACACAAGGAGGGTTAATTAATCCAGCATCAGTTGTACAAAGACTAAATCACGTTGCAGGAAACAGGTTGTAAGAGTGACAGGACATCTGATAGATTCCTTATTCATGAGAGGCTAAATTCAGGTTCCCTCTCCAAAATACTCCTGTAATATTTGTTTATCCCTTTGAAATAATGTTACCTTAAAATGTGAGGTGGTAGTTGTTACCATGGAAGAGGAATCTGGTTAAATTGCTGGCTTTCACGTCAGGGACTCCCTGTATGACTCTCAGCAAGTTATTTACTTCTAGACTTTTAATAACAACGTGGAATGTTACAAGAATAAACATAGTAGTGACTTTCACACTCTGAGATGTTGCAGTATTGAACATCATGTCAACAGCTTTGAATAAGGAGACTTAAATAGCCCTCCTTGGAAACCCGATTCTGCTGGGAGAAGTAGCAATAGAAATTGAATTAGTCTGAGTGACAAGAATATGTATTTTTAGAGGAGCTCCCCAGAGGGAAGCTTAGCTGTGGGTCAAAAGAAGTCAGCCATACTGGTAAAGCACAACAGAAAAAGGAAGGAAAAGGACCAGGCATGTAACCAGGAAGCTTCAAGAAGAGAACCAGAATAGAAACCAAACTTGTGTCAATATTAAGGTGTTTCAGGAAAAACAAAACCCTTCCCTCAGGTTCAGAATTACCAGAAGTAATTCGCAGGGCAAAGAGGGTGCTGTCAGCTCGTGGGCTTGTTGTTATTTTGGGAATGCTCAAAACAAGCTCCCTAGTACAAAAAGGAGGCTGCTAGGGAAGAAAAAAAGTCTTGGAGGAAAAAGGATCTTTGAGAGTAGGGATGGGCAAGAGGTGACTGCCCAAATTAGCTAGTGGTGGGGCAGCTCTGGATCCACAGTGGGACTGACAGGAGGCTGCACAAAGCTCACATACCAGCTGGAGGAAGAGAAAGCACCTGGAAAACAGAAATGCCCTGTGTTGCTTCCTGTCTCCTGCAGGCTCAGTGGGTAGCCAGCGTCTCCAGTCAGGCCTGCTTTGTTAAAGCAATAGTGGCAGCTCAAATGACTCTCTTAGCAACTGAGATTTTTGATAAGGATTTAACCTAGGAATTAGGTTGCCTTACATGACTCTTAGCTTTAATTGAAACCAGAGAAAATTAGAAAAAATACTGTCCTGATGTTTTCAAGAAAGTTGAAGTCTCTGACCTGAGGATGATCTGATACCATGATGTATTTCTTTAAAATCTCCTAAAAAAACAACTTTGGAGCATTTTCTCAGGATTCTGAATGCTATGGTTGGCAATTCCAGAAGACAGAAGGGATGGCAAGTCTGGGACCAGGGCAGAGTCCCACTCTCACAGAATAGGCCACAGCTGCTGAAACACCTTCGAAGGCAACGTGGGTCAGCCACACTGCCCTGCCATGGTACAATGGCAGTGACAACTGCAAAGGAGGCCTCAAAACCATCCCAGATCAAAGTAGGAGGTCTGGAAATGATTTCTTAATTTACTTGTGGGCCTTTCCAGGTGCAGGAAAAAGTGGAGTAATAAATGACCCTTCGCTGGATTTCATGAATGGGAGCTCAGGTCTTGATTGCGAGAGTTCTCCTGAAAAAAAAAGATGTGAAATATGGAAGTCCAAGCAACCACCTACATGCCTGGGTGGATCAGCACAGAAAATGTGGTCTGCATGTCCTGCTCTGCTGCGAGAGGAGTGAAAGCCGTAGTCCTCCTTTGGGTGATGACACAGGAAAGGGTTGTGGGAAGATAAGAACAATACACCTACCAAAAAAGGGTATGAGAGAGTGAAAACTCAAAGTCTCCTGGGGTGGTTAGATTCAGCTACAAGGAAGAGATGTAGAAAGGAAAAGAAACCAGTGGCGCCCTTTTAGATGGCCTCAGGTAGCTTTAGGAAACCAGTTATTTTCACTCAAAAAATAGGGACCCACAGTAACAACATTTCAAAGGATCAAAGAGTGCTAGGGAGTTGCATATGGTGCCGTACTGAAGTGTAGCAGCATTTCAGCAGATGATTTGACATTGTGGAGAGTGGAGCTTCCCCCCACATGTACAACAGTAGCACCCACTCTCTTACAAAAAACTCATGCCATAGTTTAGCAAACTGTGAGTTCAAAAGGTTTGTTTAAAGTCTTATGGCAAATTGTAGCATATCAGAGGGGATTTTTTTAGTTTTTGGTTGGTTGGGTGAGTTTTGGTGTTTGTGGTTGGTTTTGGGTTTTTTTCCGGTTTGGTTTGTTGTTGTTGTTGGGTTGTGGATGTTTTTGTGTTTTGTTTTGTTTTTTAACTTAGGAGTTTTCTTTTCTTCTTTTTATAGTGAAAGAACAAAGTTAAGCCTTCAGGGTTTTGGGCCTATTGTGTCATGGCTGAACCTAATATCTAATCTCTAAATTCCCTTGGACAGCCTACTTCATTCTTGTTTTCCAGGTGTAAAAATGAGGGACTGAGTAACAGAGAGCTAGTAACCTTGTTTCGGGTGGTCATTTGGTTGCTTCTTGGATCAGGAAGCTTGAGATGCTTCAAAACAAATGAGTGTATCTTCTCCAGAGGATACACATACATCTCATCTCTGCTGTGTATAAGCTCCCTTGGCCTCTGTCCAGGAACATTCACATTTCCTGACTCATGGCAACTGTACCCTGTCTGGTTGTACTTCATTAGCAGCAGCTCAAAAATCAGAGCAGTACTCTGCTGTTGCATAAATTTTTCCAAGCAGTAAACAATAAAGCACTGCCACAAGCTTTATTACATTTATCTTGGAATTCAAGATTCTGAAGAAACTGCTGCTTATTATTGTTTTCTTTAATGACAATCCAAAAAGAATGTAAGATGCTATTCTTGAATAAATATTTTCAGGATAACTTAGTATCTTAAAAGGAAATAATTCTAAAAAGGAAGAATAAATGCTACAATAAGCCAATAATTTTTCTTCCAGCTGAGAAACTTGGTAATGATTTTTTTATTGTCATCAATTTTACTTTTATATCAGAATTTACATAATAAAATGGTAAGGACAAATTAAAAGCTACAGAAGTGGAAAATAATAGTAGGAAAAATTACACTTTATAGAGGTAGTAACATACTATTCTAGGTAGTAACATCCTATTCTAAATAGCTGTTCTTTACTTGCATCTCAAACATTTGTTTAAAACATTTTAAAAGCAGTAACATTATCAACTGCCTCCAAGCAGCTTAGAAAATAAATGGTGGTTTACTATTACTGGGGTTCATCAAAAGAAAACTCTGTCTGACTCTAAAATCTATTTTGGAGCTGCGACTGCTGCACTCCCCTGCTTGTGGCATGATGCAGCTGCTCTTTCTTTAATGTTTTTGCTGACAGCTACAGCTGACGGATAACATTTCAGTTCACCCCAGCATCAACTCTGTCTCAAGGCTCCCTTACTTAGACTGAAAATGTTACCTTCCTTGTGGCTTTACCTGCATCCCAGTGCAACTCTATAACTATGCAATTAATCCTACTGGTCACTTGTGACGGAGCAGCAGAAACAGGGCTGCAGATCAGGTCATGTGCTGGGGAGCACATCAGCCATTTCATGATTGCTAAGGGCACAGCAACAGCTCCTGCACTTTTCCTTCATCTCTTCTCCCATGCATAAGAAAGTAGGCACCTGAGTCTGCATATAAAAGTATTTTTTGTGTGTATAACTCTGCAGTATGTCAACTGATATTTTACATTTTACATTAGTTATCTCCTTATATATTTATTTTAGTTGTATTTGTTACTATGGTCAATATTTTTTAAAAAATAGCTATCTTAATGTATAATCCCCTAGGAAACAGGCTTAGATATCTTGGTTCATAGAAGTTTTCATGTAATAATCAATCACTTGGTAATACTGTTGTGATTCAACCACAAAAGGAACTTTTTACAAATGTGGGACTGTTTTCCTCACAGAGTAAATAAGACCAGTTACTGTACTCCCAGTTCTGTCTCTGAACATCTGAATCTATTGGAAAGAAGAAGCTGGAGGATTGGTTGCAAAAGTAACCAACTGTAAGAGAAAGACACAAAGAGAAAAGTGAAAAAGAGGCATTGCTCAGTTGGTCCTTTAAAGGAATTCTCAGGAAAATTAATTATGATATATCTGTGCTTTTTTGATTGGTGGCTGAATTTAAAAAAAAACCAAACAGACAGATAAATGCTTTGCTATGTTTTTCCAAGATTTGCAGTGCCGCCCATTAGTTTTTGTTTGGATTAAATATTTTACTAGATTGCAAAATACTGATTTTATTTTGGGTCTCTTCCATCAAAACTTAAAGAACAGGAAGACAAGTGGGAGTATGGAACCATGACAAAAAACAACCAAAACAACCCAGAAAGGAAAAGGTTAGAATACTTTATTTCTACAGTATAGGCATTAAAACACAGTTATCCACCTCCCAGGAAAGTACGTTGGCTGTTTCATTCTTTGCAGGGAAAAAAAGTTGACTTTGTATGAAATATTTAAATATTCATTGGATTAAGAGCAGACACTTGGGAAGACCCAAAGCTCCATGCAAAATCATAGAGTTGTTCTTATTCCCTGTGATCCAAAATTCACATATTTTTATTCAAATACCCATTTTGAATAATTCGTGTAATTTGAAAGTTTATTTCTGTGTAATAAGAATTTAAAACACTACTGGGCTTTGACAGGGAATTGGGACACATGGGAAGAAAAGGCAGAGAAACCACTTTCTCATAATTTTTCTACTTCACTCAGATAGTACCTCTGACTTTTTGTGACCTTATTGTGAGGAAAAAAGATCAGAAACAGCAAAAGGAACTGTTTCTGGAGTTCATATATTCCATTTTCATTTCTTGTTTCTCTGAAACTTTAGACCAAATTTGACCCAAACCTTCTTCAGAGTACTCAAACTCATGCTTTTAGACACTATGAATTCTTTACTAGAAGAAATTTCCCAGCATAATTTCAGCTGCAGTCTCCAATCAGACTGTTCTGCTTCCAGTCCCCATGTGGTGGGACTCCCAGAGAGGCAAAGCCTTGGCAGCAGGATGGTTGTGTAGCTGTAACCCCAGGGGCGAAACGAGAAAAGCACATCCTTGAGCCTTTAGAGATAATGTGCAGGTGTCTTTCTCTAGACCCCATGGGAACTGATTTAGTGCTGGAGAGCATTGGTATTAACCTCATATTCCCACTTCTCTGCATAGAGAGAACCTAAGCAAGCACAAAGCCATCACTGAAAAAAAATCTGCCACTACAGGTAAATAATATGGTGTCACTATACTAAGAAGAAAGCAGAGAACGTAGGTTTTCTGTGAGTCAAGTGACAGTACTAGATTATGTAGCTTTTGACAATTCAAGAAATACCTAGTGTAGGTACTATTGCATTATAACTGGTTTATTTTGCCTTCTTGGGTACAACTCTCCTTCCACAGGTTTTTCAAAGATGGCACAAACTTTGCAATTCTATCCTGCAGTTCAGTGAAATCTGGATTCTAACTCTGAGGAGTAGGATTTCATCTGCCTAACCTCTCCAAACATTTTCTTTATGGAGACAAGTCTACCTTAAACAGTTTGCATTAGAACTCCATTGTAGCTAGTGGGTCAACATTCTCAAGGACATAATTGCAGAAAAGTCTGGCAGTGTCAGATTTGTTCATCTTAAAAATGCTGTCGTAGAGCATTGCAAGCAGGAAAACACAAATTGCAGATGCTATGTTATTTTTACATATTTTTTGAGTGCTGCCAGAATAGGTCATTTCCAGATTAAAAAAAAAAGACTTACCAAGTTTGGCTGAAATAATTATAGAGAATATTTAGACATTTCTTGGGGCATCTCTGAGAATGTGCTGTGTATGTCGGCTCACTGATCACGATCATGTCCTTTTTTCTTCTACTGTCTGAGAAACCATGATATCCACCAAGAATAAGATAGTGAAAGTCTAAACAGACACTACTTCTGATGTTTCAGTTAAAAAAACCCCCCAAACTTATTTAATAAAACCTCTGTTTTTATTTTTAGCATTTTTAAAAGTGCTTCTTTTAGAACACAGAAGGGAGGGAATGAATTTGTGGATAAACAGTCTTATCAACATTAGGTACATGTTGAGTCTCATTGGTTTCATTCTAAAAAGAGATCTAAGTCAACTGCTTCAGTAGCTTCCTCTTAAATTTTCTTTGTGAGTCCTTCCTAAAAGTCAAGATAAAACCAGTAAAAATCAAGATGCTCCATTTAGATACTTTTGTGCAGTTGACACAGATTTCTCTGATCTAGAAAATAAACTAAAACTCTGTTAATAGAGGCATTTGAAGAATTTCTCGTAGTCTCAAGTTTTATTTTATTATTGGCAAAATATAGCTAATCAACTGGGAATTAACAGTAGATGCAAATGTGATGTATAAATGTGAACACATACTAAATGCTATATTAAAATACTATAAGTCAGGTATGCCACTTGATTAACAAATGCAGTGTTAGGTTGGCATATATAAGAGAAGACATACTTCAGAGCAAGCTGATACAAAAAAAACTATTTAAGTCTGACATTTTTCATTAAAAATCTGGTCTTGTAGCCAGTTGTTTACAGCTTTGCCAAACTTCAGTTGTTCAGGCTGGATGCCTGGCTGAGTCTGAATTGTTTTTGGAAGTTTCAACTAGAATGCTTTGAGCATTTCCAAGAATTAGTTGAGAGAAAAGTCTTGTTTGCCCATGCGAAAACAATCCCATAAGCATTTTACTGAAGAGCTTTAATGTCTCCACGTTCCAGAGTGATCTATCATAATTCAGCCAGGAAACCGCTCCATGGTGGCGAATTGACTTTTGCCATTCCTGTGAAAATTATGCCAGGCTAAGAGCCACTGGAAAGAATTTCACCAAGGATACCTGGTAGAGACACCTTTGAGAGAGAGATACCTTTGTAGCTAACGTTTCAGAATAGCCTATGTATGCTCAATGCTGTTGCAGTTCCTCACATCTCACCTGTTGCGGCTGGCTTAGGCATATGCCTTTTCCAGAGAGCACCTCCATGTCACAGTTACAGGGTTAAGTAATACTCTTCCCACAGCTACTTCTTCATCTGATGCTACAGCCTACAGCACAAAAAGAAATGAGAGGAAAGCTCTTGTTTTTTTCTGTTTCAACAATATTTTTTTCCTCAACAGAGCCTGTGCCACAGTAGGAAAAGATGCGCAGAGAGCATGATTACTCTTGCTGTCAGGGAGGAACACTAGCCCTTTTATGATACTTTTGTCAGGATTTCTTTGCCAGTAATAGGCATTGTCCATCACCTTTGGTATGGGATGGAAACGCTGCCTATGGGAAAATAACCAGCAATCACACTGACACTTTGCCAGTATAAATATGCTTTTATTAGGAATTTATCTGGATCTTCAACTGACTCACATTTGGAACCAGAATTACCTCAGTTCATGTCTCTCTGTGGTCTGAGATGTGTCATTGCACTGTTTGGCATTCACCATTGCCTGGCAGGCAAGCTGGACTTCTCTCTGGGTCCTGGTGTCCACCTCAGCTGATCTTCGAACTGTGAACTTTGGAAGTGTTCATCTTCAATCCCTCTCTAATAGCTGCAACTCTCCAACCTCACCCATCTACATGGCACTGTACTTCCCTTCAAAGCTGTCTTCTTAGTTCTGCCTTTTGGATTTGGAAACAGGGCAAGCGCCTAAACAATTTGCTCAACCTGCTTTACTCTTGTAGAAACAGCTATGGCAGCTGCTGTTCCCATATTTTGACTATGCTCACTGTTCCTTTTCTCTCTGCTGCACTCCCCCTCAGGAATTCATTCCATCTGACTGTGCCATCTGTCTGAGTGCTTCTCACTTGCTTGCCCTCCTCTCAGAAGTCAGGGCTTTGCAGTTCTGCTGTGGTTTTGTAGAGCAACAATGCAAGTTTCCACTTCTCACAGTTTTTGCCTTGTTTGAAAGCAATGTGGTAACAGCCATACGGAAAACAGTCAAAAATGCGTGGGCGACACTTTGGCTATGTCTGTTTTCAGAAAATTAGACAATGCTAGTGCTGGTTCTCTGACCCTCAGTCCAGTTGTCACCAGCTCATACCTACATTACTAAACTCAAGCCTTCAAAAGAGGTTGACTATGTGCAGGCTGCCAAGCCCTGGATAGGCTGGTTCCCAACCAGGGACCATTCTAGGAAGACCACTGGTTAGTCCATGCTGAAATTTTGACCCAGGCCTGGCACTGTTTAATCTCCTAATTTAGACATAATCATCATGTCATACTCATCTGAACACATCAAATGCCTGGGATCATCTGAACAATCACGTATAACGTTTCTGTATTAAAAAGATATATTTTATTGTTATTGGATCAGACTTCTCTAAGATTACAGCTAGAGTGACTGCTTTCCAAGCATGTTTTGAACTTCCAACAATGCAAAATTCTAGCATTGGAAAAAATTTTGTGGCACATGATTTAACTGATTTTTCGAGTTAACTGCTTAGGCATTATTTTAGTCTATCTCCTTTGCATGCACCTCTTTTGCTTTCTATTGTTCTTCTCCAAATACCTGTTTCCTTTCATTAGATGAATACAAAAAAAAAAAAAAAAGAAACCCCAAATAATTATAAGAAAGCTCAGGGACTAATGTTTCCACCTGAACTATTGTAATTAATGAGCAGAGCAGATGATACTTTGGTCAGATGAGTCAAAGCTAATAACACTTCATTGGGTCTTCTTATTTCCTCATGGACAAAGAATGCTTAGAGCTACAGGCACAGGATTTCACAAAACTATCTCCTTTTCAAAAGGTAACATGTGAGCAAGGAAAAAAATTACCAGCAATGTTTATTTTAATTTTATTGAACAGCAGTTCAGTGAGTAACATAAAAAACTCATACAGGCAATTCTGAGCCCTGTCAGAAAAAAAATTATTCTTGATGCATCAACAACTAAGCTATAAACAGGGAAGAAACCAACCAGAAACTCAAATAACCACTTTGAACGCTTGGCTTCAGCAGAATGGAGCACATAATTTTTTTGTTGTGAGGACACGAGGCCTTGTAGGGTTTTCTACACTTTTCCATGCAGAAGTGGAGCATTGGGATTTGCAGCAGCTCGTGAGGATTTGATGCTGGCTGAACTCCTTGACCTTTCTCTGCTGAAAGGACAGTCACTGGTGGTGCCTTAGAGCTCCAGAAGTTGTTCTTGTTGTTTGTGAAGCAGAAACTCAAAGGCAACTCCATCCTGAAGTGATAGCATGAAGAAAAAGAACACCCCTCTTACATAACTTTCCAATGATCCATGTACAATGCATGTTTTGTTAAAATTTGAAATTAATATATCACAATTTTAAAGCACACCGAGAGGATATTTATCTGCCAACATGCCTGTTCAAATCCTTCTCCAAGAGCTGATGAATTCATCTAACATAGATCAGAGACTGCATTCTTTACAGAGCTTTGAGTGATGCATATTTTATCAACTCATCCATGAGAAAAGGATTCTTGAACAAAATGTCTAAGTGAAAGAAGAGATAATTTTTAAAATATGCTTATGTGGAATTTTAGTTGTGAAATGTACCCTGAACATTGCTAATGATTTCAGATATAAGATTATTCTGCAATTAAGAAGCAATTCAATACACTTTTAAATTGTAGCTCTGAAAGCATAATTCAAGTTTCCAGTACTTTTATCTTAAATGGTCTTTTTGGCTTTACAAAAATTTGGATATGGATTGTTCAAACACTTCGAACTCCAGCACTAATACAGCTGAAAAGTTTCTGAGGAATAACTGTTACATCAACAAATATAAATCTCTAAATATATGTAAGATTAAGATCCTTACTAATCAAGATATTCACCTTTAAGTTTAGGTGCTTGAGGCATTACTGAAAGCTTAAAAATGTTATTGAAAAGAGTGCTGTGACATCTGAGCCGTGGCATGCAATTTGTTCACATGCTCAAAGATAAGCAGCATGCTTTGCCCTTCTTTCAGTTCATGAGAAGAGTTGATTTTGGATTTAATTTGAGGGTGAGGCAAGTACTTTTGAGATAACGTTTTGCAGTTCCTTGCTGTTCTATTCTTATTTTTAGGCCCATTAGTTACTGTTTTTCAAGAACAGCTTTTGTACTTGAACTGCTTAGTAATCACCACAATTTTTTTGTGGTTTAAGACTAACGTAAGTCAGTTCCAGAGCACCGGATGGGAGATACTGTAATTTTTTGTGTACTTCTTCTGAGGATACAGGTAACTTTTGTTGCTCTAGGGTATGAATTACGATTTTGCTTCTAAAAATGGAAGTCTTTTGTATTTGAATGAAACAGTTCAATAAACCATCCTGGGTGAAATAGCAATATGCTTTTCGTGTCAGAATTATGGTGGGATAAAGAAGTCTTCTTTCAAAGGTCCCAGCCAAACCAAGTCATTTAAAATAGCTGAGCATCAAGTCCTTCAATTTTAGTTCCATGTCCTATCATAAGCAATCAGATGAAGAGAGAGAAGCTTACTAAATTAGTAATAAGCCATCGACTGGTTTTCCCAAGGTGAGATTTAAGCCTTGCAACTTTTCTGTGCCAAACCCTGCAATTCAGTCAACTGCAGTTGAGGAGCTCCACAGCACCATTAGTGGCAGCTGGGGGCTGCATTTGTGCTCTGCTCTGGACAAGAAACCAAACCAACCAATATGCAAACCAGCAGCCGAAAGCTGCTAGCGGGGGAGAGCAAGTGCATGGCAAGGATTTGAAACTTCCCCTGAGCACTCTTCCTGCCTCCATCAATTTTCATTTTAAGAGATTGCCCAAACCCAATGTGGTTTATCTGGGTAGTAACCTTAAGTGAGTATTTCTTCCAAGGATTTCGGATGTCTCCTTCCAAGTCATGTTAACTTCTGCGTCCATGGACCAGGTGTTCTGCAGATCTGCTGCTCAGTGAGTGAAGAACTGTCCCGTTCTGTTGGTGGAGATTGCTTCAAAGCCCATGTAAAGCAGAAATAACAACCAAAAGAGAGCCAGTGCCACATGACAGGAGTACAGACTAGTTTTCTACTAGAACTCTATGTGTTTGAAAGATGTCAACATCACCTACCTTCCTGGCTTCCTTCCCAGACACAGTCAGGACGGGAGGCAGTCAGTACTGGAGCCCTGTGGAGTCCAGCTCCCTGAGCTGCATATGAGCAAGGAAAGACAAAGGCAGATACTCCCTGCCCACTGTGATGCACAGAAATGATCTGGTAATTCTGGGAGATCCTTGAGAACAGATATGCTTTTCACAGGAAATGAATTAAAAAAGTGTACATAAAATTTTTGCCCAGGGCTCTAAATCTAGAAGTAGTACCATAAATTTTTTTACCTTCCTTATACTGTTTCTTACTAATATTTCAGAGGAGCACAGAAAATAGCAGTCCTTAAGGAGATTCTACTATACTTAGACCAGTTGTAATGAGGACTTAAAACCTACAGTGCTGGAGATTCCTTGGTGAAGCTATCTCTTGAATCTGATAAACAATCCTGAACAAAATAATGTGGCCCATTAGGATTTTCCTCAGAATTTCTCAGGATTAACTATGTTTAAATTCAGAATCTAGTGTCAGAAAGTATATTACTTTTATTTTGAATATGGATCAAGTTTTCTCTTAAAAATAGCAAGGACACTTCCCCCATGTAAGAGAAAAGGTTTCAGAATATCAACCTTCTGAAAAGTCATCAGTCTTCTTTTATTCATGACCAGTTTGTTTCTGAAAGAGTTCAAAGCATGTGAACTATTTCTGTTCAAATGAAAAACTAATGTTGTGTGAGACAAAAGTATCAGTTTAAGGAAAAAACAAGACTGTTTTGATTTCTATGTGTCATGGGGATTGCTGAGATAAATCAGGAACTTGAAAAATGCATGTTTTTCCAATTGAATCCTTAACCATATATCATGGTGTCATGGTTTAACCCTAGGCGGAAATTCAGCCCTACACAGCCACTCCCTCCCTCCCCACTGGTGGGATGGGGGAGAAAATCAGAAGTGTAGAAGTGAGAAAACTTGTGAGTTGAGATAAAAACAGTTTAATGGGTAAAGCAAAAGCTGCACAAAAAATCTGCAAGGAAAGCAAAACCAGGAATTCATTCAACATTTGCCATCAGAAACCCAGTCTTCAGCTATTCCCAGGAAAGCAGGACTCCACCACAGGTAACAGCTACTTGAGAAGACAAACGCCATCACTCCAAATGTGTTCCCTTTCTTTCTTCCTCTCCCAGCTTTTTATACCGAGCCGTATGCAGTGTATTACCCTTTGGTAGTTGGGGTCAGCTGTTCCAGGTGTGTCCCCTCCCACCTCCTTGTACACCTCCAGCCTCCTTGCTGGCGGGGTGGCTGGAGGAGCAGGAAAGGTCTTGACCCAGTGTAGGCCCTACTCAACAATAATGAATCTGTCTCCAGCACAGATCTAAAACACAGTCCCACACTAGCCACTGTGGAGAATATTAACTCTATCCCAGCCACAACCAGCACAAATGGGAATAGAAACAGAGGCTATGATGAAAATCACTAGCACTGTCAGAGTCAAAAGTGAAACTGTGATTGCTTAGTTGAGAGCAGAAAGTGTAAAGAGGCATCAAGGAAGGATGTGGAATAAGAAGAGACCAGAGAAGATGGATGGGTGGGTGTTTCTTCACAATACATGAGTGAATGTGCATATGGTGAAACCTCAAAAAATAAGAAATGCATACAAAGTTATGTAGGCAAACACATATGTAAACGGGCTCTTGATTTTCACCACCTTTGATTAAAGACAGAAGCTTAGAATGCTTTCGAAAAAATTTTTATATAAAATGTTAGAAGTCAATAATTCAGGTCCTAAGCCATCCATTAACTGATGGTAATGGAGAAATGTTTTCAATTCTGTTGGATTCTTCCTTCCTGATCATCTAATGCTGAACCTTAAGGCTTGAAATTAGCATTGTTCACAAGAAAGTAGTGAGAGACTTTTGACTGGCTAAGACAGTGACCTGCAAATACAACCAGCAAAACTGATGCTAGGTTTATGAAGCCACATTAGGTGAGAGTAATCAGCTTATAGCACTATTAATTACCCTAAGATTTAATATTGTAATAATTTTGGGGGTATCTTCATCGTAAAATTTGCCTTCACTGTTCTAGTATACTTTATATGAAAATAGCATGCTGGTATTTCCATAAAAATTTCAAATAGGAGGTGCAGGTGCCTTCACTGTTCTAGTATATCACCATGGCTATACCTTGGTCCCATTTTGGGGGGACTCTGTTTATGTGTATGGGTATGGGTATGCATTTAGGAAGAAATATTTTTTTGTAAATTATTATTTTTTATGTAAACATTTTGCTGCTTTTTGGTGAAAGCAGATGTTTTCCAAACTCTTTTTTTGTTTTAACCCAAGAAATTTTCTATTTTGTACAAGTTAATAGGTTTTTACTTCAAGGTCACCATCAGCAATCTTTTAAACATGAAAAAAATTAAGTATCTCCAAAACTGACATGCTGTTTTTAAAAAAAGTCTTTCCTCTCACATGATATGAACAACATAAATTAAAAACAATCATAATGCTGTTCCTTTGGCTATAACTTTTGGATACACTCCAACATAAAATGCATTAGCATGAATATGTTCTTGTCCTTAATTAATTTATAGCTTAGAGCAGAATACCATAAATAACAGTTGAACCTCAGCGGTAAAGGTTTTGAAGCCATGGGTAAAATTTTTTTTAAAAATTATAATAACACTAAACAGTGCTGGATGACAAGTAGAACTAATTATCAATAAATGTAGGCATTTCAGTGATTGACAACTGAATGTAAAATATGTTTATTTTGTAACATATTAGGGTTCTATTGAATTCATTGCCATTATGGGAGAGAAAATTATTGAAATTTTATCCCTACCCTGAAAAAATACACTTACTAGATTGAACTGTTTGGTTGGGGGTTTTGATTTGTTTTGTTTTTAAATAGCTTGAAGCAGATAAAGTATGCTGGCATATCTTGTTTTGAAGTATGCATGGTTGAAGGTTATGGAATCTGCATGTTATACCATAGCTTTATATGGGAACACAGGACTGGAAAGGACCTAATGGGTCATCAAATCTATTGTCATAATATTGCAGGAATCAGGTTTTATAATCCCCTTCATAAACTTATCAAGTTCCAGTGAATGCAGTTAGGATTTTTGCTGCTATTACTCCAATGGGAAAATTGTTCCCAAATCTCATTGTTCCAAGTGAGCATAGATTAAATTCTGGCCGATCTATGCTGTTGGGTTCCCTTACCAACATTGTCATTTAATTTAAATGGCTCTCCCATCTCCCTGTTCTTTGCCTCTATGATATATTTATACACAGCAACTGGATCCCATAACGGCCTTTATTTTGCCAAGATAAACAAGCCAAGCTCTTCATTCTGTCTCCTCATATGATAGGCTCTCCTTTCCCCTGACCATCCCAGAAGTCCATCTTTGTACCTGAATGAGTCTGAGGTAATGTGCTACAAATGACAAAGTACAACAGTCTTGTATAATAGCATAATAAAAGAAACCACAGCAAGCAGAGTAATAATTTCATGCTTGCAAAGATGTGCTGTGCCAAATATTTAAGAGGTTGAGTAAAGGTTTTGAAATCTTCTAAGGGGACCTTTGTTAGAAATAATGTGGGTTATTTCCCCAAAGTTGATGACTAAAATTGCAGTATGAAAAGTTTTAGGGTTTTAATCATAAGCTGGGAAATCAATGAAAATTTTTATTTGGTTCAGACCTTCAGCCAACATAGTATGCAGTTGACTAGATTTGTGACAGTAATCATTGAAGAAATGGGTCTGGCATGTTGAAAGTTTGTTTGACAATTATGATAGAGAAAATTTCTATTAACAGTGTATAGTATGTAATGAACCTTCCTTGGAGAAGCCACAATTGCTTTCACACGTTGCCCTTAAGAAATTTCAGTGACAGGACTTGGGGAGCTGGTTCCCTGGAGTTAGCTCTGGAGAGTGCTCCTCTTGGTGTAAGCCAATAGAAAGCAAAAGAGAATGAGGGTACAACTGATTCCACCACCTCCCAGGATAACAGAGAAAATGATGTCTGGTTAGATCCAGTATCCCCTGGTCTCTTTTGCCATAGCTTCTTGGAAAATTTCAGGACACTCCTGACTGCCAGCTGTTAAGATTGTGACAGCAATCTTTTTCTGGCTGTTTTACATCTAGTCCTTACTGAGTTGATAGTTTAATCAAGTTGCAAGGGGAGCTTCAGACAAAAACTTTTTCCCAGTCATGCTGAGCCTGACATCCCAGTGCTTGGGTCAGGATCACTAGAGAGTACGTGCTTCTCTTAATTGTGAAGGAGAGACATTAGGGGAGCATTTGTTTTTCTACAATGCCTCTTTTCTCAGAAATATGTTCTGTAGCATAAGGTAAAAGAGCTTTTGTAATATGCTGTAGGAAAAGGAAAGCACAAATTTAAGTTATTACATGCGCATACAAAGATCGATGAAAATTAAAAGCCTTTAAAATACAAACAATTTCTTAGGCAAGAGGAAAGGAAAATCCCAACAGTGATTACAAGCAGTTAGGTAGACAATTAAGGAAATACGTGTCAAGGCACTGCATGGGTGGCTGCCTCCTGGGGATTGGGAGCAGGAAGAATCCCCATGGAGACTAGAGAGCTGAGGGCAGTCCCAGACCTGAACATCAGGCACTTCCATGGAGATGAGATGAACCTGGGATGGGCTGTGGGCTCAGCTTGGTGGGGTTCCTGGGCATGGCATGGCAACGTTGTGTGGAGCTGGAGGCCAGCTCTGCTGTGGCAATCCTGAGACAGGGGCTGATGGCTCCAGGGTTCCTGGGGGCACTGATAATAAATTAAATGGAACTATAATTCTAACAAACATTTCTGATGATAATAGTAATAATCAAACAGTTGACTTGATAGTGGAAGCTGCCACACACTGTCTGCCCCCATGGTGGCCTGTGGGTCATGGGAAGTAGGTGCTCCTTCATGCATCCTGAAGTGTTCTTCAGTGATTCTTGCCAAAATCAGCTTCACTTTTTGTCCTATCCTGACTACCTGTGCACAGCCAGGTCTTCACAGTGCACAATCAGACTGTCTGCCCAGAAGGACTTGCCTTTGTTTTACCATTCTCAGTGTGGCAGATGGGGCTTGGAGCTGCAAGGGAGTGAAAAGCAGCTTGAAGAGCTCTCTGCTTTCCCTGGCTGTCCCTTCAAGGGTCTTGGCTTGTAGATCAATGGGAATATAGGGACTTTCACTGACCCCTTTGGTTACGGTATCTTGGCAAACCTGCCAAAGAAAACTTCAGCTTTCCTTCTGCTAAGTTTTGTTTCCTGATCCGTGGTGCCTTGGGGTAGAGGGGTCGTGTGTATGGGAATGAGGAAAGACGAGAGGCTTTCTCCGAAACAAATCTAGAGAGAATTGATAGCTTCATGTTACTGCACTGAGAGTCATAAAAATTATTCTATTTAGCACATGTGATAAAACTCTCAACAACTGGCATGGAAAAAATAGCCCAAAAGGCATCTTGCTGTGCAAAGGGCTGTGATGTTATTTGCTAGCGTGGCAAAGTCTGCAACCAAAGCTGCTTCTTTCATTAGCCTAACAGGTAGTTAGGAGCATTTTGGTGCACCTGTTTGATGTCTGTGAGTGAAATAACATTTTTATTCAACTCAGCAGCAAAATCCCATGGGCTTTTTAGAACAGCACAATGCTGTATAATGGAGAGTATTTTAATTAATACAGTGATGTTCATCCTGACTGTTTCCATTTCTCACCATATTTACTGTGGCATCACTTAATTAAAATGGAAAAGATATGTATAGGCATAAATATTAGCTCCAGATTTTTTAAAGTTTAATGAAGAAAAAGCTCTTCCACAGAATGTAAACCATCTACATTATCTTACTTCTTGGTAAAACACCAGAGGATTGAAATTACTCAAGTCCTATCTGTGTTCCAGGATGTCTCTTCTTGGGGAGATTTAAGTGTAGTTGCTACACCTGTAAAATGACCCTAAAATAATACACAGTGGAGAGAAAGTACCTTTAAGGGCTTATTTTTAAACCATGTCTCCTGTGAACAAGGTTTGTGAAAATCATGAATAGCACCACTTTTTTACAAATTGTCGTTCCAGATGTGATTCAGAGTTTGTGGGTATAACAGTGTGATAACCTGATTCTCACACTTGTAGGAAATGCTTTCTACTATTCATAAATAAATAAATAGATGGATAATTGCTCCATTTGCTCCAAGAACTAGCTGCTCAAGACTGAAGTTCCCTAGATAAATTTTCTAGAAATTTATTTATCAATAAAATAATCTTCCTATAAAGCTAAGTTTTCCTTAATGTGTCTGCGCCAATTTAACTGTGGTTACAGCTGGTTAAGACTTTATTACTGTTTATATCCTCATGTCGTTCATAATCCAATAAAACTTGTTCTTCCAGTTCAGAGCAAGGAAAAAAAATACACAAATACCAAGTTGGCATTTACTATTTTGTGAGATTTCACATACTGTTTGTTAAGAAATAGTGGATGAATGTGTCATATGCTGTTCTGACTGGTATTAACTGACACCGTAGTAGTCCTGCTTTATTCCTTAAATGGTAGTGTTTCTTGTATGACTGTATTGTTATTAGGAGAACTATATAAATTATTTAAATAATGGTCAGTTTGTAGAGTTGAACAGAATTGTTACTGTTTCTTTTAAAAAGATCACAGCTTCCCAGAGCACTATGTTCTCCTTGCCAAGGAAAGACCTCCACAGTCTCACAGCCCTCAGAGTATCTGTGGCACCACCAGTCCTGCCACTGAGCCTGCCTGGACACGTTTCCATGCCAGCTGTCTCTGCAATGCACTTGACCTACAAAACTTTGTTTATACCATAACCATACTGCTCTATCAAGAAGGTCAGGGGATCCACAATACGGAATCAAATTCTGTTTGTTTATGCAAAGTAATCAAATATATGAATGAGCTTTTATCAACATGAGAACCTGCCTCCTTCCAGTGTTATGGCTCTGTTCCCATATGCCCTGCAACATCCCCAGCTTTCCAGGAGCAAAACTTCTAGTTGTCTGCATGTGCGCCGTACCTCCATGGGATTTGGAGTTGTTACCATGTCCCCAGCCTTCCTCTGCTTTGTGAGCTGGAAACTGGCCTGTAGCTCTTGCTGTGCTGCGGGTTTTCCAGCTTGCTCAGCCAAGGGAGTCACACACTCCCCTTGAGCAGGTAGAACTCTACAGACTGCCTGCAGGGTCACTGATACATGGGCCAAGCTGGCCACATTTCTTCTCTTTCTGTCATTCTGCCATGTCTCTGCACTGCATTGCACATATTCTGCAGAACTGCTCTCAGTGAGGAACACAGCACATTACATACCAGCTTTTTGCTTCCCTCATTATGGCTCCTTTTCTTGGGATGAAGGGAGTTACTTGGTGTTGATTGCTAGATTTAAGCAGAGAGCTGAGACTTGTGGTACCAGCTCTTTGGAGGCAATGGGAGTGCAAGGTTTTACCACCTGGGTTGGTATCATACCTGCAAACATATTGCCTAGTGTACTCTGGATTCTTCAGGTCACTGTGCTGTGTCATGGCTTTGGAAACACATGGATAAAGTCAACGGGAGTTTCTAAATTTAAAAATATAAATATTTTCAAGTCACTTTAAGTCTGGAAGTCTGTGTTTTCTAGCTGGCCTGTTGTCTGGCTGGCAGAGCAAGCAGAATATGCTGCTTCTCTCTTTGTTACTGGCATGCAGCCCCTGAGCCTTATCTTTTCTCTAGGGAGCAGCAGGGACCCCAATCAGCCTCAGGTGGGAGCAGCAGAGCGATGGCACAGGGACACCTCTACCCTCGACTCCCTCCTCCCCCCTCCGGACCTAGATTCTAGCGAAGCCCCTGCCTTGGGAGCATCCCTCTACACAGGTATTACTGCACACCACCACTGTTCTGCTGACACACAGGAGCTTCCAGGAGCCAGGCTCCTGAATAACTAACATTCAGCAGATGCTGTTGCAATAGCATGGCTGGGAAACAACGTTTGAGCTTCATGCAGGTGTCAGCTCCAGGAGGGGACCAAAATTACTTATATCATCTCTTGTCTTTCAAAGGCTCATGTGAACTACAAAGTTGTCAAAGCCCTCAGGGGCTGTTGATGATTCCCAAGGACATCCTCAATGCACATTATTTTCACTGAAATCTTTTAGCATAATGAGTTAAAATAGGCATCCTGAGTTAACAACTTAGTGTAATGAGGAACTCTTCAGCAGGCACTATGGACTCCTATGACCATACTGGGTGTCTCACAATATTCATATTAGATTTTGCCTGTCTTTTAAAAGCCCCATTGCTAGAATCACATTGGTTATACTTTATTTCCAGTTTTCCACAGTGCTGGAACTTACTTTGAAATTGTGAACACAGCTCAAAATCTGGAAGGCAAATGCTAACTGATTTTATAAAAATTTCACAACTTTAAGCCCAATATTTTAAAATGTCTGACTCATTTGGAAAACTCAAGATTGTCTGTATTAATTATGGCTCCAGAAGATCTATCTCAACAGTCAGAAAGCAACTCCATTTGTAGTCAAGGATTGCAAACACGGTCTTCCTGGAACTGAAAGTTGTACATTGTGCAATTTTTATGACTTGTATAGTTTTTCTATTTTAAGTTGGTTGAAACCTGCAGTACATCATATAATTCTCCTTAAATTGCCATTCATAATGCTAATTGCCATTAACTTGGCATAAGTTATTTGCTTTCTTAAATTTGTATAGTCACTGTTTCACCTAACAATATTACACAGAAAAAACTGTATTTTTCTCTGATACAAAGTTGATGTGAGTACAAACTACTAATGATGTTTTTCTACTTATGGACTTTTAACAAAAAAAATTTTAATCCCAACAGTATTTTCATTTTTTCTTTTAAAAATATGCATGTGTTATGAACTCCAATAACTGTTCCATTACTTCAGCAAAGCATTTATTTAATATCTGTCTTTATAGACATTTGGAAAATTTCTCGGAGGTTTGAGAAAGTCTAATAAAATTGTACTTTTCAGCTTTTTTGAAGATAGAATGCGAAGAACAATTCTGGCTTTTTTCGTTTCTAGAAATGCATCTTCAAGGTATAAGAGATCAGTCAGTAACAAGTATTTGCATAGAACTCTCCAGCCTTGTTCTTGGTTACTTAAATAATGTCATGTATTTGGCTACCTGCAGAAATGGTCTGTACAACGTTGAGTCATTCCCTGGCTGAGGAAAGGGGAGGGGAGCTAAGTCTGCTGCTGGCACACCAGTTCATGACTTTTGTACTATAATGCTAAGTGTTGCTGACAACATTCTTATTTTCTAGGCTTTCCTATCCCTTTAATTATAATCCCTTGTCTTTGACACATATGCTTATTACAACAAGTCTGAGGTTTGTCAATTCCTTGGTGTTTGCTACTTCCACAGGGTGAATTCTAGTGCCTGGAAGTCCATTGCTACAGCCAAGCCATCCTACAACAATGGCACATGCTGCCAAACATTTTTCCATGCAAGATTTTGGTTTTTCTTGATGGCAAAAAATAATAACAGCATCAGTAAGTACAGTTAGAATAAAGATTTTTTTTTCCAAACATGACAGCTACCTTAGGTTGAGCATGTGGCATCCTCCCAGCTGAAGAGAGTTTCTCTAAACATGGCCATTTCATAGCAGGGGGGCTTTGCAGTCCTAGAATTGACTCACAAACTGTTGACTGATTTTTTTTTTTTTTTTAAATTCATGTAGGCTTTTTTGGCATGCAGTCAACGATGTTGTGCAGGATGAACTGAAAAGATTTAGTAGAATACCAGATTTTGGAATTTACTTTGATTAAATAAGTTACACAACTTATTGTGGAGGCATAGGGTGCTTGAATTACATTCTTAATTAAACAAATAATAAAATTAATAAAAGTAAGGAAATATTTATTCAACATGGGGACTTTGCTCTGACTTTTCTGAAAGTCTTGGGAAGTATTTTCAGTGTGTATATAGTGGAGGCTCAGCCATTTAGTTTGGGCTTGCTTTTTCAGGACAGCTGTGCTTACCAATTGGCTACTGGGTGTTCTGGAGGGCTGCCCTTTAACTTTCAGCTTGGCAGGTCTGAAAAAAACTCTTTTACCTCTGGAATTCCTGCAGTCTGCATGTGGAAAAATGCAGATAAAGAAAATCTCTAATCTGTGTGCTGTGCAGTGAATACTAAGAAAGCAGTGGTACTGAAAGCTCACTTAAACACTTTCACTAGGGATAGAAACCTGAGTGAGGTTTATTCTCACTAGGAGTGAAATGAACACATGAGAATACTTTCTGTTACATCTTATTTCTTAAGATAACTAAGTGTATATATATATGTGTATATACATATATATACACGCATATATATATATATATATATGTGTAGTCTTCCTTTTCCCAAACCACAGCTTGGTCCAGCATGGTGCCAGTGGAGCCAAGATGTGACTGGTCTGCCAGCAGCAACCACACTAGGTCCTTGCCAAGGCCTGAGTCCACCACACATGCATAGGAGAAGAAGCCCAAAGTAATTTCTCAGTCACCTAAACTTCCTTGAAGGCAGATGAAAAATATCTAAGGAAACAAATAAGGAATGCTGAGACATTACATAACTGCTGGGTCAGACTGCTTTTAACTAAATAAAGAAAAACAGTAATGATGTCTTTATTTATATGCTGCTTTCTTACCCGCTTTCTTAACTGATTTACCAATTATATACAATCTGTATCTTTTAAATTTGTATTCCAAGATGCAATGATACCTTAATGTTTAGAGACATCACCAGTTCCCTTCAGCAACACTGAGGTCCTTATTGCTTCTCTGTCATACACCTCCACATACAAAATAGGAACTTGAACATTTTATTATTATTTTTTTTCAGATTTACCTTAATTAATAAAAATTATTCTCTAGTTTCACTTGCTCCAACTACAAGAAAGCTGACATAGATCCATTTCTTATTGCCGTTTTTTAAATTACTTGTTTTGTACAATTATGACCAGATTTCCTCCACTCTTTCTTCCAAGAAATAGAGTTCGGATGAGGAGTTGTGATTAGAGAGTCAAATGAGCTCGTTAGGGAGCTCAGGGAGGGTGAGTTTTTGACTCCTGAGTACTTTTTAGAAATACTGGGTTCTCTGCCCCTCTCAGTCAGAAGTGTGTCTGCAAGCAGAGGTCTGTGTACTGATGCCTCATAGAAAATCCATCCCAAGCCATTTGAGTTTGTGACTTCATTAACACGAAGTTGGCAGGGTGGGTTATAGCAGGGACTGTGAGGGGTGGACACAGTCCCACAGTCTCTGTCACGTCCTTACATTTGCCATGGAGTGTTTCACTGTGGCAGATGCTGATAACGAGGTGCTAAATACCTGCTATTGCCTCCCATTTCTGGATCCATTTCTGGATCCAGGCCAGTTTATCAGTCAGCTCACTGATGGGCCTATATTAAGGGCACAGCTTCTCTAGAGAGGGCAGTGGTGGCTCAGAGGGGCAAAACTGAGACCTCCCAGCACATCACAGAGTCAGAATGTAGTGGTGTCCTCTCACAGGGAGGCTGGAGCAACACCACCCTCTACCCAGCATCTTCTTCTATGGAAAGAAAATAAGGGGATGCTTTCCCTGATAGATAGAGCCATGATGGTCTTCAGCAGTGGTCACTGGAGCTGCATAACTGAGGATGAGGACAGCCTGAAGCCTTAACATAGCCTCAGAGAACTCAGGCTCCATTTCAAAGACACTTCAGATTATAGGTGAAACCTAAACTCCTATCTTAGTCACACAAGTGAAATACTTAAAGCTGAATAGAGTGAATTTATGCCAGTGCAGATGATTTTAACTTCACATAGGCTTGTAAAACATCCACTCGACTTGCAGGAGCTCTTTTTAATATCTTTCCATGGCTCTGGACTAAAATTACTTTCTAAGAAAAGCAGCTAAGGAAGTTTTACTCTATCCTAGTGGAAAACAAAGGGACCTCAACCCTTTCTTTAAAGTTAAGAAAGGTAGAGTGTTTGCTAGTTGCAACAAGACAAACACAATTCACTTAGAATTTATCCCTGATGACTATGGATTTTAAGAAGTCACAGACATTAAAGAAACTTGAATCTGGCATCAGGTAATTTTAGTAATGTTAATGCAAGACCAAGCCCATGCAGAGATATTTATTTGCGTCTTCCTTCTCTCTTCCTTCCCTCCTCAAAACAACTGTGCTGTATTTTCAGCTTAGCCTTAATTTTTACTCTGAATTAAAAAGCCAGGTGAAGATTTGAGCAGATTAACAGTGACAGGCTGTTCAAAAAAGATCAAAACCAGCTCAACCAGCACCTGCAGGATAACTCTTTAACTTCATTCTTTTTGAGTGAAGAAATTACTGTCCAGGGATTTTGAAACCATTACATTAGAAGAGGCACATAAATATGGTTTGTATAAATGAAAGCTATTAAAGTGGCTGAGGCCATTTTCAATGTCTAGGTGAGGTATCAGCAGGTTTTTGTGCTGCTCCCTGTCAGCATGAAGGCATTGGTATTATTTAAATCAGCTAGCCTGACATTTATTTCTTTACTTTCTTTGCCACAAGTTCTGAAGTCAGTGGAAAGCCTGAAGGATTATTGGGAAATAATGACAGTCACTGAGCTGGCACTGCCAGGAATGAAGTAAGACTCTCCTTTTACCTCTTTGCAAATAGTAATGACAAGTGAAAGCCAGAGCTTTGAATAATGCAAGGACCACTCTGGAGCTTCACAGTGCTAGTCTTCTTATCAGTGACATGAAGCAGAAGAGCTCAAAGTTTGTGCTACCAAGCCCAGCAAAAGCCGGGATAAGACTGGTGCGAAGTAGGGATGTTGTGCAACCTCTCTGCTTCAGCTGCCCTGTCTCTTCGTGACTCCTGCTGAACTGCTCTATCTCAAACCATGCGTCAGCAGCAACTTAAAAGTATGCCTCTAGAATAAGTAATAGACTTCTGCATGCCTTGACCTAACTTACTTGAAAAATTGGGATCCTTTTCTGTTTTCCCACCACCCTCCGCTTATTTTCTCTCTCCAGACTGTGTATTTATGGTGAGTTGCACTTTCCCTTTGCACGGCTGATTAGTTTTCCATTTCCTTTGTTTGTAAAGGAGCAGGCTGTGGAAAGGAAAGGCTGCAAATTAAAAAGTGATGGGCATGAGCACAGATACTCTCTACTCCTACTAAACTGTTCAAGTGGTCCCTGGCACACTTTTGGCCAGACCACTCAACACCCTCCTGAACCATTTAAGAGCATATTTCAGGAGTTAGCATGGGCTAGGAGCAATTCCCAGTGGGCAATGTGGATGCAGCCAGCATGTTATGGATGCTAAGAGGGCTTAAGAGCCTGAAGGATTTTCCAGGACAGCTGGTCTCACAGTAAGAGACCAGTCCTGGACATGGTTAATCTCCAGTATATATGTAGCCAAATAATTCTTTTTTTTTCTCTAATGAGGAAAATACTATGCTAAACCCACCAAAATTGATAGTGAAACTCAAGGGCAGACTTGGGATCAGAGATTATTTTTATCTCGTTTTTTTGAAGCCAGTTAAACTTCACAGAGGAGGAACCTTTTGGGAAGTGGAAAGCAGCCCAGTCGAATGAAGGGGGTTAAATTCACATCTCACCAGACGACTAGGCATTCATGTGCAAGCTTGTACTCTCTGTCTATCAACAACTGAAGCTTTCTACGAAGGGGTCACTGAGAGAGATTTGGAACTTGCTCTCTGCTTTGGTTTTCAGATGAAATTTGAGATGCTGCAGATGGTTTTTTTACACTGTTGTCTCTTAGAGACAACATTTCTGGAAGATACAGGTCTTCTGTTGATTTCACTTTTTTCCTTTTGCTGTAAAATTTGTAAGGGTATCTACATTGTGATTATTTTTTGCATTTTTAGAATACAAAAGAAAGATAAATTTATCACATATAAAATGTAGCTATAGTTGTTGACTGGTTTTAGCAAAATCAGCTGTGCAAATCATGGCTACTGAAAAAATGGGGGATTCACAATCCACATCAGGTCAGCAAGAGACAGCAAAATGCTTACCTCAACCCAAAGCTCGAAGTTTGCTTTCGGGACATTCGTCTTTTTGTCTTATCTCACGCTTGCTAAAATCTGAGTTAATTTTGAAATAAAAATTAATTTTAAAGTTGAAACTTTTCACTTTTTTTTGTAAAAACTTTTTTTATGAAAAGCTGAGGATTTCCTCATTTCCTAATTGTATTCCCTATTTGCCACACGGTTTATTCTTAGGTTAAAGAAGGCTTGCATGGACCATGGAATGACTTTAGTTTCTATGCAGTGTTCCCTCAGTGATATATCAGTTTCAGGTATTTTGATTAGTAAGGGTAGGGATGAGGGACTGGGAGTCAAGACCTATGATGAATATTAGTCTGCTCCTGTCTATTGCTGCATTCAGCAGTTTCCTTCCATCTTCACAGGAGACAGTGCATTGTTATAGGAGCAGTGGTCTTTCAAAACTACTTACAGAGACATAGCATGGCTCCTATGTCCACAGTATATCTGGTCTTGCAGGTTATCAGCTTGGTTCTATGCTGTCAACAACAACAAAAAAAAGACTAATGCTTACCTAACACCAAAGATTTCTCGTCTGCAGGAGTGTAAAATCTCTGTTAGTTTAGCTGACCTACATCAGCTCTTTTACCAGGCACATTCTGGCTGTCAGGTGATAAAAGAAATGTTTAATGGGTTTGGACTGGAACTAATGGTGACATTGCTAGCTCTATCTTCATGTGATTTGAAATGGGACAACTCAAAAGACAGAAAGCTGTAAAACAATATGAGAAGACTCATGATAAGGCACAGTAGTCAATCCAGCCCTCAAAGAGTATCTGTGTCTCAAGACAGCTCCATCAGCTGTGTGCAAGGCCCTAGAAAGCAGGGGCATTTCTTTCCTCCGAAGATTCACGCTCTTCCTTCAAGTCAGAAGTAGTCCTGGGCACAGGAATATTTAGTCCCAGTGGACTGGGAAGAGGGATGAGTAGTCCATGTCTCCCAGCTCTACTGAAATGCTAGAAAGGCTGCACTGTGGGCAGTTAGCACTGTTGCCACCTGCCTTGCTTCTGGCTAGTCCCTTCCCTCACCATGGCCACTCCAGAGAATAAATTTCTAAGCCCTCATCAGACCCAGTGACATGTTTGTCTAATGGTGTCAGCTACTTGAGCTGTCTCTTCCCTATGAGTCCTATCTGTACTTTCTGGCAGCTGGGAAGCACAGTAATCAAAACATGGGTAGAGTCATATATAAAAGTTTATTTTTTTGACTCAGTGATGATCTAATAGCTTATCATTCCTCATGCCTCATGCATGCAAGATGTTTTTCCAGATGAAGCCTGGGAAACATGAATCTCTGTGAAACAACTCTATGTTACTCCTTAGTTGGTCAGCCTGCATTACTCAAGAAAAAGTATTCCAGATGAAACCACAAGTTTTCCTGAAAATGACAAAATTAATGGAATTATACCAGCATAAACTCTGTTCTTTGTAAATCTGTGCCATGATTTAGCCAGAGAATTTATCTTGGAATTAAGAAAATGGTGTTAAAATGGTATAAATCTGCCTTAGTGATGACTATGTTTCCTCTTTAAGTTTTGTAAAATCCTTTTCTGCTTTTAGGCAGATTAGACTTATTCAGAAAGACACCTGGATATGGAATTTTCACAAATCTATTTCTTTTCTTCTTGAGACTATATTTATGCATATTCCTCTCATTTCTTTTTTCAAGCAAAGGAACTATTGTTGACATACTCCTTGGTGAATATAATCCATGTGCTGCTATGCTCCACTAAGAATAAATTTTAGAAGCTATTAAATAAATATTTGATTAAGCAAAAAGGCTTTGCAGATCCTCATGCTGTACCTCAACAAGTGTGTCCGCTATAACTGCTGCTTTTCTACATTACCTGCAAACAGCAAACCTCGCTAATACAGCAGTGTCAACAGGATGAAACAAACATTTCTTCAGTGCATGAGGCTCAGCACGTGTGCTGGGATGTTGCTCCTCTTAACACCTGTATGACAAATGCTTCCATGGGCAGCAAACCGACCAGATAAAAGCATGAAAGGAGAAGTGGTGTTATGTAGCCAGACAAGTCCTTTCCTAGTCTGCATGGGAGTTACAGCCCTGTGGCTCAGTCATTCAAGCTCTTTACTGAGTAGCGAATTGTCCCAATTCAAACAGTATCTATCCCTCTGTGCCAATTGTCCAACAAGAGCAAGCAGAGAATACGTGCTCTCACAAAAGCACACTGGCAACACGTAATACTGTCCGAAGGAACAAAGACCTTTTGTTGTTTGCTCAAAATCAAGTCACGATGCTCATGGGACAAGCGACTGGGGGAAGGTTAGACAGGACAATGGATTAGTACTCTAGGCGTGAATATTTAGAAATTCAGGAAACTACATAATTGCTAAGGGTAGGTATTTGTTCCATTCTTCATTGTGTTAGTCATCTGGTTTATCACTCTCCTCTGACCAGCATAACTGAAACAAACACTGGACTCATCTGCAAAAGCAAAACCAACAATAAGGTTTGCATTCCCTTGGCCTGGTGTTGTTCACAGTCTGGAGTCTGACACACGTCTGCTTCATGCAGCATTCCAGTCCAGATGTGCAGCATTGCTTAGCATGTGTGTCCAACAATACAGCCAGCAGCTCCTACCTGGTCCTATCACGACCTCTTGGTAATTTGATTCCTTTTAATTTCTTCTAGTCAGACAAAACAATAACAGTAAACATCTGTAGAGTCCAGGAGAACAACGTTGAGTAATTAATAAGAAAACTAATAATTTTAATCAGTCTCTGAGGTGGTGTGAACAGTTGTGTCTCTACCTGTTTGTCCTGTGAAAGGTACAGCATACGTAACCTTAGTTATGGCTATTTAGATCCCCCAGGGCTGAAGCTATCCATTCCCATCTGGGCGTGGTCCTTGCTCAGGACTTCTAAGCCAACAAGGTCAATTTGATCTATCTTCCCCTTGTCCTGACATTTAAGAAAGTGTCTTCTTTTTTGTGTGTGTTTTTATTTGGTGTTTTTTCCTTGGTATCTACTACTTACAGATACAGATTGATACTATTTAAAATTTTTTTTCAGCTCTCCTCCTTGTTTATGGGGTGTTTCAGAGCTGATGGATGTTTTATATAATATGGTCTCCATCTTGAGTATATTTAAATTATTTTTCACTCCTGGTGCTATACGTTGATTGGTAATCACTGGGCAGAGATTTGCCTTATGCAGTGGCTGAGTTCTCCCCAATCAACCCTGTGTACCAGGTGCTTCTGCACAACACTTTGCTCCACTCCAAAAGCCTGCACAGCAGAGCCTCTGAAAGACACAGTTCCCAGAGCCACAGCAGATAAACAATTCCAGTTTTGGCTTGCTAATAACCCAATTGCACTGACCACACAATACAATTAGCCTGTCAGAAACCCAGTACTTTCACGTGATATCCTAATCAGTTAGATCTGCAACTGAACTCCAGACTACGAATTTATAGCCAATGGCAACAACCATATCATGGCTTTAAATCAACTTTTTGTGTGTGTGTGTATTATAACATTATTATTATTGTTTTAAGGGAAAGCGCTATGGAGCCAAAATCAGCATGTCTGATTAGCAAGAGGGACTACATATTAAGTTCAAAGAACCCTTTTACATTATCTGATTCTAATAGCACTAGTAACAGAGCCTAATCTAACCTGTCATTTCAAGAGCTAGAGGGAGAACAAATTGCTGTCAATGGGGGAAGGGTCTGGAACAGCATGCAGCCTGTCCTCTCCTGACATCCTACTCAGCAAATTCCTCACAGATTTCCTCCTAATGTCAACAAAACTAACATAAAGGTTATTTCATAAAATCTTGTGTAGGTTGCTAACTTGTGAAAACTGAAGGACCCATGCCCAGAACAACAGTGCAGACTCAAGTAAATAATCATAACATTTGTCCTTTGTGCTTAAAGCTTAACAAATGACTGAAACAGGGGAGGGGCTGAAGAGTTCCCATGCCAAGTACTGACGCTGTGAGCACATATTGAAATGAGTCACCAAAAAATGTCAAAATCAAGGTGACTGATCATATAAAATCTTGTTTGACTGGGAACTGTTAGGAACAGTTACCAGTTTAATATGCAATATGATAAGGATTGGGGGAAAAACAAAGTGGAGTTAAATGCTAAAGTCATTATAAATCATACCAGCTATTTCTTCAGGGAACACAATCTCTTCAGCAGATCAGGAATGCTGTAAGATATAGAGATGTGATCAGGGCTGACAGCAGGAGGTCATTTGTTACCAGGGTTAGACTGGCAGTGTCACCAGAATCAATTTTGGAACCTTGGTTAAAAAAAACAATTTTGGGATTTCGGTATTTGCATATTGAAATAATGTCATGCAACTGGTCAGAAACTTTTCTTCTTTATCATGATGCCATCAGAAATACAGACGGATGTCCAAAATGATAATACTAAGCACTCCTTTCCAGCACACAGTATTTCAGCCAAGATCACTGGTATGTTCTGGCTACTTCACGCTACTCTAATTAAAACTCAGTCATCTTTACAGCTGCTTTATATTCTTAGAGCACTGCACAACAGCTGGATCATGCCGCTGATTTTGGCCCTTAAACTTCTTGGAAATTACTGTGTGAATATCAAAACTTGGCCCTTTCTGTCACCATTTAAGCTTTTGTCATCTGCATCGCTGGCTTCAGCAGAGGACACCTTTGCATTTGGATAACATGTTGGAAAAGTATCAACATTATAAGGGAAGACGGAGTAAGTATTAGTGTGACACTGATTTTTGGCTTTTACAAAAAGAAAGGCTTTCAGGGGCATTTCTCCTGAGAGTGACAGGTTGTCTGCCACAGTCACTGCCCTGTAAGACGTGCTGCAAAATAAATCTGCAAGTTTAAAAGAAATTTCAAAAGAGGCCTAGTTTGATCTCCTTTAATGACAATCATATTCTAAGTAGCCAGATGATACAAAACACCAGGTCAATTCATTAAGGTACTCTGTTGCCATTTTAATGAATTTAAAAAAATATATAAATTTGCATCTGTCCTTTGTGGACCTGTATTGATTTGCATTAAGTAGAAGCACACTTTAAATAATCATTCATAATTTCTCTGTTAACAGGCTTATAAGCTTATAGTCAGCTGCTCAGTCTTTACATGGCTTTATGATTTGTATTTCAGCTCCCACAGGGGCAGATGGATCAAAATGGCTGCCTTGAATTACTATTTGACAGACTGACACACTACTTTTTGTGAAGTCTAACATACTCAGCTAATTGCATCTGGATGATTATGCAGTGCTGCAGGTGGATGATGTGTTTCAACTAGTCATGTGTTCAATTTAAAATTAATTGTGCACCTTCAGGTCTAATAGTTGAGTCATCTTACTACAGAGAAATCACTAACATGGCCTGTTACTAAGTAGAATACTGTAATATAATAATCTGTTTTAAACTGGAAAACATCTACAAGACAGTCTTTAAATATTTATTCTTAAAACATGTAGGATGTCCTAGAGCTATGAAACCATTCACTGTAAGCCCTAAAAAATAAGTTTGGTTTAGAGATGAAAGTGGCTGGAGGCTGTGACCCACAGAGACTCAGAAGGAAACACTTAGAAAATAGAGACAGATTGAATCCCAAGTGCTCTTTCCCAAGAGGAAGTATGGTCGGAAAATTTAAAACCCATTAAATTTAAACAAATTGAGAAGCCCTATCTGAGAGGAAACATAGTACAGTGTTTATTTTTCCATTACAAACCCCAAACCTAAAAGATTTCCTGAGGTTCTCAGGTATTGTTCATACTCATAATGGAGATCTGTTTTTAGAAAGTGTAATTCATGTGTTTAATCCAGACTGTTTGATGAAAAACACACTGCATAAACATTCAGGAAGCTAAAGGCCATTGTATACCTGTATCACATATTGTTTGGACAGGAGCAGACTTACAATGCAAGGAATTTCTGTGAAACTCTCCTGCTCGAAAACATTGGGTCTAATTTTCTCTCCATTTACGCCGGACAAATTCCACTGAATTAATGAAGACATGAGTATCAAGTGATAATAAAAAGACAATGTTCCTGCTGAGTGTGAAACTACAGAAGCGCAAGGCTAATGTGAGCAAGAGATTTAGAGCACTGGCCTGAGTCAAGTAAGTAACAAGCCACAGCAGGCCCAGTATAATTTAGCCAAGCTGATTAGTTCATGTATTTTATGTTTTGCCCCATCACTAGTGAACTGCTGCTCTGAAATCCTTATCAGAAAAGTGTGAGATGTTATTGATGTTGAGAAGCAACTGTTTGAGTAATGAACAAGCTGCAGACTAAACCCAGAGATAAATGTAAGTGAAAGGAAATACTTGGAAACAATGCAATAGTATTCATTAGATCTATTGATACAAAACTTTAGCAATACAGTAGGTCAAGTGATAGAGCTAAGGAACATTTGCTGTCATAGTCTAAGACTGCAGTGTAGGTGCTTAAGAGGACAGATATGAGCATTCCATAACCATGACCTGACATTTCAGAGAAACCCTGAATCTTCTGGAAAGACTGCGTTGATCTTGCCTATTTATCTCTTAGTGATTTCATGATTTCTGTGCTCTTTTTTCAAACTTTTTTTCAACTTTCCTTTATGGCACTTGCTAATAATTTTGTGCATTATTTGCCAACTGATTTACTCTGCATTCCCCATTTTTCTTCATTACCTGGAATAAAATCACTGCTCTTCACTCAGAGAAACTACAGAGTGACCTTTGTCAGGTGCTATCATTCTACTCTTGTGGAGAATTTGTACTCAAGGAATATGCTTTTCTAAAATTTAATTGCATTTCTGTTTCTCAAGTTAACCACGTTAGAATAAGAGCTACTTAACAACCTGCTTTGTTTTGCAGTGTTGAGTTGTAAATGATCAAAATGTCAACTGAAGGAAATAAAATACCGGAACATGTTATTTACCATTTTTCTGCATCACTTTTATGTTCCATAGATTTAAATTCATATTAGCATCTTGGCTTGCTGAAAATGGTGGTTACCCCTACTTTTGGACTTTGCTTCTGCCACACACAGATTTGTTAAAATGCTTTCTACCACAGTCTGTTGAGCATCACAATATTTTCAGTTTATAGTAGATTGTTTTTCTTTCCAAAGGCAGTATTTCCACTGTGGCTTTTTTTTGTAAATAATTTTGTTTATAAATGCATCTTTATGTTTGTTTCTTTCTAGGCAGGGATGAGATCCCGAAACCAAGGTGGAGAAAGCTCGTCTAACGGGCACTTCTCCAGTTCCAAGCCTGTCATCAGCCATGCAGAGAATGAAAAACTTCAGGAGGATGCCAAGAAAAAGAACAAACCTCATCGGAAGGAAGATGAGGTCATGGCTTCAGCAACTGTCAAACGGCCCTCAAAATCACCTGGACCTTCTGAACGAAAGAACAAGAAGTCCATAGAGCTTTCTAAAGAGGACTTGATAAAGCTACTTAGTATAATGGAAGGAGAATTGCAGGTAAATTAAATATCTTTTAAACCATATTTTCTATGTAGCTATTTATTTTTAGGTTGTCCAAAGAACATAGGGCTAAATGGACAGGGACATGCAAATTAAAGGCAAAGGATCACAAGGAGAGAGCTGTGGTCGGTGTTTAACAGTTTTAAGTACTGCTTTATTTACCATCTCTATCTGCAGCTACCAAAGCAAAATAAATTATAAACACCTGTCAGAATTGACAAGGAAACAGGGATCTGCAGGTGAGGCAGAAAACAACCACAGGAGAATCAGTTGCAGAGGGTGGGAAAAAAAGTAGGGGCAAGACAAGCAAATATAGTGAATGTAATTACCATCATTAATGAATATATTCAAGAGACAAATCTGCAAGTCAGTAATACTGAAAATGAACTTAAGATGTCCCCTGGACCTTCTGCATATTCAGATGTTGCTGAGGGTTCAGCCAAACCTCTGCCTGTCCCATCTGGTGTCCAGCACTCTGCACATTCTTTGCCTTTCAAAGATCCATTAGGTTTATTTCTTGGAGTAGTGTTTGCTTGAAAGCTTCCTAAATTGTCCCAGTTTGCATGTTAATTCTGCCCAGTAGTAAGTCATTGATGGCAGTCAGTGCTCAACTTGTCCCCCAAATGTCTGTCCAGTTTTGAGATTCTCTTTGATGCTAATAAGTCATTGAACTCTCAGTAGTGTCAGCCTTTGGGAGCCCCTGGTGGTCTAGTGGTTAAGGATACGGCACTGTAACTGCCGAGGCCCGGGTTCGATTCCCGGTCGGGGAAACTCCCCGGGCAGGTGGAGCCCGTTAGCCCTGTAAGGCAATCCACCTACGTCCTGAGGACCTCGCTGCCACTGTCCAAGCTCGCTTGGCCCCGGCAGACGAACCTTAGGATTAAAGGGTGGGCTCAGTTCTGCGCGCACTGTGTCCCACCTAAAATAAATCCAATGCGCAGGCTGGAAGGCGTACAAAGACCTTCCACAGATCTTCGTTCGCGAAGTCTGGCCATTCAGTGTCAGCCTTCAGGGAATTTCAAAATAAGGAACTGAAACGTGGTATTTCAAATAATCCATATGAAGACTTCTCACTTTCTGAGACTTACCCCTTCTGTGGTAGGACTGCTTACCAAATTTATACATTTTTTTGGCTGTACTTTAGTGATCTTTTTCTCTGACCGTATGGACAGACAGAAAAATGCTGCCCAACCCGTGTGAAAACATTTTGTCTTAATCTCTTTATTCCAGTTAACCATTATTATTTAGCATTTTATATAAAGTCTTACTGTTCCCCACATTCATAACATTTTTACTTTAATTTTCAACTTGTTACCATCTTAGCTGATTACAAGAAGCGTATTGTTAATTTCTTTGGTACAGGAGTCACCTGAGTTGCACCATTATGACAACTCTGAAATTCCATCTCATTGACTGTCATTAGGTATCACTTTTTCTGTCCATATTTCACCTCTGGTTTGTCAGAAAGTGCTTTCAAGTTACAAGAAGTATGCATTCAAAATAAATAATTTTGTCAAAAACAGAGAATGGTCGTTTTACAATAAAAAACTGCAGAAAATAAAGGGAAGAAAATCTGTTGAAATTACAGTTTTGCAAAGAAAAAAACCAAAATTGTCATTACAGAACAGTAACCAGTTTTATAGTCCTTCATTTTACTTCCTACAAAAACTTGTATATATCAATTCTTCCTTAAAGATGGAGCTAGCATGTAGCTTCTGTGGTGAGTAGAGTCAAACCTCAAGAGAAATATATCGTGCTTGTGTTGTTCAGAAAGATTTACCCCGAAGTCATCTTTGTGGTTTGCAACAGGGAGATGAAAAAAGTCACTAATGCTTCTGGCAATAAATGTGATCTTCATTATTTGAGTAATTCCCCTGTTCTTCACCATAGGCTTTTACTTCATGAGGTAGTTACAGAACCTTCAAAGAACTGTCCATGCTATCATAATCCCTATGGAGATGGTGGGGATAGCTACAATCTGCACTGTGCAATATGGGCTGAACATCCTCGACAAGTTGATTCTTCCATTGTCCTGGACAATACTTTTAGGTATATTGATACATATAGACCACACAGAGATGTTAGTCACTGCTAAAGCTTCCTGACTCGACAGGAGGATTTGTGAGGACAACCACACTGGTAACCATAGAGTGCGACTGTTCTTCTGCTTCTTGTGGCCGTAGGAGTTTTTAATTTCATTTCAACCCCACCATTTTAGTTATTTCCCCAGTACCTGTGTTGACCCATTTCTGAAGTGGGTAACTTTGGCTTGAGATGAGAGCCTGGCTTCAACACTACAAAATGAAGATGAGCCAAGGAAGACTCCAGCCAAAGTAGAGAGTCTGGTATTACTTTCTGGCTCTCACAGTGACTTAATGCTCTGAGTCATTTCATGGCTTTTTATTTTCAAATCTGTTTGGACATCACTGGTGGCTGGCTGGCGTTTTGATAGACTGACGAATCAGACTGTGGGTTTATTTTGAAGCCATTTCAATGCTGGCAAAACGAACATTATATAGGCATATGGAAGAAGACTTTCATTTGAGAAAGGCTGTATCTGTAGGGAGACCCATTATTTTTTGAATTAAAAAATGAGATAGAATACCACAACTGTTTACTGAGCGGCCATGAACAGGGGGCTATATGCCTATCCCACCAAACAGTAACCCTCAAACAATGAGCTCAGCCATGGGAAGTAATCTGGTCATGACAGCCATGGAGTTAGCAGGGTAAACTGGTAATGTACTCTGTGTATCATGAGCTTAGTTCACTATTCACATCATGTAACAACAAAGCAAACATAGACCTCATGCCACATTGCTGTTTGTACCAATTTTGAGTCCTTTACTTTAGGACTTGACCCCCCAGCTCTACATTTTGAAGGCAAACATGCCAGAAGACATGGAGACATGCCCTGGCAGTGATGTTCTATGTCATAATTTTTAACTTTATAATTTTTTAAAATTATAATGACCTCAGGTAGCTTGCCTGTGCTTTTGCTTCTAGGACCAAGTTGGACTCAGCTCTTCCTGTCTTCAGGTTCCCTGGCTAGACCCTGTGAATTTACTGAATATAGAGAAGGAAAGGTTTTCATAAATGTCTGAGGTCACTGCAGCCTATGCCTTATTTTGTGAGAAAACAAAAGGGGAGAAAAAGTATACAGAAGCTGTGGTGATGTCCCAATATACATGAAGCTGGAGAGCTCTTAAGTACAGCCTCTCTGAAGGAGAGTGGGAAATAAATGAACTGATGACAGGGATTGATTTTAAAGGTCTTATAGCTCAGTAGACTATATTTTCTATTGTGAGATCCAGCTGCTTGTATAAAAAAGCAGTAATTATATGGTCTTTAAACCCATATTGAATATATAGGGGCAAAAAATCCATGAAGGATTTTTGCCTATACCTGGAAGGGAAATCTTATTTTTAAATACTGCAAAGCTGATTTGAAAAGAAAACTTCAAATACCTTAGAATAAATTAGACTATGAAGATATGGCATTAATTTGCCTGGTTGTTACAGTTATTTCAGGCAAACCCACATGTGAATACTATTAATTGCAGAGCAACACAGGCAGTGTGGATCTTTACAATGATAATATAGTCCTATTTGTGATTCACAGATTTTTGTCCAGTGGCCTATGTATTTGTCCTGGCAGGAATATATTCCCTTTCTGCATGCTTTCTGAGCAGCAGCCATTAATCTCCAGCAATACTAACACTGATTTTCAACATTTCCTGACTGGGGGCCCAAAAGGAAATGAGGAGCAGTATTCAAACATGTTTACCATTCACTCTTCTATTGCACATTTGGAAAAAAACCCGCCAGAATAATACAACTATGTTTATGAAGGCAGCATCCCACTACAAATCATTAAGTTTTTCAAGAAAAATGATTTCTAAGCCATGTTCTATGCCTATTGCTGACAATTTAAGCTTGGGAGACAGCTTGCTGTATTTCACACCAATTTGAATAGGACCATCATTTCCACTTGAGGCCTTTATTAGTCAGTGTTTTACTGTGTCTCCCCAGTGCAAACATGGCATTCACCCCTTTCAGCTCAGCCACCCATTCCTGTGGATCACACTTGCATGCTTTAGGGCTGAGGGATATGTTTCCTGGCACTGGGGAGGAGCAGAGTACCACAGAGCTAGGCAGCCATGTGGCATAATGGAAGTGCATATTAAGTTATCAGCTGTACGTTTCCTCTGTTGCAGACCTGACAATGCAGATGGGCAATGCATGAAATATGATGTCTTGGGGAACAGTACATATAATATACCAGTGATATACAGATTAATGATAAGACACAGTTCCTGAGAATTCTTGAGACTTCCAAAAGGTCCAATGTAGCGCTGGGTTTGGTTTGACGTTTCAAGGAAATCACTTTGTAGCAGATATTCAGGAGTAAACCTATTTGTATAACATCCCTCCTTAGAGAGAGACCAAAAGACTCTGTTGTCAAAGAAGCCCTTTCCATTAATCTATATTTATTTAAGATCATATTTAATGGTTAATTTGAGTGCTCACACAAGAGAGAGCGCAACAGGTTGTTCTAGGGCAGGTACAGGAGTCTGGTTGCTGTGGCTGAAATAGGATAGTTGTGGGTGGAAGGAGTGTCTCATCCAACAGAGCCAGGAGGATTTCAGCTTCAGGTGACCTGCAAGATTTTCTTTTTCACCTGGGTATTTCAGAGAATGGTTAGCAGAGGTTTGCAAGAAATGTGTGTTTTGTTCTCTCTGGCAAGGTCCTTATGAAACACTTAGATCAGTGGTTGCACATCCTGCCATGAAGGAAATCCCCTCTCTAAACAAAGTCAGTTAACAGGTACTCACATGGGTATAGGTCATATACCTATGACTACCTCTTGCATTCTAACATTTTTAAAAGGTATTTTCATATTTTACCATCTGTCTTCCTATCAGAAAACTAAGCTTTGTAAATGTAAAGGAAAGGAAAAATCTTCACTGTTTCCATCTTTCTGCTTTCTATGTTCTTTCCCATTTGTATAGCTACAGATTTTATTAATATATTTTATTCTGTAGTAATCCTGTTCTATTGTCTTTCCTAAGATATAACTTTCCCTCTTCACTTTTTTCCCCTTCTTTGTTTCTCTAGTTATGTCCTTTTTCTTTACTCTACCTTTTTGTCACTTCCCAACTTAAGCTTTCCTCATCCTCATACTGCAGATGCATTGACTGACCTGAGAATGCTGGAGATAAAACTGTGGAAGATCTACTGTAAATCAAGTCCTAGCACCTAATTTTTTAAGGCTATCACTTCATTTAACCCTTGTCATTAATTTATAATGCTATGCTTTTAGATTAGGTGAGTTGTTTATTTTGACTACTGCTATTGGAAAATAGTCCCAGAACTGACAAGCTTTAATATTTTGCTAATTTCCCTATTTTAATTTCTAATACCATTTTGATTAAGTTCCAGTGAAACCTTTATGAAATTGTGCTGATCCTGCTTTGAAAAGCCTACCTCTCTCCCTACTGTTTAGTGCCTGATGTGTTTGCAGACAGCAGTCTCCCATCCTCTGAGCCTTTGTTTTTGCTGTGCTACCGTGCCACATCCTTTTAGTTTCCTCTAGCAAAACAGTCTTTCCACAATTTCCATCACCCTTTGATCAGCACCCTGGGTTCGTCTTTCTTAATGTCTGTAGCTGGAACTGCACATGGTGCTGTAGGAGAGAGCTCACATTGGGTTTAATATTTCCCTTTCTCTGCTGACATGGCATTACTTGGCCTTCCCATCACTTGTCAGTCTGACTAATACAAGCAAGACAGTTTGACTCTGTAGCTGTAGTTGCGATGTTTTTCTCTCTCTTTTACCTCTTGCTGCAATGTGTATACTTTCATATAATGCCTCAAACTGCTTTTGTATCAAAGTTGACTTTCCCAAGATGTCTTAACAACATTGTGAGAGATGCCTAGATGTTGCTTAGGTAAAAACACTGTACAAACTTCTATATTTTTTCTTCATTGCCTTTTTTTTGATACTCTCGCATTAACATTATTACATATTGAGCTGCCTGAAAGCTCAAGCAAGGAATATTGGATAAATAGGTGGATAGAAACCAGATGTGTTTCTTTTGCACAGTACTGAAATTGGAAGAGAAAGTTGGGACAAGTTGCCTTGGCACCAGAGAAAGGAGTGCATAACAGAGTGAAGAGGTTTTCAAATGGTCATTAGCGAAATATCACAAGTTAACAAGCTGAACAGGAGCCAGGGTGGAAAGAGTAGGTAAAGTCAGAGAAAAGTGCATGTAGGGTATCTTTCTAGGCATTTATAACTGCAAAATTTTGTTGACTGAATTGAAACAGTTTAGGAGTTCTGCACATATCATACAGATGAAATATAAATTCCCTGAGAGTAAAACCTTAGCATGTACAGAACTACAGGGGAAAAAGAGAAGAAAGGGTTAATGTGAGGAGGGAGAGGTGACTTAAGGAGAATGGAATGAGGGGAAATAGAAGAAAAAGCATGTAAGAGTACAACAGAGATAAATAGAGCCAATCCAGAGACATGGGTAAGGGACATAAAAAAGGCAAGACAATGAAGAGAAAGATGGTATGCACAGTGTAACAAAATAATGGCCTAAAAACAAGCCTAAAAATGTCTGGCATATCAGTACAATGAGTTAAAAAATTCTCTTCCCTCTTACTGATCCCTGGTTTGTTTGTGTTTTCCTGGTTTGCAGCACAAAAATATTAAATTAGGATAGACTTCAGACCACAAATGCTCTCTTCTATTTTTATGGAATAATTTATAACCAGAGATTAATTTTGTCAAGAATATTATGGGGTTTTTTTTCTGTAGCTTGCAGTCATTGCTGTGCAAAGTGCAAGACATACCATGGGGGGTAAGCAGAACTTGTCTAGCAAGTCCCAAAATCATGAATTTTAAAATAGAAACTGTCCATTTTCTGAGAGAAGAAAAAAAAAAAAAGAAAAAAGATAGGACAGTAAATATAGTTAAATTGTGCTATTTAGGCAATTTTCTGCTCCCTCTGAAATTGAGGGTGGAGGTAATGTCAACCTATCATCAATAATGATGATAGCCATCTATCTCTTTGGTACTAAAATTGCTTTACAATGACATGTTTTTCAAAGTAAGGATCCTCAATAAAATGTCACCATCACTGGAAATGTCACTGAAAATGTCCTTTACAAAGACATTTTAACATCTTTCTCTCTTAATACCTGAGCTGTACTTAACAGAGCTACATCCTTCATGTTAGTTAGGCTTGAAGGGTCAGAAGAGAGAGGAATAATTGGCAAGTGTCTCTGATCTGTTGAACATCTCACCTAGAATGAAAGGAATAGGATGAGCAGCCTGGTTTTTTTGTCTGTTTGTTTGTTTGTTGTTTTGGGGTTTTTTTTTGTTTTGTTTTTCCTGAAAATTCTTGGTCTTCTGTGTAACACAGAACAGTAAGGACTGCCTTATATTAGGTTTTAAGTTTTGGGCTTGTTCCCATGGGAATCAGTGTCTGTAACTGATCCTATCTTTTAAAAATAATTTTACATAACTGATGTCATTTGACAATTTTTTTTCCACTTACTTAATAGAAATTGTATACTCAGTGCAACAGTAATGAGGAAGCTTGTATCTTTTCTCATTTTTCTTGAGAGAAGGTTCACTCTGTGGGAGAGGAAATGGCCAACGCTTTTGCAATTGATGTTAAATATGTGGACTCTGGCTTTAAAATATCTGGGATTCTTGGAAGAGTTTGCAATGAGCATATGTCTTATGTGTCATAATGCTGTCCAGTACCCTGACTCACCAGTTGTTAATTTAACATTGTAGTTGTAGATGAGTCTGTTTTTATTAACTTTGCTTCTCCAGTTGTGTATTTATTAAGTTTTTGTCTCCTGTTCTGCAGCTGAGGATCAGCTAAGCTCTTGAGAACAAAATGAATTCTTTTTCATACAAACAAGCTTTAATAAAAGCAAATACAAGTCTTTACATAATAATTATGAGAACATGGCTATCTGAAGAAGTGTCTTGTTTCTAGGGTTAAAGGCTCCACCTATTGGTTGACTAAAATGAGAGAAATGTAACATTAAAGAATTGCTGGTCCTACTGAACATCCTGTGTCTTGCCACATCTTACGAAATTTCTGGCTTCAGTGTAGAGTTTTACATGATGTCCAAAATAAAGTGAACTCAGTGACTTATTTCAGTGCAGATGTGGCACCCAAAAATGATGCACTGTTGAGACACTATGAAGGGAAGTCCTTTTCCTAAGACAGGAAGAGTGTGGATTTTGCAAGTGACGTCTTTCTTATCCTGGAAATTATTAGTTTTCTTTGCAAAAAAAATTAGCATCAAGTCTTCCATTCCAGCAAAATGAGTGTAACTGACTAACACAAGTACAGTTGCATGGTAATTTCCAGGCATTTGTCACCTTTAAGTTTAAACAAATCAGAAACAGAAATATTGATGTAATCAGCTTCATAATGAAAGCCCATTTCCCCAGGACTGGCTCAGGCAGTCTCAGCAGTTCAGGTAAATGGCATTTTGAAGGGCTTCAGAGTCAATACTGGAATACAATGGGGGGATGGAGAGGGGAAAGGAAGTCCAAGTGGGGCTTGGGGAGGGCAAAGGGGAGGACAGACACTGGGGACGATCAGGATAATTTCTGAGATGACAGGAGGCTGTGAGGGCATTGTGGGCACGGCTGGGAGCTCTTACTCTACACCTTTCATTGCCCACCCTCTCTAGTCACTTCACCATCAGAGTCTGTGCCACTTTCCTCATTTTCTCTGGCAACTGCTCTGTTGAAATTATCGGCTATGCTGGTGAGGGCTTGCTGTAGTGTAGTCCTACTCTTCTTGCACATTCGTCAGTCATCAGTAACTTGAATGTGCATTGTCTAGTACAGAGTACTGCAAAACAGCTTCTTGAAACCAACAAAATGCTTGGACAAGAGAAAGTTGTGTATAGAATTTATTACACATGTACACACAGTTACATCTGTTAGTATCCCACGTGCCTACACAGAGGAAGCAGAAGGATTGCTTCTGAACTTCATCATCCTGGTGGGTACAGCCCTGCTGGCACCAGCTTGTCTTGCTCCATCCTGCTCTCCATGTGCTCATTCCTGCCAGAAGGCAGCAAGATCATGCTGGAAGAAAAAAATGCCTCGGCAGATTCGTTCCTCTTGGGCAGAGGGTACTCACACCAGCAGCTTCAAGTTCATCAGGTCAGAGTACCTAATTTCAGCTGCTTCAGTTCCTTATACAGTTAATGTAGCACTTCAAAGAGCAATTTATACAAGTTAACGACATGCCTAATGAAGATACTTTTTAGTTTCCGATGAATTTCAACAACTTGGATGATACACAGAAGTACATAAATGTGGAGGAAATAAAAGAATATAATGAATGGGGAAAATTAATAAGAGAAAAACTATATTGATATCAGAGTGCCATATCTCATGTAGCACTCATAGTGTACCTAGATCTTCTATATACTTACGAATTAAATCTTACAGCATTCCTGAAAAGTATTATTTCCTTTATGGAATGGAACTGGGTGCATGGTGAGGTTAATTTTTAGATGTGAAGCACGAGAAAGAGGTTCATGATCCATGGATCTCTTGTGCCTTGGTCCAGACCAGCTAACATAAAACTAAGGGCCAGGTGATCAGAGAAGAAATTTTTCCACTTTTATTACCCTTTTTTTTTATTTAAGAGGTGCTCACTGATCACAAAAAAGTTGTGGTTATGAAAGGAACATGGCAACTTACTACATGATTCCAACTATAAAAAACCACCTCGATGTGTCTGAAACGTGCTGCAACTTTAATGAATTCCTTATACTGACACAGTAGCTTCTGATGGACGATTTGTCTGCAATATGGAAAGCTTCAGGTCATTTCACAGCATGAATAAACCAGAATAGGGACTGTCATGTGTGATTTGGAGCACATGAACCAGGGAACTCTCTCTGCCTTTGCAAGCATTGTGGTGACTACTGCTGGTCAGAGGAAACACCTAAAGTTGCTTTTTTTAACTATGTTACTTGTTGGGATGCACACTGCCACATACCAGTCCTGATCTCAAACATAGTAAGTCATGTGCTGTTTTCAATTATTCTTCCTTCTCAGGTGTTTGAAAAAGTGTTTTAACAGATGTTCCTTCCTCTCCATAATGGCTAGTTGGATCAATCTGCGGCTTCTGCTTGCTGCTTGGGCTTTGGGTCCTGTGAAAAATGTTATTATACAGTTAGTGCTGGTTGAGATGAAAACTACATGAGTGGATGCAGCAAACCCAAAACCGGGTTTAGCCATTATGATGCATTGCTGTAGCATGTAGAGTATATCCCAACATGCAGACTTGTGCACATAACTGACAGAGACCCTTGGCAGTGATCTCTCTGTGCTGACTGGATCATGACACTGTAATTCTATATGCTGCAGTAACTGTCCCATGGTTTGATAGTATCAATCAAAGCACTCTTTCAGTGTGAAAAGACAAGACAGGGTATCCCAGAACCTAATAATTCTGAAAACATCATGCAGTGTGGAGTTAATATTTCTCAGGGCCTTGCTATGGGAATTTTGCTGGCTGTGGCCCAGACTACAGATAATTAATTATGTCAGTGAAAGGCTCTGGTGGCCTGTTTTCTTCAGAAAAAAAGTGACATCATCCATGGAGCGCTCTGGCAATAGAGGAGAACAAAGCTGTGTGGGCAGGAAATAACAGACAGATGTCTTCTAGTGCTCATTTGATCTGTTTCAAAGTTTGCTGTAAGAAGTAATACATTGCTCAATGCTGCTTCTTCTCAGGTCTGCAATCTTTAACAGGGACATTTTTAAACATAAGAAGCCAAATTAATTTCTGATGTAATTCTTCTGGAGCCACTTCAGAATGCTTGTGCAATGGATGAGCTGCTCTATCATGTGCCTCTTCTCCAATATTGATTTTAGAAAGACTTTCTGTGTTATCACTGTAAGATAATGCACAATAAAATGAAATACCCTATATAGCTCCAAAGGCTTCATACAAGGCCAGAAAGTTCTGCACAGTGTGGAGAAGATAGGATAGTTCTGTTTCATTTCCTCAGGGTCATGAAGGATCACTTGTATTTCTGGGTATATTTCACTTTACTTCAGTGATGAAAAGCGATCATTGTTTATCATTGATTTTGTAGAAAAGTTATCTCTTTACCTCCAGAGTACATCATGTACATGGGCTTGAGTCCAGAAATGTTAAAAGAAAGTGAAATGTTAAAAGCAAGTGAACTCCACAGTTTCAAGTATTAGGAAACTAAGCTAAGATGAAAGGCAAGAAAAAACTTTGCTGTACACAGAGTCTTCCTTGCAAGAAAAACTATGCACACATGTTGCTGGTGCAGCCTCACCTTGAGCCTTGTGTGTGTGGTTTTGGTGCCACAATATGAGAAAGATGTAAAGCTATTGGAGAGCATCCAAAGGAGGGCCATGAAGATGGTGAAGGGCCTTGAGGGCAAGCCATACAGTGGCTGAGGTCCCTTGGTTTGTTCAGCTTGGAGAAGAGGAGACTGAGGGGAGACCTCATTGAACTCTACAACTTCCTCACAGAGGGAAACAGAGAGGCAGCAATGATCTCTTCTCTCTGGTAATGAGCAGGACCTAAGGGAAGGTCATGAAGCTGTGTCAGGTGAGGTTTAGGTTGGATATTAGAAAAAGAGTTTTCACCCAGAGGGTGGTTGGGCACTTCCAACTCAGGAATTCTATGATTCTGTGATTCTAAGTCATTAGCCATCATTTTGCATGGCTAGCATCACTGAGTGATGCTACTTCAAGGCTACTTCAGATACCTGGTATTGGAGAGGAAATATTTATTGAATTTTTATAAAAAAGAACTTTGTATGATGCAATATCCAGTAGAGCATCTAACTTCCCAGCTTTGAAACATGCCTTCTACACTAAGTACGTATGTCCTGGAAGACAAATTGCTACCCAGTCCTTATAGCAGTAGGTAGGGCTAGTTTGAAGAGTCAGTTGACACTTTAACAATAGTATTATTCCAGCAGGCAGAGTAGGTTTTATTACGTTCTGTATTCATATTTATAGTATCATGACACAAAATTCAGAAAGTCCACTTTCATTTTAATTATTTTGATTAAGTAACAGTAACAGTAACAAGGAAAGTTACTGTTTTTAAACAGGAACTAGTGTTAGGAAAGTTTTGCAGATACAGGTGAGTACATGTACCCGAAGATGCTTTCTTTCATTAAAGGCAACTATGCAAACTTGTGATATTCACTTCCTGAGATGTCTGATTTTTCAGAATTAAGGCTATTCCTGCTCTGACGGAAGCACAGCATGTTCTGGATAGCACGGAAAGCAGTGTGAGAACATTCTCCTGATCTCCCCCAGGATGCCTTGAGTCTGATGTTTATTATCTCTTAGGTGAAACATTTGTAAAGCCTACTGGAATTTAGAAAATCAGTCACTGGTAAGATCTCAGCATTACACGGAGAACGTGTGACCTTATCTAGTTTCTGATGCTGCACAGAGTAGCTGTTGCACTATAAATATCCTGCACTGCGTGCAGTGCAAGTAACAAAAACACAAGTAGAAGTGATGGTTCCTGTCTGTGGTTTTATAGTTATTTTTTGTCATTAATCACTGACAAGAAAGTATGACTTCATAAATATTAAATATCTATTACTTAGTGCTTTTACTTGTGCAGGTATAACAAAGTGTCTTCATAACCAGAAAAGCTGTTTGAACAATCAGATTGTTCAAATATTACATAGTTGCATTTCTTGTAAATGCTACTCCTGCTTCTGAATTTTCAAAACTTCTTTCATCTAATTGACAGGATTGTTATTGAAATATTTAGATTGCTCTGAAGTAGTTAGATGTATTTTAGATGCCTCCAAACATGAAGCTATGAAAGAAATAGCTACTGGTAACTGATTTTGAGAGAGGCACACTGTGAATTTGCAGGAAGGCTACTTACAAATAAAATTCAGGAGAAGAGTTTAGGAGATGTACTGGCAAATGATTGTGAGTAGGGTTTTACTCTCAGCTGACAGTGATTACTTTGACTCCATTCAGCCCATCTTGAATGCAACTGAAATTTTTTTCCGATTTACTAGATGCCTTACATGAAACAAGTTTGATCAGTTCAGTCCCATTTCCCAGGTGACAAATGGCCTGTGGCAAAAATTCCTCGTTTAGTGGGTGCTGAGTTTTGTCAGCAGTCTCATGGGAGAGGCCAAAGACTGTGGGAATGGAGAGAGAGGGCTGCATTAAATTGTCAGGGCAGGGCATGAGGAGGAAGCACGTCTGAATGCCCAGCTCGTGTAACAGTCTTTCCATTGACTGAGAATCTGGTTGCTAGGCTGCCGGACCCCTTTTACAAGCAGCAGAGTCATGCTATTGTTTCCTAAATGGTTTCAATTTTATGCAGGAACCTCTTTACATCCTTTCTATATATTTTAAATATTTTACTAGGCACGTAGTAAAACGAAGGTTGGAACACAGCCCCTTGCTCTGCTAGAGTCGGTGAGCAAAAGAAAGTCCTTCTACTTTATTCTGGCAAAAAGTGACTGTTTCAGGGTAGCCTTGCAAAGAGTGGGCTCCTGTCAGGCTTCCATCTGGGCAATTAGCATGCACTCATGAGGGGAGGGGAGCATTGTTTTGGATTTCCCAGGTAGTAACGCAGACCCAGCATCCTAGGTAAGCACACTCATCAGTGGGTAGTAAAGAGGAGAGAAAGGAGATCAGGCAAAGCTTTGTGGGACAGCAGTGCTCCACAGCACTTCAGCCCCTCCATGGAGGTACTGAAGAGGTGAGGTCATCAGCCTTTAGATTTTGGCACCCCCAGTAAGCATAAAACAAGGCTTAGACACTGTTCAACTTTGCAGCTCCTCTATCAGCAGGAACAGCTGAAGGAGTTAACGGGATATATTTCACTTTACTTTAGTGATGAAAAGTGATCATCGTTTATCATTGATTTTGTAGAAAAGTTATCTCTTTACCTCCAGAGTACATCATGTACATGGGCTTGAGTCCAGAAATGTTTGAGTCCAGAACTGGACCAGTGTCCATTTCTGGTCCCCACAGTCCAAAGAAGATGCAGACAAGCTGGAGAGAAGGTGCAAAGGGAGGCCACAACGATGATTAAAGGACTGGAGAACCTGCCTTATGAGGACAGACTGAAGGAATTATGTCTGTTCTCCCTGGAGAAGAAAAGGCTCAGGGAGAAGTCATTGAAGTAGTCCAGTCCTTAAAGGGCAGCTGCAAAGATGGAGGCTCTCTCTTCACAAGGAGCCTCATGGAAAAGACAGGGTGCAACAGCTACAAGTTGCACTGGGAGATGTTTCATCTCGACATAAGAAATAATTTTTTTACAGTGAAAACAGTCCATCACTGGAACAACATCCCATGGATGACTCCATGTGACTGGAAGTTTTCAAGATGCAATTGGACATGGTGGTAGATGATTGCATCTAGACTTCTTTTCCCATGAAAGGTTGGACCAGATGATCTTCTGAGGTCTCTTCCAACATGGGCTGTTCTGTGATTCTATGAGTTTGATGAACAGGGAGTCTCTAATTGGGCTTTGCTCCTGAGGAAAATGAGTGTACAAAAAACCCCCTCAATATATCTGGCCTTCTGTGTTTCTTGCCTTGTCAGTATTGCAAATAAAAGTGGATCCTACAGCTTAGAGAATCAGGTACTTAAGGCACTTGATTAACGGAAAAGTCTCTTTATTTTCAAGAACCCACAATATGAACAATATAAATGGAAAGTTAGCTTGGAGTTTTCTGTGGGACAATTGAAGTAATGAAAAACGAATAAAAGTAAATTTTTTGAATTCCATATTTTGACTTTAAAGAGCTTCTCCGACTAATTGCAGTCTTCTGGACTTTTACAAATAAGTTTCATTGTGTTACAAGCTGTTGCAACATGTGGTCTTCTCAAGCCTGGATGCTCTTTCTCATCACAGCACCAACAAAACAGAACAAAAAAAAGGACTTGAGAGATGGTTTCCCTGTGCCAAATGCCATGATCCTGCTACCAAAGCAGCTAAAAACTTTCCTCTGGGATTTATATACCAATTGATTTCCAATTTGAAATATCTTCCTTTCAAAGGAAGTTTGTCTCCTACCCTATGATTTATGCAAAACGGCACTGTGCTTTGAGGCAAAGGAGGCACCAACAGCAAAGGTCCATCAGTAGAAACAGCTTGCCAGCAAGGTTCCCTCTTCTTAACTAGGACCCCCCACTTTGAGCCTCTCGTGCCTCTTTCCAGGTAAGTGTGTTGAAGTAGCCCAAGTGTTTCTCTGCTGAAATTATTCTCACTTCTTTTCTGAAAGTAGTCTGTTTCCCGCAGATTGCTATACATTGAAAGGAAATATCTTTATCTGAGCTCTCTTCTAGTCATTTCAGTGGAAAATTAGTCATCTGGAGGAAACATGAAATCAACAAGCTAGAGAAGCATGCTGTTTCAGCTCCTTGCCTCTACATTATCCTGAGGAGTTTCGGAGAGATTAACTGGAGTTCACAAACCCCAGGGATGATGGAAGGTTAGGGTGCTGCCTGGGTCTCTCTCTCACCTAGGTCAGCTGCACTTCAAAATCTCCCTATGATGGGGCTCGTTTCTGATCAAATAAAAGTAAATTTGTCTCCAGTTTATTATTAGCATGAAATCTTCTTTTTGGTCCAATGCTTCCTAGGAACCTGAGTGCCTGTTTGTCAGTTTGCTTTTCATAAGTCTATGGAAACAGAGTACTTGGTGAATTAACTGATACCCTTGAAAAGATAACAATAGGAGAAATGGCCAAGCCCATGAAAGGCAGAAGGTACTTTGCTATATTAATGTGATGCAAATCTGGAGTGCCAGGAGAATGTGGAGTAACCAAGAAGGGGTAGGTGAGAAGGGAACTGACTGTGCCCTTGGGGATGGTGCCACCCAGCCTGTCTCTGGCCTGGGTACCTTCCTCTTGGGCTGCAGCAAGGGGTGTTCAGTGCTGACAGTCCTACCGTCTGTCCCCTTGGAGCTAACTGTGTCACTGCTTCCCTTTAAAAATGAAGCAAGGAAAAAGGTTTTCCTTCAAAGCTCTGAACAGAGTTTGGGCATCTTTCTTCATTCTTCATTTCTTCATCTTTCATTCAGCATCACCCACTCTTCTGGCTGGGCTCCCTTTGGTTCTTGAGGGACCCAAATCTGCAGCTTCCACAAGCCTTTCTTAGCTAGCAAGTTATAAGCTGTTTTGGGGACTCTTATTTCCTCCCGCTGAAGTTGCTCCATTTTAATTGTGAGTGATGACAGACTAAGGAGGCCTGAAGGAAAGTACACATGGTAGTGCACAACTGAGCAAGGGCTGGGGCACAACTGGGCAGAGCAGCTGCCTCTGCCAGCAATTTCTCTATCATATAACCATTGCAGGGACTGGAGACCAGCTCTTTGCTCTCCCTATTCACAGTGCTAAATCACCAAGCCTGTGTTGTCTCTGTCTGCTCTGCCCAGCCCTGTCAGTGTTTAATTATGCCATCTGGGGCCCAACAGCTTCAATAGGAGAGAATGAACTCATGTCCCTTCCCTCCTAAAAAGCCTAGGGTCTGAGGTGTGCCTGTCCCTGAGGAATGGAGTGTGTGGGGCCTGAAGTTTTGTGTGCTCAGAATCAAAACAAAATGGGGTTTCAATATGATTGGCTGTGGCCCTTTTGCATAGGGCAGAAGGGGGCTGCTCCCTCATCCCTCTGTTTTTGGTGCTCCTTTTGCACAGGTCTCTTCCTGAGGTTACAAAATGTTATATTTTGTAATATACACTAGCTCTGTGTAATTGGGCTAGATCTTAATTGGTGGCATAATCTTTGCCTCAAATTCATTTTTTGTTTTGTTTTCATGTTAGACTACTTTATTTTAAAGAAAAAAGATAATTAAAGGGTCTTCACCATTTCCTGAAATAATTTTCTTGCTCATTTTAAAAGTAGGTGGTTTTGTAGAGCTGTGATGCCTCTGTGGTATTGGGTAAAGACTTAAGATTTGCTACAGGGATAGTATTGAGTGCTATTATGAATACCATGAAAAAGCACGAAGTGTTGATCAGTTCATAAATCCTAAACAGTCATTGCTTGCATAGGAGCAGGATTTGTAAAGGATTTTTTCTTAAAATGTCTGAATATTTCCTTAGTCCTTAATTTACTTCCCAAGCTCACACACATTGTCAGAAAGGCAGGTGAGAGAAAAGTTGGTGCTCCCCCATCTATTTGAGCTTGTGGGAAAGATGCTCTCCAGGGAAATCCAGGAGCTCCCTCATGCCCACCAAAAACTTGTAGGTTTTTCAGCCCTTCCCTGGACCATGGCCTTATAAACATGTCTTGAAAGACAAGCAGGTGCCCTGCCCCCTTTTTACAGATGGCTTAACAGATGTTGGCAAGTATCATTAGAAACAGAGGTCTGAATTAAGTGTATGTCCACAGCATAGCCCTAAAAAGCCAGGTGGCCTTGCAGAACAGTCTCATCATGCCCAGATTGCTGCTGCTGCTGCCTGAAGTTGGGGTCCCCCACCTGGGGCAGGGAGCAAGGAGCAGGAGCTGGAACCTTCTCTCCCTTATGCCACAGGTGCACCCTGGCTCCCAACCCTGGTTCCAGGGTCAGCAGCCCTCCTCCAGTGCCAGCAGGGTTTGCTCAGCCTTTCCATGTCTGATGCCAGTTCTGCTGGTTAGCCAGGGTCTGCAGCATTTCTAGGGTTTTGTTTAAAGAAACGAAAGCTACAAAAAATTATTTCAAAAGTTACTTGAAGAGAGTATTTAGTCACAGATTCAGGTAGGAGTGTCTTGGAAGTACTTGATTTAAAGCTGTCCGAGAAATATTAACTCACTTGTGCTGCTTCTTCTACTCATTTCCATATCCTGGTCAGGGAACAGCATCGGCAACAAATAAGATGAAATAATAATGTTCCCTGGCTATAGTTGCAACCCAGATAAAAATTCGTATGGTTCAAATGTAATGGCAGGCAGGAATAGAATATTTAATGCCTTTAAGGACGACATTTGTATTGCACAGATCATGTTTACTCTGATAACTCCCAAAGTTTTTATATTTGCATTGGCAGCCCAGCATTTTCCTAATTTATTTTATTTTTGTGTATGCAGCTTGTACATATGAAATGCCCCTATTTTCCCTGTTTTCCCTGTTGGCTAATAGGTTGGCTTATGGTAGTGATTTGAAATATTGCAGGCAAGAGAGGATGTGATCCACATGCTGAAGACAGAGAAAACCAAACCTGAAGTTTTAGAAGCTCATTATGGGTCTGCAGCTCCAGAGAATGTGCTCCGAGTGCTACACAGGGATGCCATCCTTGCCCAAGAAAAGTCTGTAGGGGAAGACGTCTATGAAAAACCAATTTCAGAGGTAATTGATTTACAACATTGTGTCTATGCAGCAGGAATCCTAACCAGAAGTGAGACTCCACATGTTTTGAATGTGTCCAAAGCCCTCAAGAGGATAACACAGAATTTGCACAATGACAAGAAATCAAAGAAAATCTTGTTCACTCACGTGCAGAGTAATTTGTAAGTGAAGTCACTGGAATTGAACACAAACCATAAAAAGGTTGTATGATTCTTAGGGCTGGTGCCGTTAAGCAAGACCAAAATCTTTGCATGTTACTTTCTGGTTTTTAAATTCCTTTCAATTATAGGCTTCAGCCTCTATTGCTTACAGCACTGGTAAGCACTCTTTGATTTTCTTGGCATACAAGACCACTGTCATGTGGGTAGTTAAGAAAAGAAGACCTTTGGAGATTGACTTTGACAATATTTATGGGATCATAAATCCGTATTCACTTTACGTCACTGAAGCTCTAGAACTCCAAAGTTAGTTCAGCCCATAAAAGAGACCTATAGAACTTGACCCCTGGCTTTAAAATATAAGCAAAAAATGAATGTAGGATAGACTTGGGAATGTTTAAGGCCAGCATGAATGCCAAAATAAACAACCACTGCTCATGTTTATAGTTTCATAATAGTCCAGGACATGGAGAAAGAGCACGCAACAACATACTGTAGTGGCTGCCCAAATCTTCACAGTGCCTCCTATTAGAACATTTAATTTCTTCACCAGGAATTGTGTCTACCATGGGATATCTTTATATTGTTTATTCCCATTGAAGCATCTCCTGGAATTTTGGGGATGACAGTAAATAAGGAAAGCAAACCAACCTTAGCATGTGGAAGCATGCAAAAAATACTGTCAAACAAGATTAAAAGAGCTTAGCAAGGACTTTTTCTAGAGAAGCTGATAATTTGACAGTGACCTTAGTGAAAAAAGTAAAGTAAAACTTTGGCACAAGGTTCACAAGGGTTATGTTGAAACTAAAATAGAATGGTGACAAAATTAAGTGCAAAAGATCTACTCTCAAAAGATCAACCAAACTTGTCTCCTTTTTTAAAATGCAATGACTGTTTGACTGCTGTGGTCAGATTTTGGAGATCAAATTGCCAGAGTCCTTCAGCTCTTCTACTTCCCTTAGTTTGCTGAGGCACCCTGTGAAACAACAGCTGCCTGGTGCAGCTAGGGCCAAGGAAGATGGTAAGGGCTGGGGGTGGGCAGAGCAGGCTCAGCCAGACACCATGCCCTGGGCAGGCAAGCAGAGAAGTACCAGGGCTGTGGGCTGCTTTGGCAGGGAGGAGGATGGATTTTTCTTATCTGCACCCAACAACCAGCAAAAGTAGCAACACGAATAGCCATGGCATTTTTGGAGTGCCCTGGTATCTTCTTAGATAGACCTTCCTGGCCTTATTGTTTGTTTGAATAATAACTGGCATATTAAATTAATTAAAAAAATTACAGAAGGCAAAAATAGGCAAAGTGTTGCAAATAAAGAAAGATAATTTCTGTTAAAAAAAACAGGCTGAGGGGAAAACCCTAAGGCTTGTAATGAATTGTATTTGGTAATGTAAAACTGAATCTGTACTGAATCTAAATAGATTATCTCAGCAGCTTTACAGGTGTGTTGAAGATGCATAACTCAAATTTGAGATCACACTTTACACTCTACATGTAGGTTTCTAGTCCCCATATAGTTGTGTGAACTCAGGCTCCCAGCATCTGAGGTCTGAGCTACAGCTTTTCCTATGTGAAATGAAAAAAGTGTGCACAGCGCCTCACCACAGGGGACATTCTGCACTGCAACAAATGTTTTACCCTAAAACTAAGTGAAGTTCTGCTCTTTGTGTATGTGAAAACTAAGCAAACGTTTATTGCTAATATGTCATCCAGATAAATCATTACTTTCACAGGACAGTTATCCTTATTTCTAGTCACTGCTTTATGTAAAGGCTAAGACGTAAAATCTATGGGACTCACATTTACCAAACAGAACACTGTTGGTTAATAAATCAGATGAAGTAATCAAGGAGACCTTTAAAACAGTCTGTTCTCCTTTCCTACAATCCAGCTAGACAGACTTGAAGAAAAGCAGAAAGAGACATATCGGCGCATGCTGGAACAGCTCCTGTTGGCAGAAAAGTGCCATCGTCGCACAGTTTATGAGTTAGAAAATGAGAAACATAAACATACAGACTACATGAACAAGAGTGATGACTTTACCAACCTCCTGGAACAGGAGCGGGAGAGGTGAGTACCTGAGACAGTTCAAAGACTATGCCCAGTGTCCCAGTGTTTGTCAGTTCAGCAGTGATTGTGTCTGGTATTTTCTGTATTCAAATGACACTAAACTCACATGTAAACCATTTGTAAATGTCAGTCCACTCATGTTATTAGTAAGTACACTACTATGCAAGTCTAGAGCTGGAGGAATACCACTGAATGTTCCTGTAATGTGCGCTTGAATTAAGAAATGGATTTGTTTTGAATCAGTCATGCTCATTTTGGGTTCACCTCCAGGTAGCTTTTGATCAGATGTTATTTATGTTGGCTAAGTTTGGGACTGGCTTGCTTAGCTAAGTGCTACATTTCATGAAGACCAGAGCACTGTTGTCACAGCAGGAGGACAGGGTAAGGAAAATCACAACACATGTTAGGATACTAGCACACAAGCGGTGGGACTTTGCCATGCCCTTCACATTTAGGCTTGAAAAGTCATAAACCATTTGCATTCTTTCTAATATCTTTGAAGACACATGCCTCAGGCAGGTTCTCTGTTTCCCTGGAAGAAAATATTTTCATGTTCTACAAACATGGCTGGCCTGTGGTATCCTCAGTGTTTATCTCAGAGTCTACACACTCCAGATTGTTTTTTCCAAGTGTTTATCCTTCTTGAGGGAAGAGTCTCTGTGTCTATAAGAAAAGAAAGATCACCTACCTTAGGTGAAGATTGAGCACTCAGTTTTTCGGTGCGAAATATTCATGCTCATACCAAGTTCCTTGAAATCAATATATGATGTTATGTTTGGGGTTTTTCGTTTGTTTTTTTTTTGTTTGGTTGGTTTTTTTTAAAAAAAAAGCTCTGAGAAAAATACTTAAGGCAAGTTCAAAGAAGAGATGCTGTTGAGGAAACCACAGGCTTGTGGCAGACATTTGCAAAAAGCCAGGAGCAAAATTGTTTGGTGTATTTCCTGAGCTCAGTTCAGCACCAGCTTTGAGTAGGTGGCACATGAGCTACAGTGACCCTATTCCCTGGTTTAAAAGCTGATATTGTTCTGTCTCTATTTTCCTGGGTTGATTGGTAAACTTTAAAGGAAAAAAATGCTTCTAGCAATTTGATTCTCATAGTAGAAAATAAAAAATGTGTTGTAGTTCCAAGTAAAGAGGAATTTCACATCTGATTCTCATAGCTTCTATTTTCTCTCTATGCTGACTATCCATGTATTTGTGGACATGCAGCCACTAAAATGCTACAAAAGTAAAAGTGGTATTAAAATACCATTTACATTTGTCTTTACATTTTATATTCACATTAATTTGTCAATTGCTGCCTTCTTATTCCCTCTCAATTTGTGAAGCCCACTAAATAGTCACTAAGATTATGACCTGGTTTGAACCGACTTCCTTCAATGAAGTCATTAAAAAGGTTTTTGTCTTACATTACTACTGCTATCAAGCTATCAAGTCTCATCTCTGTGGTCATTTTCTCTTACCCTTTCTGCTCTTTCAAACTTCAGATTTTCTACATTTTATCATTTTTGAAAAAATAGCAATAAAAAAAAGGAGAATTTGAGTTTGAATTTCTCCTGAAAGCAGATCTTTAAGTGCAACTAAGCCCACCGGCTTTAGTCACCAGTACCTTTGTACTGGTGGCTGCAGGGGAATAATTGCAGTGCTGAAGCCCTGTTGATCTTTGTTGAGTAATACCAGAAACCTGATGTTTGCTATTTAATCCACTTCGTTTGTCTATGGCATTAGTGAGAATTCATTTCAAGTTATAGCCACCAAGAAGAGAGGATATGGCATTTAGCTAAACATAGAGAACAAAGATGCACCTCCCTCCCTCTTCTGAGCATCCTCCTCCTAGATCACTCACAGAGCAGATTAGCAAAATCAGGATGGCCTGGAAACCACTTATTAGCATATAGTTGTAAATAATCTCAACTCCTCACCTTCGCTTGCTGAGTGCACATGAAACGGAGGCTGCATCCACATCTTTCTAGAAGTGGTGTTGTTTGAGGGCTATATTCACAAAGAAAGAATGATGGGATGACTTCTCAGGAAAGCCCCAAAGTGACAACAGATTTTTGTCAAAAAGAAAGAGTTTGAAGTGTAAAGATTAAGTTGCAGTAGAATAAAACATACAAAAAAATCATACTCACCTAATCTGCATGTTGGGACAGAGAACTGATCTGCCCAAAGGCATTTTTCAAGGTCCTGCACAGGCATTCTTTTTTTATAAGTACCACTATGTATATAATTGATTTTACTGTGGTGCTTTGAGGGTTATTTTATTAAGAACTGAACAGACTTGTAGTCTCCATGAAAACAAAAAAGGGACACAGAGGTGAATTTTGCCCGTCAGCCACTCTGCTGCACTCACAGTTATAACATTAATGAGACAGGGTGAGCTGGAGGAAGAACAGTGCTGTGGGATGGCCATCTCACAGCAGTCTGCTACAATGAGAGCAGTAATAACTCCTGTCCTGAATCTAAGTAATTTCAGTGATTTCTTTCGTCACAGTATTTTATCAACCTTTCCTAACCATTGTCCATATCAACTTTTGCAGGCCACATCTGCTTTTGCTGTCCTGTGAAAGTTTGAACAAAGGAAAAAAGGGAATTCTCTAAGAGCAGAAATATGCCTCAGTTCTAATGTATGTCTAGCACTCTCTTAATGTATTTACTTTGGAATATTTTTTTACATACACTTCTATACATTATCTCTAATCCACCTACAACAACACAATATGAAAGCAAACCATTCCTATGAGGGACTAATTGTTAGTTCAGTCTCACACAGGAAGGAAGTAACAGGAAAACATAATTTGTCAAGAATAATTATGCATGAAAACTATAAGAGAGTGAGCATTTTACACTGGGATATTCAAAATGCAGACAGCTGGGAGGGTAAGGGGAGAAAGCTGGAGGGCCTGGCTGTTGGCATTGGCTCTGCAAGACCAAGTGCAATTAACCTGAGGAAAGACTGGGGAAAAAGTTGGCACGTTACAAGAAAAGAGTAGTGACAACCCTTTGCCAGATGGAGATGAAAGAATCTGGTACTTTTAGTGCAAGATGCTTCTGCAGATATGGTGACTGAAATGCTTTGCCAATTTCCCTACAGTATGCTATAATAATATCTAATGATGTTTGAAAGTTACAGACTATTTTCTATGCGACCAAATTTCCCTTTTCAATGCTTGCCCACCTCAGCTGCTGTTCCTGTAACATCAAGTTGTCCTTGGTCACCTCCTATCCGTAGGAATGCAAAAGCAGACATCTTCCTGGAGCCTCCTGAGGAGGCTGAGAAATACAGAGAAGAGCTGGAGGTCCCCGGGCCCTTTCAGAGACCTCGGGTGGCAGATGGTGGGGTAAGGAGTCTCTGGTCTGACAGATGGAGAATGAGGGGTCTGGTCAGAACTGCCACTGACAATGTGGCTTGCAGTGGACGCCTGGAGAGCAGGAGACCAGGCAGCAGCAGCAGCCTCAGGGAGAAAATTAGTTTTCCTAGTGCAGAGAGAACTGGTGGTCTGAGTTTGGGCTGAGCTGGCTGCAGATAAACCAGCTATGGGTACTTCCCCACTCCAAAAATTCATTTGTATAGCAAGCTTAACATGAACTGGTACTTGGTTGTTCTCTGTTCTATCTAGTCCCAGCCCTCTTGCCTTCTCCTTTAGGGAACTGGGATGGGTGGGAGGAATCTTTAGGATCAATTATAAACTTTTTCATTTGATCAGCAGGGTTGGTGGAAAACAGTAGAGCTCTATGTAACCTCAGCACTTTGACATCTCGATTGACCTAGGAGACAAGGTTTAAAATGCTGACATTTTTAGAGGTGCTAATCTCTGAAGAATTTGTCTTGTACCCTTCTTTTAATCCCATTTGTTGACAGCACATTTTGCTGCTATTAAAAGCACTGGAAAGCTCCCATTGATTTTAACAGTTCAAAAACAGGCTTGCTGTGAGGACCACTGCCATCCAGGACTGATTGAAGAAATAGCCTGAAAGACTTCAAAAATGTGGGGAGGGGAAAGTAGGGAGTTTCTTTTATAAGTGCGGGAAGTGGATTGCCAAATAGAGGGTGTGATGTGGCAGAAAGGCTTTGTTGGAGCTCTTTATGGGGATCTGTGTGACTGTTTAGTGAGTAGTTTGATCATTTCCACCATGGCCCTTGAGACTGCTGAGACTCTGCATCCCACTACACAAGGTGTCAGTAAATATACACCCAGTGTCTAAGTGTTGTCTGTCCTAAAGCATTGATATTATGCTTAGCCATGTTTCATTGTAAGATTTAATTGAAGTGATGAGGATATTAAATTGGTTCTTGTTTTCCATGCTGCTTCAAATTATTCTTTACGACCACAGAGACAGTGTTCTCAGTGCACTGAAGCATTTCATGTTTTCCTCAAAGGCAAGGCCAAGGATTCAGTCTGTATTTCCTAAGCATTGCCCTGCTAAATCTGGTTTTAGTTAAACCCTCTTTTTGAAGTACACGGCCATAATTAGATCTGCTTAAAGGAGACAGCAAGACTGTGACCCCAGATCTTTCCTCCACAAAGTTTCCTTTCAGTCTTCATGTAAAATTGTCTCCTCTTTGTCTACCCCACTGCAGCACCCCCAGCAAGGAATGCACTGGCAAGTCCCTCGGAGGGCTGTGATAATACATTCCTCTTGGCTTTGGTCATCCTGGCACAAAGATGCTCTTGGCTGCTCTGCTGGTGATGTAGTTCTGGGCCTGCATCACCTGCAAAGGAAACTGATCTGCAAGCAGTAAAGCATACAGTCATCTTGAAACAAAAATGAGAGTGTTGATGTTAACAAGTTTTTAAAATACTTTTTTCCTTTTGTGCATTTCTGCTTTTATTAACAAACTTCCCCTTCTTCCTTTTCCCACAAGACGGCAGCACCAAGTCTTTCATTGGGAAGTGTTTGCCTTTTTGTTTCCCTCTATTTCATGGACCTAAGCAACTGCAAAGGCTGGAGTGTAATACAGCTTGGAGATTTTGTGTGTGTTACCTTTCCAGTTTGTATTTTCTTGTTATTTTTATGAAGATTGTAAAATAAAGAAGCTGGCAGGAAGACAGCAAGGCAGAATATCCATCAGTCAATTACTCGTTTAGAGAACAATCAAGCCAAAAATATAAAGTGTTCAGACTAATAAATCTCTGTGATTTACCACTGTAAGACCAAATTTTGTGGTAAGAATAGCCTCATACAGAGATACTGGGGTGAGGTGTAAGATCCCATACTTACACTTGGCCCGTAACAGTGTAATCTGCTGGTGATTCCTTTAAATTCTAGAAATTAAATTTTTTTTACAGAAATAGCTTTGCAATCTTTTTTTCCCCCAAAAGAGTTCTTAGCCATATTGGTAGTCTGGCTTTTCTCTCATATGGTGATTGTTTCTGTGTCCTGGTGTCCAAATTGTGACCCAAAAAAAAGGAAAATCCAGCCCAATGGGACAGTGGGAATTCATCATTGCCTACAGTAGTTACTCATCTGACTGCACATTACTGGCTGTAGTAGAGTACTGAGACACTCTCTGTCTACTTTTCAGTAAGTGCATCTCTGAACTTTTAATCTTAGAATTTAGAATACAAGGGCAGCAGTACAGTTTTTATTCTTTTCTTTTAGGCTGACATGCTATCTGTATGGTTTGGAAATGCTGGCTATTTTCTGTAAATGTAATAAATTCACAGGATCACAAATTCTGTGGTAGTCTATTAAAATAAATTATTTTAAAAACCTGGCAATGACAAATACAATTTCTGCACAGTTAAGTAAATCTGAAGGTCATCCATATTGTAGGACCTGTTTTACAGCCCTATCTGACTGTAAGGCAGCAACAGTTCAAAGTTTATATTTTAACTAATGAATCTGGTCCCAAGTTCCAACAAAATGGCTCCAAAGGTAATTTAAAAATGAGAGAACAAACAGGCACATCTGACTGTGGAGAAACAATGTGAAAGTATTGCAAGTGTTACACAATGTGAGCTGGGACTAATCCAAATCCATCTCTTTACACTTGGATAGTCCTCAAAACTGTCCAGTCTTTCAGTCACTTTGGGGATTATATAAAATGGCATCATGTGTTGTTTCAGTTATTCTTCCAAAATTTTTTCTAAGTAGGCATCAGCTTCACAGCCCTTGAGAGAGAATTACTATACAAAACTATATGTAGTTCATTATTCCTGAAACTTTGCTTGCTAAAATCATCAATTCAAATGCTCCCAGGGTCAGACAGGGGGAAAAAATGACTTCATTCAAAATCTACTCATGAACTCAAACTCTGTCCAGGGTGCAATAGGTAACAATTTTAACATTTAAAGGGTCTTTGGCATGTTTCAGAGTTATTATATATCAGCTCACAGCTCTACAGAGGCCATCTTTTTAAGTTGTCATTTTTTTAGGCAAAGAAAACAAGAATTGAATCAGGGTCACGTAGGGAAAATTGCTTCCTCATTCAGAAAGATTAGAAACACGTTTCAATTGAAGTGCCAGGCCTCAGTGAATTTCTAAAAAATTTAGAGAGATGCCAATTATTTACAAGTATAAATATATGATAATAGGCACTCGAGCTTTGACATGTTGGATTTTTGCTTTATGTTTAAATGAAAGTTTACTTGTGCAGAGATGCACAGACTAATTAGTGAAGTCCATGACCTACTACTTACATTAATGCCCTACTAATATTCAAGACTTATTCTATATGGTCCAATAATTTGCACTAAGTTGTGTGAAGAACCTCAAGATGTCGTTTGACTGGGGGGGGTTATTGTGACTCAATGAGGCTATATAGGAGCTTTCCTAACCCTAAACAGATGTAATGCTTTTTCCACCTTCTTTCCCCAAGAGGGTGCTAAGTTGTGCATTCCCTTCTCATTCCTGCAGCATCTCCAGCAGCAATGGAGAATAATGAGTTTTATATTTGCATAATTTCAGTTTTCATCTCTTTTTAAGGCTTATATGTGGAAAAATCATAAGACAGAAATAAAAAATCCAGGGGGCGCACATATCCAAACAAAGTGTTCTTTTAAAATTTGCCTGTAAAAAGGCCTGTGCAAATCTGAGGGGAGAAAAATGCAAAATGTATAATTTACCACATATTTGTAAAATACCTGAGTAGGTGCCTGATTATTATATTGTGTTGCCATAGTTAGTGTTTCAACTAACTTTTTAAAAACTCAATAAAACATGCCATTTACTGTGTAAGATTATTACAAATGTCAACCAAAAAAAAAAATCTGGTGGCTTAATTCACAAGATCAGCCAGTCAAAGAACCATATCAAATAACCCTGTAATTATATCATTCACCTGGACCATGGGAGACTTTCAATCCTTCAGTCAACCTGTTGGGACCTGAATCCATCTCTCTGAAGAGGCCTTCCTGGTCACGTCACTAGACCCTTGGGGTGTCTGTTCCCATTCTTCCTGGGAAAAATTGTTCTACTCTTGCAAGTCACTTACATAATTTTGAGTTCTTTTCACCAAAAAGGTGAAAATCTTCTTGTAGGTCAGTGTCTGGGTGTTCAAATTCCCCCAGACACAGCAATTCACTGGTCCAGGCAGGTCACTTCATCTTCCAAAAAAGTGAGGATTTTTCACTTGTTGGTTTGGTGAATTGTGCCAAGATGTGGTCCTCTCTATCTGTTGCTTTTCTTAAAATGACAAAGATGGAAATGAAATTACTGATTTGAGAAAAACAAATGTTTCACTGAAATCCATATAAAACACTTTTTTCACTTGAATGAGAGAGAAAAATGGACTTTTTTTTCTTGATACTTATTGAATTTTTGATTCACTCTGAAACTGAAAAATCAATTACTCACACAGCTCTGTTATTCAGCTGCTTATGTTAGTGAATGATTAATAGTAATGTAGCTGAGTATGTAATGCCCTAATAAGAAAAGATAAAGAAATGAGCAGAAAAGGAGGCTAAATTATAGCAGAATGACAGCAGTGCTTTTCTGATGATAGCAATTAAGTCATAGCTGAAAAACTATGTCTTGGTGACAAGTATATATATCACAGAATGAAAGTTCCTGTACAGTTCTGTTTAAAATGTTTATTTTCAGGGGAACTGGAAAGGGATAGATGTATTCTCTTTCATCATTTAAATGTCAGTCTTTTCCTAGATGACTTAACTTGTTTTAAAATGATGCCTTCCTTTCAATATTTTTTCATTTTGAAAATTACTGACTGGGATAAAATGTCAACCTCCAAAAACAGTAAGGGAAGAACAGTGTCTGTACTGGTGAAAGGCAGGAGGGTGGTGTGGAGAAGGGGGTATTGCTGCTTGCAGTTGTTGTTGCACAGCTCATGTGATGTGGGCATGGCTAATCTACAATAGAGAAGAGTCTGTCCTGGTTTGACTGGCCTGACAGAACAAGTGCTGTTGGTCCAACTTGCTTTCGGTGGCAAGCACTATTGCCTTGTGCCCATCATTAGCACACCAAGCTCTCTACATCCAGCTTCTTCAGGTCTTAGGAAATAATTAATCTGTAAACATGCCATCCTGATGCTGGATTTTATGAGCACAAAGCTGGCATTGTTGCAATTCCTCTGAAGTCAGTAGAGCTCTTCTTGATTAATGGGATTAATGAGAATCAGAGCAGGAACTCTGAAATGTGTGTATGCATGTACCTGTAGAAGTCTGTACCTGCATATATAAAGGTATTACACACAGCACTTTCTTGAGTGGAGTTATAGCTTCTGCATGGGAGTTTTCTCTCCAGAAAATTAACTTATCAACAATACATATTTCCTGTAAGATTATATTTTTATATAACTTCTATATGCATTTTGGTTCATAATAGTAATAATAATAGTAGTAGTAGTAATAATAATAATAATATTAACAGCAACAACAACTTTTTTTTCATAATTTCTACAGATGAATTATGCCCTTGTATTTTGAATTATTTTTGGTCAGTATTGCTATTTGATTCTACCAAGGAGACTGTAAACTTTTGCCTCTATACATGAGACATCATTTGCACTTATGTCACCATAAGATTTTTAAAAATAATAGTGATTTGTATGCTCAGTGGAAGTTAAGCTCTGCAGTTATTCAGAGAGCAACACAGACATGGTAGAAAGAAATTTCAAGGCAAAGGTAAGCACAGCACCTTCTAATTCACACTTAGTGTATGAAACTGGGCTGGTTTCTCCTTGCTTGCTCTCCTCTTGCAACCTGAGTTTTCAAACACTCAGCAGGTCAGGACATCATCTTGGAAAGGGGTAGGACAAGCTAGAATTATTTCAGACTGAGGAGAGAAATAAAACCAGATATGCCACTCTTGAAACAAGTAACACAGGAGTGTTGGTGCAACAGTCATGCCCCTTGTAAGTCTTTTCTCTAATGGAAACACCTATGACTCCTATCCTTGTGTGATAGCTGTGGTCAGCCCATACCTCTGGTCCTCAGAACAAGGCCCTTGCCTTTAAAGACAAGTATTTCATAAGGTCCAAATAACCTCTGGTGAAAAATTATGTTCAGCTCAGACAAGATAATGAGGCTACCAAGGATGTGCAAGAGCAAATTTGGGCAAGTCAAATACAGATCTGCTCAATAATCAGGTGCCTGTGACTGTTCAAATTTATACGTGCATTGGTTGGTTTTGGTTTGGGTTTGGGTTGTTTTGTTTGTTTTATCCTTTTCTTTTAAAATTCTTCATTGATTGCACTCCAGATATCTATGGGAGTCTTTTTTGAATGGTGCTCTAAGCAACTAGAAGTAGAAGATTAAATAGCAGGCTCAAACCTTGAGCAAGTCTAGTCCCTGTGTGAGGGTTGGGGACGGGTGCAGTGGGGACAGACTATTCTATAATGCCTCTCAATAGACACAACTCCAGTGCAATCAGCAAACCTAAGAATTGCATGAGCTGTTGTAAGTACCTATGTGGCAGACAAAAAGCTCTGTGTAGGTGTAGGAGGCTTTTATTTGGTGTTTTTTTTCACAGTTGTGACGGGTTTGGTTTTTGTCTCTTTTTCTGGTGGGGGGAGAAGTGCTCATTTATGCTGCACCTCCAGAATACACAGGCAAAAAGCACTAGTGTCGTGGGTTACTAGCAAAGGTGGGGTTGTGAGATGGATGTGGTAGGCAGGTGTGTGCTCTTTTGTGTTTAGGGTCCTGTCTTGAAAATTGATGGAAATACCTTCACAGCCTTTCAGATTGAGATTTGAGACATGGCATATTAGCACGTGGTGTGACAACCAGGGATTAGTCAGTGCTGATGTTGCTAAAATCTATCAGTCCCTCTTTAGTTCATAAAAGCAGCTACTGAGTGCTCTTCCAATGCATTTGAAAAATTTACTAAGGATTCATTATTTGCTCAGTCACTGCTCACAGGAAGCCACGTTTAAAAATCATGAAGGAATCTTCATGAGTTTATTTATTTTTGTCTGCTTTTGTAGGTGGGATTGTTTTATTCTTATGTCAAGTTGTGACTGAGGTGGCCAAGTATGATATAAACAAGTGCACACATATCTCGTATTTCTAAAAGTGTCTAAGACCCTGCATTGACAGAGAGGAGTTTTTATATTGATTACACCTGAGCAGTAACTTGCTCTCAAGCTGTATTGCTGTTATACAGCTGTGTACAGCCTCTTCACTCTTTTTTTTGGTACACTTTCCCATGTTTGAGACCCTCTCATGGAGACTGCAGACACCATCACTTGTGTTGTTTGATGCTGAAATGAAGCAGCAATTCTTTGGAGTCTGTTTTCTCTCGTTTTTCCTGCCCACTTTTTTATTCACTCTAGCAAATACATTATTTCAGTGTTGTGTCAAATAGGAAGCAGTGAGGTGGACAACCTTTAGTTTTAGGTGTAGGACTCAGGTGCCTTTCAACCCCAGTCAGTCACTGTATTACCTTGCCTTGAGAAGGGGTCAGTGAGAAGAAGCACTGAAGAAAAGCAAGTCCAGAAGCAGGATTTAGAGCAACAGGGCAAAATCTAATCTGAGGGATTTAGAATGTAAAGGATGAGGAATAGCAGAGAGACAGGTTTAGGCCAACAGAACAAAAGTAACACAAAGGTGAAAATCAGTCAGGCTTAATTTCATGTCCCAGACCCCACTTGAGCAAAAGAGGCCAAAACACTCCCAAAAGACTAATTCTCTCTTCACGAACTGAGAACAGGCATGGTTCTCCCTGCTTTCAAGGCCTTGAGCTCAGTCCTCTATCTGTTTTTTCCACAAGAACACCTAGCACATCAAACGTGAGTAATTCAGAAAAACAAGGGTGGAGCCCAGAGCAGCTAAAGATAGCATTAGTAGGGCACTCTGATGGAGCATAGGTAGGTGAAGCAGCCAACACTAACAATGGCAGGTCCACAGAGTGCAGCAAGGAACCATCCTGCCACGTGCATTTTCCTGAGGTCCTGGACAGCTCTTCCCCTGGCTCCAGAGATGCTTTGGTCAAAGGGTCACAGCAGGCTTCTGTGAGACTGTTGGTGCTTATTCATAAAATACTGATCAAACAGCAACAGACAAACAGACAAAACAGTAATCTCGATGGGTCCTGCTTCAGCTGTAATCACTTTTACTTAAGGGAGTCGCACCAGTATTGGAGATGCTGAGCTTTCCCAGCTATCAGAAGGATTAACACAACTGTTAAGAAAGCAGAAAACCAAAAGGAAGGGGGTGGGTGTGTGCAACAGGAAAAAAAAAGTCAGAAATGCTTTCATTAAAGTTTTGAATCCTTCCATAAAAAGCAGCAGATTCTAACGTAGGGTGATTTTCATGCTGCAAAGAGAAAAATAATTTAAAACCTAGGCAGCATGACTTATTTAGAAAGATCTGAGAAGTAATAAAAAAGCCTGTGTGCAAATGTGTGTGTGTGTGTGCACACAGTTTCTTTAACAGCTGCATGGAACAACCTGTTTTAAATAAGCACAAAGGTGAACAAAGCCAGTTGTCAGTGCAACTCAGCAAATGAAGTCTTTTAATGTGCATTACGTATGCCATATAAAATGTATTGCCTGAGATACAACAGCACAGAGTCCAGCTTGAAGTCTTTTTCTTAGGCTTTTCCTACAAAGTCATGTTTCAAGTATTTACTGCATTTATCTTCATTATTTGTTTCTCTCCTAAAGGCCCAATGGATCACCTTGTTCACTATATCTTCAGCAGCAAATTAAAACCAGCCTCTTCTCTCCCTCAATATTAAAAATGTTCGTGTTCTAACAAGATGCCACTGAATCAATTTGTATCTGTTGCACTCAGAGTAAGCACCTGGCTAAATAGAAAGTGGAAGTCATGTCTGACTTACCAAATCAATCTGACTTAGCAAAAGAAGGCAAGAAAACAAACAAAAAAACATGGAAGATTTTCATTGCTTTGAAGGTTTTATGAACAAAAAACCCTCTGATAAGCACACAGCATACCTTTTATGTACATAAGTAAACACAATTTTAGGAAAAGCTTTGCTTTGCACAAACAGAAATATTTGGCTTTTTGTAACATGTCAGAGAACTTGGAGAGAGTTGCCTTCACTATAAATGTTACATGTGTTTCTGCACTGAAGATGAAGAGCCAACAGAGAGCAGGGAAGTCTGCTGGAAATGGTACAAAACTGTATTTGCAGATAATTTTATAATCAGGCAACCATTTGTTACAAGTCTCTAAGATCCACCAAAGGAATCTATTGCTGTGAAGAGCTTAGGGAATTTTTAAAGAGAACAACTTATCAAAGAAATGTGTAGTCTATTAGCACATCATTAAATTGTTAAACCAATTCCATCTTTTGCTTTCCAGTTACTCTCCTCTATAGCAGACAACTGCACCAGGTACACAGAATAATTTCTGACTTTCGGAGGAGAGTTGGAATTTAGGATTCCTATCTATTCCCTCTCCATTCCCACCAATGCTTTTATTTCTTGTTGGTTTTTTTACCTAGTCTCACAATGTTGAAAGAGCTGCTTTACTCAGGAATGTGTTTCTTGGACTACTTCATCCCAATGAAAGCATGAACAAAAAGATTCATGAGCAAGTTAGATTTTCCCAGCCTTTGATGTGACTTAAAGTTGAAGGTACTCTTGAGAAATAACAACATATGGGGCATCTTTTTTTATATTTTTACATAGATACATAATGTGATTTATCTGCAGTAAAAGAAAAGCTGTACATATTAAAGGCCTGTTTGACCTTAGCTGTGACATCCTGCATGATCTCCCCTACAGCTCTGGTACTGGCATAGTGGTGGGTACCTGGAGTAATTGAAATGCAGATGGAGAATACCGTAATTGTAAAGTCTCATGGTGGTACAGACATATCTCAACTAGTGCAGGTGTGCAGGCTCACCACTACCACACTGCACTTTGTCTGACAAGTCTTGCAGCCAGTTGACTGCTGGCTCACATCCAGGCCACCTTGGCAACTCTAGATCACGTTCCCTGTTCTTTTATTTCTAAGTTGCAGAGTAAGCCAAGGGAGTCTTGGATAAATTCACTCTGGGGATCACTGATGGTCACAGGTGCCACTGGTGACTGTCATGAGGCATTGTATGTGGTATACATCACCTTGTCTTAGGGATCCAGCCCGATTTAGATTTTTCTCAAGATGAGGTTGCCCAAGCCTTAAAAAGGCTGCCCAGAGAGGTTGTGATGTCTCCAAGCTTGGAGGTGTCTAAGACCGAAGTAGAGCAGGCCTTGTGCAACCTGCTCTAACTGGATCTGCAAGAGGCTGGACTAGACATCTCCAAGGTCCTTTTGAACCTCAACCATTCCATGGTTTAATGATGTGGTCCTTTCTGGAGGACATGCATTTCCTGATGACTCTGTTTGCACCAGTCTTGACTTAGACTGGGATGGGCTCTGTAGCATCCTCTGAACATTCCCTTTAGCACATGCCTTGGCAGGTAGAGACATGGACGGTCACCTTCTGTTCTTCTTGTGGCACATTACAGTTCTGGCTGCTGGTTTTTGCTACGAAAATTGTGATAGGTAGAGACAATCCCTTGATGTGTCTGGTGTGAGAGTCCAGTGCATGCTTGTTGTGATTCTGAGTTGTTAGTCTTCATGAGATAGGTGATCCCTTTTAGCCTGAACCTTCTTCATGTCACATCTGTACAAAGCTGACTGCTATAAACTCATGGCTGCTTTCCTAATATAATTAGGAGGATCCTCTTGACATCCCAGAACTTTCTGCTCTGAGATGAGACTATGAAAACACAGATGATGGAAGATGTGTTGCTTGCAGTTCCAGCCTGGCCCAAGCATGGACAAAACATGGACAAAAGAAGAGCCAGAGCAGATATGAGAGGACACCTAGGAGGGTTGTTGATTTGGGAGAGGTGGGGGTTAGAAATGGAGTGCAGAGGTGATGAGAACCTGGGACTGAACAGGGGGTGCAGCAGGACTGGGACAAGCTGTGCAATGAGCTCAAAGCCCAGAGCCAGCTGGGATGGGGTGTGTGACCAGATACCCTCATGCCGAGCCAGCAGCGCTGGTGGAACAGAGCCTTGCTCTCAGCTGCTGATCACAGACAAACCCGTCTGTCAGCAGATAGTTTTAAAACTTGCTTGCAAAGTGCTCTATGCCTTTCTAGCTTCAAACTGCCTCCAGGCTGACACCCTGCTACTGCTATCCATTATTTTAACTTAGAATTTTGTTAACTTATGCCAGCAATATAAAGGATCTAAACTCTTCTGACATCTCCCGAAGTGTCCATATAATGCCACATCATAAAATTTCAATGGTCAATATCTGTTTTAGTGTTGGCCATTGTGCATGCAATTTCCTCTTTTTAAAGGATATTTAGCTCTACCAAACAATTGTTAGGATTGCAAAGGACACAGTAAGTAGAGTAAGCAGAACATTTGTCTGCTCAATGAATGTGATAATTTGTGTTTGCAAAATCAAACACGTTTTGTACAGAAACCTTTCCTCTGACACTGGAAAAATAGAAACATAGTGAGATGCATCAGCTTTGCACACAGGAAGAAACAATTTCTCTGCAGGACCCCCAACTTCATCTTTTGGAAAGTGTTTAGTAAATGAGGCAGAGGAATATAAAATGGGAGTGAAGGATTAAGGCTAATATATGTTTCCCTGGAAAATGTGACTCTACTCCTGTTGCATTTGTGTGACGGATTTCCTACATGGTGCTATTTAAGTCATATGAAGCTAATTTACATGGATTGTGAATGCTTTTCACTCTAAGAATGTTTCTCATTTCGGGAAGCTTCTTGGATCTGGGCTCTGATGTGCAGGAGTCTGGAACATCCACTCCTGGATGGCGGCAAATGGGGTTGTGATCCAAACACACGCAGCACCCACTCTGCAGAATTCTGAAACCCACATCCTGTGTACCCAGGAGAAGGTGTTCCAACCAAAACCTTAGTCCCTTTGTGCTTCTTTCTCACACCCAGAAATTAATAATTATGTTCCCAGGAGAGTCTGAAGAGGGTGTGGAAAATACAACCTTGAATAAAGAGCATAAAATCAATCACTAAGCACCTGCTTTTCAAATGAGCTCTGCTCAGCCTGTGTGCTCAATGAGGTAAGGGTCCTAAGGAAAAATAATGAAAGAACATGAAATTAGATAGTTTCTCAAAAATGGAAACATATATTGGTCCATTTTTAATGGATAATAATATTTGACATGATATGCTTTCAGTGTTTTGGCTATTAAAAGCTTCTTAAGAAAAGTGGAAGGTGAACAGGAAGGGAAAGAGGAAAGCAAGGGTGAAGGAGGAGAAAGGGAAGGAGAAGGGAAAGGGAAGAGTGGTTTCTAGTTCCCCTTGTAATGGCTGAAAAGGTGACTGTGAGCAATCTAGGGAATCATTAGGCAAACAGGAAGAATACCCAATTTTTTTTTTATGTGGTTTTGGGAACAAAAGAGATGGTTTAGGACTTCTTTAATGCAGGGTACTAGCATTAAAGGGTACTAGAATGGTGCTTTTCAAACCTCACCAGACTCAGCATTGCTACTGTGCACGGATTTTCAAAAACAAACACGTGCATATATTAAATCCACTGGGGATTTTCTTCATGTATTCTTGCCTTTATCAACTCATGTTAAGATCAGCCAGCTCGCATCAGCGGTAGTACTGCCACTTCAAACACCGGGAAGACAACAGAAGAGCAACTTTTATTAAGCCAGAGGGATGAATCGGCTGCTGGGACTGGGAAGCATCGCTTCGTGCATCTCAGTTCAGTTTAAACAAAAGCAACCCACAAGGGTTCTCTGCGATCAAATTATTATTTCTTAATCGTTCACTTCTAAACTGTACGTACAAACAGCCCGGGGTGGCTGTCAATAACAAACTCCTGGAAAGCGGTCCCAAAGGCAAGCGCTGGCAAGCGCCAGCCGCCGGCTCAGCCGGACCCTTTCCCCGGTCCATTCCCGGCTCCACCCCTCGCCTGCCCCGGGGCGAGCACAACGCGAGGCGCAGCCGGCACGTAGCAGCGTTGGGGCTGTGCCCCAGAATCTCCCTTTTTTATTCTTGTTTAGTTTGGGGGTTTTTTTAATCTAATTATAAGGTAAGAGAAATTCAGATGTTTTTAACGTAATTTTAATTTGAGCGCTGCTAATTGCTGTGTACATGCGCACTGCGCTGGTTCACCGAGCGCACCGGGTATTAGCGTAGGCGCCCGCGGGAGGGAGGGAAGGAGGCTGGAGCGGGGTCTGCGCGGAGTGGGGGGGGACGGGATGCTCGGCGGCTCCGCTCCCGCCGCCGCGGCTCCGACCCCCGCCGGGCTGGACGGGCCAGGACAGCGCTGAGGAGCCGGACCGGCCCCGAGCTGACCGTCTCGTTGGACTGGAGCCCTGGGAGGTGCACCTGGTGGGGCCGTGCTGCGGGGCTGCCCCTCCCGAGCAGCGCACAGAGAGGTCAGGGGAGGAGAACCGCAGCCCGGAGACAGGTTTGGCAGTTTTCATCTCTCAGCTGAGTGCTGCTGCGCCTTTGCTCCCAGCTGCTGTTTGCATGTTTTCTGTGCATCCCCTTCCCCTTCTCTGATCGCCGAAATTAATGTGGGTACTTCGACTGGGGAGCTTGGGAAAACTGCCTGGCCGCTTGGGATACTGTATGGTAGTCCGAACGGGTGTCGGTCGCGTTTTGTTCTTGAAGACCTTTGGTGCTTTTTTGATGCTAACAAGGTGCTGGGACACTGAATTTAATAAGTGTTCTTATTCCAAAATACTACCTTTAGTCACTATTCAGTTGGAGTAAGACACTTTCAAAACAAATTAACTATTTCAGCAAACTGGATTTTAGTTTTTACAAAATCAGTGTTAGAAATAGAAGGAGGAAGAAAAACTGTTGTAGGTGGTAAGCAATGTGTCCTCCTAAGGAAGAAAACACTTCCTTTACTCTCAGTATGTTTTGGGAACTCTCATGTAGTTTAGAAGTAGCAAGAATATTAATTTGCTTGTGATATAGTTTGATACAATCACTTCTCAAAAGTTAATTCAGCAATGAAGAATATGCACTTTTTTGCACTTTGAGTTTGTATAATATGTAGCCACAGAAAACTGTCTTTAGATTTACTAGAACTGATAACATTTTTTTTAAAAGTTGGTTCTGTGTTAAAACTCAACAACAGCTTGGTAAGTTCTATAGTAAGGTCATTCAAATATTCTTCTCATTGCTTACCTTTAATGGATAGAAAGGAGAAAGTAATACAGATGTGCTTTATTCTTTCTCTTGCCATGGGATCTGATCTCATTTACATATTTCTTCTCTTAGCTGAGATTGATACGTGGGAAGTAGTAAAGCTGAGGATTTGGAAGTGTTACCTAATTTTGAATTGCCCGATTTAAGTGTTAGGCTGGATTGTTTTGCTTCTGGAGAGCCTGACCACCTTTTGTCTCTCTTTGATTTTAGCTGAAATTGTAAGTACTCCGAACTAGCAAAATTCAGCCTTTGGGTATCTCAGCTTGGCCCCAAACATGGAAGCAGAAATAGTCCCGACATGTGGAGGATTTCCCAGTGGCTTTAGAAACAATATTCAAAATCAGCTGTTGTACACTGAACAATGTACAGGCGGGGGGTGTGAGTGGGGTGGAGGGGGGGAAGGAAACTCCTTTATTAAGTTAAACTATCTCTTGCTGGTTTACATTGCCTCACATCCCGTAATGGGCAGCAGCTTTCTAGCTACCACTAAGAAGTTGTCCAGTCTCTCTAACTTGTCAGATACAGTAGCAAACTCTCTAGGTTTGAAGTGGAAAGACGAGCTTGCAAAGGCATTTGTTTTCCCAGTGAAAATTCCCTTGGGACAGCCTTGTGACCAGCATAGAAATGCTGTTGGCCCCTCAGGAGGAAGCAGCCTTTATCAGCTATCAGTCAACTCATCCTTAGAGTGACCAAGTCCTCATTAACGTACCTTTCCTTAATCCCCTCCTACTGGCTTTCAAAAGGATAGGTGAGAAGTGATTACATCCCATCACCACAAACTTTTTGGCAAAATATGTACTATAGGAGCAGTACAACAAATGGCTTTGTGCTAGAACAGCAATGAGGAGCTCTTCAGGCTGTCAATGAACTCAATTAAAAGGTCCTCCAGAGACCTTACCTGTTTCCTTCTTTCCCGTGTCTTCTTTTCTAACTGCTGTTGCTTCTGCTGCCAGTTTTGATAGCAGGGGAAATGGCTCTAGATTTCCCTCCTCGTGGGCCCCTCCTGCGAGTGCTTCATTAAACACTGGGGGGGCACCTTGGAAAGCTTGGCTTAGTCTCTTTGCAAAACAGGAGGCTAAACCAGGACAACACAACTGAAACGTGGGGCCAAAATGTTCACATGTATACAAACCACAGAGGCAGCTTATGTCTTGTCAGGACATCCTCTGCCTTGCCCTGCCTTCCCAGGGCTTCTGTGTGTAGGTAAGTGCCCATTTCTATGCTAGAGATGGAAAAGGTTGTATGAGTATTTGTGATGTTTTCTCATCTTGGTGGAAGTACAAATGGAAAGAGAGGTGCACACGCTGGTATAATTTTCAATAAATGTGTGGGAGGCTATTCGCTTTTGCATACTCTGTTTTAAATACTCTAGAGTGAATGTTTTTTTGAGGGGAGTGGTGTTTTTTTGGAAATCACTGGGCATCTTTTCCCTGATAACTGAAACTTCTTTCTATTTTCTTAAAATAATTTCACTTCAGAGAATGGCTTCTCATATCAGCTGTCATTGCTAAGCAGGAGTTTTAGAGTTCCCAGTTTGCTCTATTTATTACATTTCAAGTGTAGTAATGAAGTTTATTATCCTTCAGAAAGGAAGAAATTGTCTACTGACCACTATTTGTAATTTCTTTTGCAAATGTGAACAAGAACTAACACTTGATTTTAGCTAAGGTCTTGCTGCTGCTACTACTTTTACCATTTGCAAATAAAATAAATCCTGTCTAAAATCCAGCAATGCCCATTGGAGCTTCCCTGTTGTGAAGCTATTGCAGTGTCTTTCAAAAACCTGAAAATGTTATAAAGTCTTGCTCTAGTCTGAGTAGAGACACTGTAAAAATGGTATTGTGGGGTTTTTTCTGTGCATCTCAGTGATTGCACTTAAAGTGTAGACATAAATCAGAAAAAACAATAAGTGAAGTCTGTAGCTTTATAGATACAATGACCTGATTGGTCTTAAAGAGAATGTTAAACTACCCTTATGGCCACTAGCAAGAAGCCCTTCAGCCACTCTGCATTTCTCACTGGAATGAGGAGATGCAGCCATCCATGTCCTCTGCCTCCTGTCCCTCAGGGACTCGCAGCAGACCAAAGCCCTGCCTATGTTGGACACCACTTCCCAACGTACCCAATGTGCTGTTTTACAAACTGCCTCTATGCTGTAACCCAGCACTGTCTTGTACAAATATATTGACAGGATAACTGGACTTTCTGGCAGCTGAGGGTGTGGTAGGAAAAAAAGGTATGGTATTGAACAGGCTTACTTTAAGGAAAAGTTCCCATGCAAACCTGAAGGAGTGATGAGCCCCAGCCTGAGTAAGGCAGTCAGAACTGGTAGGATGAAGCACGGAAATATTACCATAGCAAATGAAATGAAGGCATATATCTGGAGGAATAGGGTTGTAGCTATCAGCATCCCATCGTGCCTCTGTTCATCAATTTGTAGCTTGTAGGAGGGACGGGGAAACAGAAAGACCTTGTGCAATGAAACACTTCAGCACCAAACCTAAAGGAAGGAGGAGAGGGAGGGCCTGCTTACTGCCCATCCACTCTGCCTTCCTCCTTGCTGACTGCTTCCAGCACACCATTTGTGAAAGGTGTTAAAACTAATTCCATACTTGCTCTTCCTCCACTCTAGTGTCTGCTTTCTCTGCAAGCTGAGATTGGTTGTTGAAAGTCCTCAGTCTCCTACTTCCTCACCATGGCTGCCCACAGACCTCCCTTCTCCCACCCTGGTTGTGAACAGCTAAGTCTGTGGAGGGATGCAGGAGATGCAGCTCCCTATGCAGCATTGACCACATGAGGTTGCATTGGCAGCTTCTGTAGTGCAGCATCCTGTGCCATGTCAGTCAAGCATCTTTCTTTGTGGTTCAAAATCAGGGAACAGCATTGTCCTGGAGTGCTTGTTTTTAGCTGAGGCAGTTAGCAGTTTGCACACAGTCATACCTAAGGGTTTGCTACTTTATTTTTCCAGTGCACTGCAAGGGGTGATGTGATTATCTTGAGTATTGGACACCTGTAGGGCACCTCTTCTTCAAATTCTATGGGAGATAATAAGGAGAGGGAGAGACTACCAGGACTCTCATGGCAACAAAAGATCATGTATTCAGGGAGTGACCTGGGCTGCATGCTTTGACATGATACTTGTGGTAATCCATTGAGAAACATACAGACTTAGCAGTGCTATCCATAGAGGAGCAGGCAATGTGATCACTCTTTCCACAGGGAACTGGAGCATCTCTGCATGCTGGGGTCTAGATGCTAAACTCCTGAGACTCTTACTGATCAATGCAGGTTATCTAACCGTATCCAAACATTTCTTCCCGTCTCCAAAAGCAACCACAAACCAAGATAGCAAATACAGGGACAGGGCTGGGGGTACAGAATGGTTGGCTTGTCACTTTTTTCTCTGTATGTAACCCCATGTTTCATTATTAAAGGTTTTGTTTTGATTTTGACCCTGAATGCAGGTGTTTTCAACCTTTGGACAATCCAAAGTGTAGTTGCTCTGGGTAACACATTGAAGACGCACACGCAGGGAGTCTGAGAGGCTTTTAGTTTTGCGTTGGAGCCCGTGGGGTTCTGTGTTACTTAGTAAACATTAGCAGCAGCAGTCAGGTGAGAAGCCTGGTAGTAAATCTGTTGTGAGGGTCAAGAAGGGACAACCTCACCTTGCAGTCTGCTGAAATTCCAGCTTAACCACTGAGGTATGAAAGTTATACAAAAGTGGAAAAGTGGAATGCGGGAGCAAGCTTAAACTGAGCTTTATTTTAGTGTTTAGAAGTTACACTGAAAAGGTGTAGAGTTTGTTAATTACTTTGGTAATTAGCACACAGATTTGTGTACTGCTTTCCCATCCATCCCACACAGAACCAGATTTTAGAAACAGTTCCCCTGGACATGGAAAACAGAAGTATTGTCAAGTATCTTCTCTGAAAGTTCACTTGTCAAATCTAAGACAGTGTAGTTTGACCATGTTAAAGCTGAGGCAGGATAACATGCTCCATGTTGCTTCCTACCTTGCTCAGCAGAGATATGTTAGCAAATTCACCTCCATGTATTGGCACAGTTACATTGCTTTGTTTTCCCAGAGAGGCCAGGCCAGTTAGCTCTCCTGCTAGCTCTCCTGAAATGACAGGGCTAATGTGCTTTCTTCTCCTGTTGCTCAGTCTCATGACTGGCATTTTTTTTCTCTTAGTTTAACAGATACTTATGTTTTTTTCAGTGGCTTTCTTGGCATTATTTCCCAATAGACTCTCAGGTAATCACATGGGGCCATGTGTTGCCAGTGAATTATTTTGCACTCTGTTTAGAGGCCTGGCTGGTGTTTAGCAGCCTGGCTGGTGTATGCCACCTGGAGCAACTGCTTGGTGAAAGTCACACATGCCTAGGAATTAAAAATCATAGGCAGTTTTCTAAGCATCTCTAGATAGGCTTTTGAGTGTGAGACAAGGGAGGTGGAAACTTTCTATTATTTTGATGACTTTGGGATATGGGTCATTTAGAGCACCACTAGGTTAGGGTACATTGTTCTGTCTTAGCAAATATTTTGTTGAAGGGTACATACTATTTCTTTAAAATCATAGCCTGGGGGAGATGAGGAAGAGTTCTTGGCAGAAACATTTACGTGGAGCAGTGTGATAGAGCAGCCAAGGCATATATTGCATGGCAATACAGTTCCTTCTTCAGTGTGAAAAGTGCACGCTTTGTGAGTGACAGTGGGTCTATTTATACCTTTTGATATTTTAACTTGACCCATCCATCAGCATGCCTTTTCAGTTCTTTCCAAAGAGATGCCAAAGAGATTTTTTTTTTTTTGTTGAGAGTAATCTGTGACCCAGCAAGGTTGGCTGTAAGGTTTGTTTGTTTTTCTCTCTCCCACTGGTTCCTACTATTCTCTTACTCCCACATTCTATCCGACTCTTGTTTTCAAATGCATTCTTCAGCCTTCTCCTTCCCTGCCTACTGCATCCTGTGTTCTGCTTTCTAACTTCCTTCTCTTTTCTTATAGCTTTTCTTTCCAGTTCCTCTTTGTTCTGGTCCCCAAGGAGCAAGGAGTGAAACATTAACAGTTGCTGGAGTACCAAGTTAATATGGCTGTTATGAGTTTAGAGTTCAGGTGAGGGCTTTAGGAGACATCCTGTGTGTATGACGTTGTGCTCCAGAATCCTTTGCACTGCTTCATTGGGGTAGCAGAGAGGAATGTTATATCTGTGTTTCACCCACTACCGTCTACAGTCCAGCATTTAAGATAAAAATACTGATAAAAGTCTATCTTTGCTAAGATATGGATATTCCAGTTATTGCAAGTCAGTTAACAGGCATAAATTGCTCTACTATTATCACTTTGAGGTGTGTCTCATTTATTAAAAAAAGCTGAAAATCTTCTGACAATAGGGTAAGCAAAGCAAGTGGATTTAAATTATCACATCTTGATAGGGTATATGGGAGTTGTAGGTACTATGATAGTGGTTTGGAAAACACCATTTCACAGTAAATTCAATGTGTGTACCTTTGTCTTTCTAAGTTGGAGTGCTGCTTTTAAAATAAAGTTCTTAGATTGGTAGGGGATACATCCCTGTGTTATCTATACCTCTTTGCCAATTGAGGATCACCATCCTCAGAAATCCATGCTTACAACACAGAATCATAGAATCAGCCGGGTTGGAAAAGACCTCCAAGATCATCAAGTCCAACCCTTAACATGTTCAGGAACTTCCTCTGCTGATGTCAACGTATCCTGAATATAAATCATAGGTATAAAACACTTACATTACTAATAATTTCTCCATGAGTAAGGCTGGAATGGGTAAGGCTGGAAAATGTAGATCTCTATTATCTTTCTGAGAATATATCTAATTTGTGTATTGTGACCTTTTATAGTGTCTGAAAATACACCTTTATAGACCATATAGAGAAGAGCATTTTCTAGATGAGGTTAGCTGTAGCCAAAGGTTTGATTAGTCTGATCCTTGTGGTTCACAAAATCTTCTAAAGGGAAATGTGTTTGGAAGAGGAGACTTTTTAACGTAACAGTCAATGTGCTGGCAAGTTTATCTTCCTGCTAATTTTGTATGCCTGTGATGCCCAGAGAGCTATCAGTTGTGTGCTAATGTAATCATCTGTCCTGTTGGTTTATTTATAAACAGGATTGGTCCATTTATGTGTGGCTGCATATGGCAATTAGTTTTCATTTTTTATCTTGCTTTACACATTTTTCTGTATGCAAGACATAAGGAGGAATTCACCTTGTAAAACAAGTTTGATATAAGTGGATTGATGAGTAGATAATACCTGTCCTGTTGGAATATTATATACTTTTACCAACATCATTCTAACAGAGAAATAAATAGAAAATAAAACCAGATTTTTTTTAATCTAAACATGTATAAAATTTCACTGTGTTTCAGATTTCTAGATGATTTTATAAATTTTTCATTTAACTTTTTAAAATTAAAATATTGGGTTTGGGAATGTAACTTCAGTAGGTAGTTATTCTGTGATTTCTTGCAAGACTACTTGACATAAAAAAAAAAGCTAAAACAAAGGTGATTTTTAAAATGGAGAAATACATACACACACACACACACACACACACACATATAATGCATCTCTTCTAACTTGTTTCAGGTTGAAGAAACTTCTTGAGCAGGAGAAGGTCTATCAAGCCCGGAAGGAGAAGGAACACACAAAGAGAATCAATAAACTAAGAGAAGAACTGGTCAAGCTCAAATCATTTGCACTCATGCTGGTGGATGAAAGACAAATGCATATTGAACAACTTGGTCAACAAAGCCAGAAAATACAGGACTTAACCCAAAAACTAAAAGAAGAAGAAGAAAAGCTTAAAATTATTAGTGCAAAAACTAAAGAAGATGGACAAAAACTGATGAAGTTAGAGGCAGAACTTGAACACAAAACTTCATCATTTTCTCAAGAACATGAGGAGATGACTGCTAAACTGGCTAATCAAGAGTCACATAATAGACAGCTAAGGCTTAAGCTAGTGGGGTTGACTCGCAGAATAGAGGAGCTGGAAGAAACTAACAAAAATCTTCAAAAAGCTGAGGAGGAACTTCAAGAACTGAGAGATAAAATAGCAAAAGGGGAATGTGGGAACTCTAGCTTAATGGCAGAAGTGGAAAACCTCCGCAAGCGTGTGCTTGAAATGGAGGGCAAAGATGAAGAGATCACAAAAACTGAATCCCAGTGCAAAGAGCTGAAAAATAAACTGCAAGAGGAGGAGCACCATAGCAAAGAGTTGAAACTTGAAGTGGAAAAACTGCAGAAAAGAATGTCAGAACTAGAGAAGCTGGAAGAGGCTTTCAGTAAAAGTAAGTCTGAATGCACTCAGCTACACCTGAACTTGGAGAAAGAAAAGAATTTGACTAAGGATTTAATAAATGAGTTGGAAGTGGTAAAGACTCGAGTGAAGGACCTTGAAGCATCAGAAAGCAAGTTGGAAAAGGCTGAAATAAGCTTAAAAGATGACCTTACAAAGCTGAAGTCGTTTACTGTAATGTTGGTTGATGAACGAAAAAATATGATGGAAAAAATAAAACAAGAGGAAAAAAAGGTTGAGGGTCTAAACAAGAATTTTAAAGTGGAACAAGGAAAAGTTATGGATGTAACAGAGAAATTGATAGAAGAAAGTAAGAAATTTTTGAAACTGAAATCTGAAATGGAGGAAAAAGTGTCTAGTTTGACGAAGGAAAGAGATGAGTTAATTGGCAAACTGAGAAGTGAAGAAGAAAAATCCTCTCAACTAAGCTGTAGAGTTGACTTGTTAAAGAAAAGAATTGATGGTGTGGAGGAAGTAGAAAGAGAAATTACAAGAGGTCGAACCAGGAAAGGACCAGAGCATGGTTGTCATGAGGACAACAAGATTAAGGAACTCACTGTTGAAATTGAAAGACTGAAAAAACGTCTCAAACAATTGGAAGTGGTTGAAGGAGATTTGATGAAGACAGAAGATGAATATGATCAGCTAGAGCAGAAATTTAGGACTGAGCAGGATAAAGCTAACTCTCTTTCTCAACAGTTGGAGGAGATGAAACTCCAGATTGCCAAAACCAAAGCAATAGAAAAAGGTGAAGTGGTGAGCCAGGAGGCAGAGCTGAGGCACAGGTTTCGTCTTGAAGAGGCCAAAAGCAGAGATTTGAAAGCAGAAGTTCAAGCTCTTAAGGAAAAAATCCATGAGCTGATGAACAAAGAAGACCAGCTTTCTCAGCTCCAAGTTGATTATTCAGTTCTGCAGCAAAAGTTTATGGAAGAAGAAAACAAAAACAAGAGCATGGGGCAGGAAGTTCTGAACCTAACAAGAGAGCTAGAGCTTTCTAAGCGTTACAGCCGTGCTCTGAGGCCCAGCATAAATGGACGAAGAATGGTCGATGTCCCTGTGACATCCACTGGCGTGCAAACAGATGCCGTAAGCAATGAAGCAGCAGAAGAAGAAACTCCAGCAGTGTTTATAAGGAAATCCTTCCAGGAGGAGAATCATATCATGAGCAATCTGCGACAGGTAGGTCTGAAAAAACCCATGGAGCGGTCTTCAGTGCTCGAGAGATATCCTCCAGCAGCAAATGAGCTTGCTATGAGGAAATCTTGGATACCGTGGATGAAAAAGAGGGAAACTGGGGCTCAGGCAACTCCTGATAAAGGAGCCCGAAGCCACAGTAGTCCAGCACATCCTGGAGAGGTTGTCCTTTCACCAAAACAGGGTCAACCTCTTCATATTCGGGTGACACCAGACCATGAGAACAGCACAGCAACTTTGGAGATAACCAGTCCAAGTGCAGAGGAATTTTTTTCAAGTACCACTGTCATTCCTACTTTGGGAAATCAGAAGCCACGAATAACCATCATTCCCTCTCCAAACGTTATGCCACAAAAAGGAAAAGGCAGTGAAAGTCCTATGGGCCCAGATCGTTCTATGTCTCCAGTCACTATAACAACATTCTCCAGGGAAAAGTCCCCAGAGGGAGGGAGAGCACCCTTTGCCGATAGACCTGCGTCGCCAATTCAGATTATGACAGTATCAACATCTGCAGCACCAGCAGAAATCTCTGTCTCTCCGCAGTCACAAGATATGACCATGGGAAGGGCTGTCTTCAAAGTAACACCAGAAAAGCAAACCGTCCCGACTCCAATCCGCAAGTACAATGCCAATGCCAACATCATTACGACAGAAGACAACAAAATCCACATCCACTTAGGTTCCCAGTTTAAACGTTCTCCCAGTGCTGCACCTGATGCTGCGAGTCCTGTGATAACAGTGAGACCAGTAAACATAGCAGCAGAGAAAGAAGTTGTGACCGGTACCGTCCTTCGATCCCCTCGAAACAACCTGTCCTCGCGACCCGCAGCGAGCAAGGTGACAAGTACCATCACCATAACGCCTGTTACAACGTCTTCCACCCGAGGAACACAATCAGTGGTAAGCAGCCTAGTCTAAAGATGTAGTCTTCATGGTAAGGAGAAGGGAAACTGTAGTTTGAGTTTGAGACACCAGCAGGAAAATGGGTGAGGTGAAGAGAAACTCTTGACTTCCCTACGTTTGTTTCAGATACGAGCTTAATTAGAAAAGCAGAATTTGCCTGATTCATATGTTTTTGTACCAGTATTGGAAGCTGATGTACTTTTGGTATTATCTCCCAAAGCAGTAATTTTCAGAGGAGGTCCCTTCAAAGTTACTTTCAAGTTATTTTCATAATGACAATCCAGTAAAATTGCAAGTGAGAGAGGGACAAAGAATGATGGAGATGACAGAATAGGAAACTGTATTTTTATTTTCGGTGAGTGCAATTTCTGACTTTTGAAAATACTCCTCATGTTTTTTGGCCTGGCTGGCAGGTCTTTAGACTGATCATGCAGGCTGGTGTTTCTTTGGTATAATCGCATTATAGTTATAATTCAGTTAATGTCTGCTCTAATACTGAACTCCAAAGGAATAAGTAAGCAGACATATTATCATTGCTTACAGCTCCAAGCCTCTTTCAGGCAGTGAATAGTAAAGCTCTTTTTGTTCCTCTGAACTTCTGCAAGTGCTGTATTACAATAGTGCTTCCTCTAACATTTTTTTTTTTTTCTGCTTTCTCTCTGGGCTCCTGTGGTGGTACCCCAGCTTTCTTTTCCTACTTAAATCAGTTTCTTACCTCTGTCTTTAACCACAGTGGGCATTATTTATTGATAATCCTTCCCCCAGTTTATTATTAGATGAAGTTTTGTGTTGCTTTAGTTGGAAATACCCCGGGAAAGAAGAATTTAACCGAAACAGAAAACCATCAGTACTGTATCAGTCCAAAAACTTATTTAGCTAGACAGACTCTGCAACAGATGCTTAGGGGAAGATTATTTTAAGTGGGTAAACACACAGTAATGTTTCCCTCAGCGTCTGTTCCCAGTTTTTGGCAATAGGTGGTTATTTCTTTCTGAAGTGGGGCCTGTAGCAACATATTTGTCTTTAATAGACCGTGGCTGAGTTTTCTTCTATTTATTCTTTAAATTACTTTTTGAACTTATTTATATGGTTGTTTCCACAACATCAGGGGGCAGTGAATTCAGTTGTGGGCTTTGGAAAAAAATGCTCTTTTGTTCAATACCTTTTATGCAATACCTTCATTGTTTACAGCCTCTTTCTTATGTCTTGACAAATACTGAATCATCACCCCCTGTTCATTTGTCCATGCAGCTCAGGAATCTGCAGACCCCTACAACCACCCTCTTCAGCCATCTTTTTCCAAGCTGAAATATCAAAGTGTATTTAAGATACACTTCCACACCTTTGCAGAGGGGCTGCCATTTCCATTTAAGCCTTCTGACTTTAAGAAAACTTGCATTTGTCATACAGATCTGTTTGGGGTTGCACATGTGCTGTCTCTCTACCACATATATAATGTATTGTTGGACATTATGCAGTGCTTTCCTACATATTAGAGGCAACTGTTCACTTTTTAGCAAGTCTTGAATTAATTAATTTACAAACTCCTTTGTCTCTCAGAAGTTTGGAAAACTTGTTTTTAAACTTTTCTTTTTAACTAGATGTCTGTCTCTACTGTGATGATGCACTGAACCATGGCAGACAAAACGTTTTTGTTTTGTTTTCTTCTGGCTAAAAACTGGCTTCTTTCTTCACATCATCCTCCCTGATTTGGAATGTAAGGAAAACAGTTCAACCATAAGATTTACTTTATCTTATGCTTACCTCTGCTTTTTAATGTCCCTAGTCAGATGAGCAAGCAACTTCGAACAAGCCCAAATTTACCTTTTCCTCCCCAGCCTCCTGGGGACAAAAAAAACCAAAAACAAAACAACCAACCAAACAAAAAAGAAAACAAGTTGCATATTCCCCATCTGTTTTGCAAATGACAACTTTACAGTCAGAAAAAACAAGTATCTGATCATTTACTCAGTAATCCTAGCAGAAACCACCATTGATACAATTTTGAGGGTTTAAGTTAATAAAATCAAACAAGACAAACTGATACACAGCTTCTTTCTTTAGCTTACTGAGTTTAATTTTTGTCATAACGTTCCTCATACAAGATGCTTTGTACAATGTGCTAATGCAGTGCCAAGGTACAAAGGGGAAGTCTGAAATTCCTAGCTCTCATCTGTTCCTGTAACAGATTTGCAGTTACTGTTTTCCCATTTGAATTTATAGAGTTATCTTCAGTACTGCAGGTGCACACACAGTACTTTTAAATGTTCAGCCTGAACTGTGGTGTCTCTCTGCATATGCGAGTCCAAAACCAGAGTCTGTGATTTCATTGTGGACCCTCATGATTTTTGAATTAAAGAGGGGTTCTGGTTGTATTGATTTACACTGACGTGCACTCTAGAGTATCTAGAGATTTATATTTTATATTTTATTACATAAAATGAGACCCTGTCCAAAGAAAGGCACAGGCATCTGAAGGAGAACACGGGAAATTTTTGAGCACTTAGTCAAAAAGAAGCAAAAAAGGCACTAGTCAGTGACAGTATCTCCACTGGCACCTGGACTCACTGGACTCAAAAGTTTTGGAAGTGCTTCATGTTGTGCCTGCTGGACAAGCCCAGGGCTGGCCAGCTGAGCAGCAGGTCTCATCACACCAGTCCCACAGGGGTCTCCATGGCAGGAGCTGATGTGATGGAAACTATTGGATCAGCTGGATTGAATTCTGCATTTAATAGAACCATCACCACTTTGATGAAAAAAAAAGAAAATGAACCAAACCCTAAAATGGTAATTGCCTTTTCTATGGCAGCCTATGGATTTGGACAGTTCCCACAGAAGTAGAAAAAAGGGGTGTTGGTTCTCCTTAGTTTGATTAGAGTCAAACCCATTCCTAGGGAAATACTTGAACTACCTTAGCAGACCTAGGAGATTAATTTTTTTATTACAGGTGGACCACAGAGGATATGGAGACCAAAATGAGCCTGAAACTGTAGCCTGGTTGTTAGTCTTGCCTTAGCACATTGGCCCAAATTCCCGTTCCCAGGACAGTTCATGCAGTTTACAGTAAAAATCCCACAGAATAAAAACAAATGTTCTTTGTGGACAAAAACCCAAACAGACTGTGGTGCCTATATCCTGTTTTTTTTTATTCAGGCCTTATATTTGGTTGTAGGATTGCTGATGAATTTGGATCTTCTTTGGCTACCAGGATAGGTGTCAGTCCTATAACCACTTAATCCCTGTACTGCCCACCTCTTACAAGCCTGGCATCAGTGCCAGCTGTTTATGCTGCCAGGGTACACAGTGACTTCAGTGCCATGCAAATCTGCAGGAAGCAGAGGGAATCCTGGCTGCAGCAGAGCCAGTGTAGTGGCACAGCACCAACCATGCAGAGTGTCCTGTGACCGGGGCAGGAAGGCACAACTGAGAGGCTGTTGGGTGCCAGAGTGAACTGGACATACACTTGTGCAGCTATAAGGCTACTTTTATTTGGGCAGCATTTAGTTTGAGGTCAGCTCTTTGCAGGTGTCCCAGATATGCTCTAAGCATCTGCTAGAGCTGCTGGAGATCCAGGGGGAAGCTCACTTGCCTGTGCAGAGGTGTGTGGTGCTGGCTGTGTGTCCTGTGGCATTTGAGACACACACATGAGGCTGGGAGGTATAGCCAGACCTGTATGTTTCTGCTATGGCAGCTGACGGGGTATCTGTATTGGCTGGATCTCCAGTCCCACTCTTTCAGGATTCAATTGCCTAAATGTACCTTTTTAGTGTCATTTTAAGTGCCTACCTAACTTCCAGCTGCTTTATCAGAGATTGCACATCTCCTTATCTACCAGCTCTGTGCACATAGCTTGAGTAGTCCAGGGCATCACATTGCAGTAGGTGTCTGTTGGTTGCTGAACTGAATCGTTTCCCTCCAGGGCAAGCTGGGCCCTGATCTGATCAGGAGCAAATGCTGAAAATCACCTTTGTTCCAGAAGTCAATGTGTGCATGAAAGCACTGGTGTGTGTCAGTAAAATGCACTGAGCAAGATCTGTTACAAACTACTAAAACATGCTAAATGATCTTTACATTCAAATTGCTTTTCTTCCTTTAATGGGACTTTCCAGCCTTACTGCAACTTCACAGTTTAATACACCTGCCAGTGTCCTCAGTGAGGGCTGATTGACTGAACCAGCTTAGCAGCTGTGTGTGTTCATCTCACTCTCAGTAATGTCTTTAGTAATGTCACTCGGGTCCCCGTGGTGTTCCAACACCATGTACTGCTCAGAGCCAGCCCGCATCACCCAGCGTCCCACCGGGTCTCATCTCAGGTGCTCCATGCCAGCTGCGTATGAGTTCCTTTCTGTTTGGAGCCACATTCCTGGATCAAGCAAAAGGCAGCAGCCTACAGACAAACAGGGCTGGAAGGAATGGCCTAGAGCTTGGTTCTTGGAAGCAATGACGGGACTGACACAGGGGAAAGTGTCCTCTGCTTGCCTGCCCTGTCACGCACCGGCGGGGACTGCCGTCTGGAGAGGCACCTTTGTGCCATTTCACTTGGCAAACACAAAATACTTTAGCAGCTGCGTGTGAAGCAGGCATTAGCTTCCATACGATGAACATGTTAGTATGCTGTAAGGAAAGCAACTAAGAAATTTAAAGCAAGTTAGAGTTCTTTTCAAAGTGCTTTTGAGTGATTTAGGCTTGAAATCAGTAACTTGAATGCGCCCAAATCCTCAGTTAATAATTTACATGTGAATAAAGCTGAAGAAATGCCTGAGATTCCAGCTACTCCATTTGATTGCCTCATGTTTACACACTGTGGAAGTCTTTCAGCGAGTACAAGATGTTTGTCATTTGGGTTCCCTGGGATGTTGACATATTTTCCAAGGCTGATGGAATGCATTTGCATGTTTTGCCCTACAGAATTGTATGGGCCTAACTTGTTTTGACATCTACATGTGAGTTCCATATTAGCCTTTACACTGCTATTGTAAATGTTGCTCTTAGTTATTGAAAATGGCTTCCTTCCTGTCAGGCAGACAGCATTCAAGTTTTCCAATTGTGATTTTTTTTGAGTGTACACATGGGGTTTTGAACTGTTCTTAGAAGATTAAGGAATGGTTTTCCTTTGCATACTCAGGATGCAGACAGAAAGCTCTGATGCTACTGACTGAAAAATGTTTGAGAGAGAAAAGTACTCCTTTGTTGAGCATTTTTAAGAGCATTTTTAAGTAAATGTGCAAATACGTTGCAGCTGACATGATCCTCTAATCCAATCTATTTCAGTAGTTTAGTTTTGTTTTGCTTATATGTCATAAGTTACAGGGTTTAGTAATTTAGCAGATGGGTCTAGCTAGAATTCCAGGATCTTAGGAGAATTGTTCTCTTTCATTAGATCAAAGCCTTCGTCCATTATCTGAACAGAAAACAGTCACATATGAAAGTCAGCCGAGAAACTGAAGTTGTCACCATTAACATTTGTGTCTGTATTGCACACTGCAGGAGATAAAGCCCATTTTCCTTTCAGAATTGTCATGTTTAGAAGTATTCTCTTTAGGTCATGGTTCATAGGGGGTAGCTCCCAATTTTGACCTTGCAGAGTATGTGCCTCATTATCTGGCCAACAGAGACAGAAAATGTAATTGGCCCTTTTGAATCTTTTTATCGTATCCAAGTACTCCTTGTGCATTTACAGGCTGGAATTCAGTTGCCTAACCATATGAACTGATTGCAATTTCAAAGCTATGGGATAGCTCTGTCCTGGCCTCCAGCCCGGGCTCCAGAAGGGCACATGAGCCGTGTTGGGTCTGCCAGCCCCAGGCCAACCACTTAGGCCATTTTTATTTTTATTTTTTTTTTAATTCTGAAGTACTCACACTTGAGGATAAGTGTGCTTGGTAGGCTGTTGTCCAGGGCAGCAGATTGGCAGAAACAGTAAAATGACCATGTCCACACTGCCATGAGGTATCCCTGGAAATCTGGGTTGGCTGCTTTGCCTTCACAAGAGTTCATCAAGTTGTGGTAAGGGCTAGAGGGGGAGAGCCTTTTCCTACATCCTTCCTACCACAGCCACAGGAAAAAGAAATCCCAATCTTTGCTCAGTCTCTTTCTCTCAACCCCCCTGCTCTTCCAGTGCAGAAATAAGTGGCCCCAGCCAGCATACTTTGGGAAGTAAAATTCAATTTTATCTATAATGCTGAGCGATTGTGCCCCAACTCTGAAAATATGGCAGTTACTCTGGGTTCAGCATTAGCCTCACATGGCTATACTCTTTTGAGGACCCTTGTTAGTCTCTGTACACAATGCTAATATTGTACCATTTTTACAACTAAGCCAGTGTTCTGGTATCCTCTAGGGTCAGCCTGCACTATGTCGTGCTGTGGAGTGGGAGTTTTGCAAGGATTCCCATCTTGATCCAAAACACTGGATCTCAGATCTGGGAAACTCATTTGATCTTGACTTGAACCAGATTCCAAATGTCAACATTACTTTGCTAATGGGTATGATTTGGAAAAGTGTTGCTTAAGAGATAAATGAAGAACCAATGAAAATTGCAAGGTAAGAATATATGAGAAGAAAAAGTCCTCCATTCGTGTAATTTTTCTCTGTCTCTCTCTTTTGCAGACAGGACAGGATGGGTCATCCCTGAGACCTACACCCACCCGCATTCCTGTGTCAAAAGGTATGAAAGCAGGAAAGCCAGTAGTGGCAGCCCCAGGAGCAGGAAATGTGACAAAATTCGAGCCTCGTGCCGAGACTCAGTCTATGAAAATAGAACTGAAGAAATCTTCAGCCAGCAGCTCTGCCTCCCTGGGCGGGGGTCAGGGCTGATGGCAGTGGCTCAGGGGGTACGTTCTGCAGGTTTTACTGCTCCCATGGCAGTCAGCCCCCCGTCTGTGTAGTTGCTCACATTTGCCTGTACTAACGAAGTCCTGCAGCTGTCACTTAAAAACACTAATAAGTGTGTGTACTGACTACTTAAGTAACAACATCCTTTTGTTTTCTTGACCTCAAGTTTAAAAAAGGGAAACAAAGCCATCATAAAGGCAGTTCTTGTGTGCCAGGAAGGTTTTCAGTCTAGGAAGTGAGAATGGTGCAGCTACACTAGGTTATTAATCTAGTTCAGGAGTTCTTAATGATGGACTTGGTCATTTGAAGGAAGTTTGGTCACTTTTACCAGTTGTCCTCCACCTTAACGGATCACTTTGCACCTTTGCTGCTGCATGGGACACTTTCCTTCCTGCCTTTGATCACATTATTGAAATGCCACTTGGCCTAGGGAAGCAATGCCAGGAGACAGTGCACTTGAGGTCCTGTTTTACTGAAATCTAGTACCTCAGCTGCGGGAGATAGGGGAAGAGAGAAAAGATGAGCACTGTGTGACCCGCCTTCTGTCTAGGACCCTCCCATCCAAGTCAATGTTTCTCAGTGGTGAGATGCTTTCTCAAGATAGTTACAGAATTCAGGGGCATAGCGATGTAGCACAACGTTTGGCAGCAGCAGTGTTAAGCACCAACTTAATTCTTCCAGAGGGGATTAACAGTACTCAAAACCAGGTCCCTGACTTACACACACTGCATACTGCCAGCTCAGGGCTCAGATGAAGCTACATGAGCCAAAAAGTGTTTAGTCTTTAGCAAAAGCTGAAGAAACACTGATCTGGATAAAATCAATACAATCCACTTATGCCTGCTCCAAAGACCACTAACACTATGAAGTAAGTCACTCCATTGACCTGACTAGGTTTTCAGTTGTTGTTTTCTTTGTTGGGGTCTTATATTTAAACTTTAGTTGTCAAGCATCTGTCTTAGAGTGGAGTCAATACAGACTGCTGGTGGCAGGAATTGCTGTCTAAAGGCACAGCTCAGGTACAGATAATGAAAGAGAGAGGGTTTGATAAGGAAGTTACTCTCATTTTTCTGTTCTTTATAATATTTTGTCATAAATATAGACTGCCTCACAATACATGGTGATTCATTGTTTTCCCTTTCCTCTTTGTAATTTCCTCATTTATATGCTTGCATTTTTTAAGCATGTTCTAAGGAATTGTTCCAGCATGCAAATAGTGTGGATGCCCACGATTGTTGTGATTGTTTATTTAATAACAGTAAAGTTATTAAAGGACATTTCCATTAAGTGATCAATTTCCACAGGAGAAAGTCTCAACCAAAAGAAATGGAGCCAAGCAGACTGATAAGTGATGGGTTTAAAGTTTGTATAATGCTTCAACTATCTCAGCAAGCTGTGAAGAACCCAGTAGTTGAAACAGCTTTCAGAAAGCAAGGCCTCACATGGCTATACTCATACTCATGGCCACCCATAAATAATAAATACAATTCACAGAAAGGAAAATGCACCAGTGGGTGAAATATGGAATGGCTTTCTGTTTGGGAGATTTGATGGAAGAATCTGTCACAGAAGGTCAACAAAATTATATTCAATCCAAGCAGTGTTCAGTTTTCAGTCTGTGCTTTGCATTGCTCTCCAGTTTAAGATCAGATTTAGAAATTAGTTGACCACAAAGCTGGTATTTTATTATTTGCATGAAGGGCATTTTTTATTTTGCCACATCAAAAAAGAAGTAGATTTTGGGTTTTTTATATGTGCATCACCTACAATACCTGTTAATTTTAAGGTTCTGGTTCCTATGACATCCAAAAATCAGATTAATATTTGTAGCATTTTTCCTAACACCCTGTTCAGTATTTCAGATAAAACTTGGAAACTGGAATTATCAAGCAATGTGTGCTACTGTTTCAGAAATACATCAGATGCTCTCAAGTAATTCTTATCACTTAAAAGCCTCAGTATGTCAATAAATTGTTGCTGAGATCTTACTGTTCTTGTTGTAACACGGACTTTTTAACAGATGTTTGAAGACACCACATTTTTAAGAGCTTTTTGCTGGATATTCTCTCTAAATACTGGCACTGAAGCAAGTCTTAAGGTCAAAAACAGTGATTTAAATAACATTGCGAACATGAGCTCCGAGCTAATGTGGCTTGATGCAGTGATGAACTACAGCTGCCTTAAGCCTTCCTTATGTCAAAGAAACTTAGTTCCTTAGTTAACTGTTGCTGCACTCAAGGCAATGTTCTGTGTGTGCCTGTGGTTGAAAAATTTGGTTTTGTTTGAGGTCTAAAAAAATAATTCACCTGAAGAAACAAGCCAGCCTCACAGTACCTGAAATCCAGAGTACACAAACTGGTTCAACTAGAGCCAGAACTGCAGGTACAATCTGGGGATAGCTCCTGTGGAGTCAGTAGGATTTGATGAGACAGATTTGAGAAATTCCAGACAGGTCAGACTGAGGATCCTGTTATTTTTTCCCAGGGGGAGTACAACAAAAAAGGAACTTCAGCTCCACAGCAGAAACCTAAAGTGTTGGAATCAGGCTGCTGGTTTAATTGTTAGCTAAAAAACAGGTTTTTAGTTATAACTTTTAACATCTGTTTTAATTGAACTTATACTTGTTTCTTAAAGGTAGAAGAAGGCTAAGATGAAGAAAAAAGAAAGCCTATAGTTCAGAAGTCTTAAAATTTGAAGTGTAACTCTCTGTATTATATTGGAATTTCCTCTAAGTCTGAAGGCATGTTTAGTTTATGTTTAGTGACTACGGTAAGATTCTCAGTAGGTCAGCTCCAGAAAGCAGTTTAAACAACCAGTCTAAAGACAGTGGCTAAGTCCAAGAGGCATCCTGAAGATCTTCCTGATGTTCTTCTACTGCCCTTGTCTAGTCAGTGTTTCTCTTGTGAGTTAACTCTAGCACTGCAGCCTCTGAACCTCACCAAGATCTATAATCCTTCTTTTAAGGGCTTCTAAGTCAGCCACAATTTGATGGTCACCTTAAGTCAGGATGTAGTCCCACACAGGACTGAAAAGCTGTAGTCCTGTCTTTGTCACCTCCAGCCAAGAAAGTACTCAGTCACTCAACATGTGGTTGTCCCTTGAGCTAGCACAAGGGACAACCACATGTTGAACTTAACTGGGGATCTGATCTGAATTAAAAGGAATCTGGCAAAAAGAAGAAAGGCTATCTTCAACATAGCTTAGTTCCAGGCTCTCAGACCAGAAAAAGAAAGAAGGAAGGCACAGGAAAACAGGGGCTGGTTTAAAGTGACTGTGGAATCATGACTGCTTCCTAGGAGGTAAATACCACAGAAGTGCAGGGGTAGTGCTGCTTATTTTAAAAAGCTTTTGATTGAAACATTTTTGAAGTGTAAGAGACAGATCCCCCTTCCCACCAATATCTGAGGAGACTCAAACCCACAACAGCTGCAGGCAGGTTCACCAATGGCACTGACAGACTGAGGGGGGGAAGAAAGGGGCATTCTTATTCCCTCCTTTGAAGGCTGTGCCGTTCTGCATGAAGTGCTTCAATATTCACTGAGCAGAAACAAGTGAGTGGTTGAGTGGTCAGGATATTGAACTAGGAGGAGGGAGCCCCCCTGTTTTCATGTCCCTGTTCCAAAGGCTGCCTTTGAGCCCAGCCTTTTGTGAAAAAAAAAGCTTATAAGATGAAGTGTCTGTGTTCATCCATAGTTCCATCTGTCCTTCCCTGATGAATAACACTGAACACATCAACCAATTTCAGCCAGACCTAACAAAGCAATAGGGGTCTCCAGAATAAGAAGTTCTTCCAGTTTAATGAAAAGAGTGGCAGAGAAGAGGAGCAAGATCTTAGCAGTGCCCCACTGTGTGGAAGAGTGGAGCATGAGCTCACCTTCATCAAAGAATGAACACAAGAGAGTGATGTCAGAAGTACCACAAGGACAAGCTTTGTTCAAACCTCAGATTTGACAAAGCAACAAAGAATCAAACTCTGATACACCAATCCATAGGAAAATACTAGGGCCTTTATTTAGACGGCTTTTTTATATTCTACATTAGTGGATTATAATGTGGAAAACAAGCTTTCCTAAGTGATCATCTCGCTCCTCCTCATACTTTCTCTCTCTTACCTTTTTCTCTGTCATTTTGTTTGGTTTTTGGGTTTGTTTGTTTTTTTTTTAATGAAGTGCAACAATTCCAGTAACAAAACACACTCAACTCAGAGTCATAGTGATAGTTACAATGCTTTGTCAGGAAACTAAGGTGGCTGAGTAACAATCTTTGCATTTTTAGTTACTTTGAATATCAGCTGAACAGATATCCTGTTTTGGCTGATGGCATGGCCATATAAGCAGTTGTGATAACTCAAGCCAAACAACGGGAACATAGGGCTTAGAACAGCAGTAAGGTGGAGGGGGGGAAGAGCAAGGAAAATGCCAACTCATTCATGAGCAGAACACATGGATCGAGAAGGTGCACCCTCAGTTCTCCAAGTGATCTCTCTGATTTTAAATTTTGTTCCTAATAAGTTTTCTACTGTTTCCTACGTTGGATCCCATCACCGGAATTAGTGCTACATATGAGTATGGCTAATGTAGTCATTAGCAGATCAATACATTTGAGTAAGTGTGATTAAAAATGAAGGAGCACAGAGCTTCAATCCTCGTGCCTGAGGGATTTCTCTCAAGATTGGTAAACATGCTAAGTTAATGGTGGAAGAAAAACAGATTTTCATTTATTTTGCCCATCTTTTTTCTTTTTGTGACACCTATTACTGTAATTTTTCAAAAATCAACACTTTGTGACTCTTTTGAATATGCATGTTACTGTATTTAAACCACAAACCACTTACAACACGTAGTAATTAGCATCATGTGAGTAATCTCTAAAGCCACATTAATATACTGATTCATGCCAACTAGATGCCAATTCATAGGTCACTGCCTGAAATACTCTACTTATGTTCAAAAACATGCTCAATATTTACATGAATATTCAGTAATTCTGATCAGATGTGGAAGAGCGTGTCTTTAAAGAGAGTAAGCTACTGTCCTGCTGGGTTTCAGGTACTTGGCATAAACCGCAACAGTCAGGACAATTTTCAGACCAATTATATGTTCCCATCACACATCAGTGGCCAATTTCATTGAGTTGCTTTGAAATACTGGTAGTTTGCTGGCAGGAGTTTCTGTGAGCTCATCTTTCAAACTTGTTTTCATTTAGGGGAATGGGTTTTTCCCCTACGTCAGTGTGAGCTATCCTTGTTCCCTTAATTTTGCCTGAGCACTCTCAGGCAAAACTATATGCAACATTTCTCATTACAGATGTTAACTTCACTTTGAATCTCACTCCCTACACACTGCTCTTAACGTGCCTTTTTTTTGAAAATGCCACCAGGATTAACTACTGTGAGATGCAGAACTATCAGCTCTGGGAGTCAGGTGTGCAACACACAGGTGTGAATCATTCTCCAAACAAAAAAACTCATTGGGATTTTAAAAGTAAAATTACTGATGTACATACTCTTCTGTTGCTTGAGTGTGTGCTGTCTGTTGCACATACATTTTTGTATTATCTGGTGTTACTTGTTTGTATATATTGTAAGAAGAAATTAAACTTTGTATGTTAAAATGTCAGTTTATGTGCTTCATTATATGAACTGATATCCTGATATGTTTCCCGGAAAAGTTCTGATTTACATCAGTGGGACTGAAAGCAGAATTAGCTGTTTTCACATTAACTACATTTTCTTTTCCTGTCATTAAAACAAGTTGTTTAAGTTAATTCGTAGCTCCTGGAAATATTCATATCTATAACCCTAAAAAAATTTATGTAATCATATCATTCAGATATGATCATATTCCTACAGAGGCTGGTCCAAAAGAACTCTTACAAAATATGCCCTATTCTAATTTTAGCTTAATAGCTGCTCAGACACCTCTTTTAGTAACTACTGTATGTGTGTGTGTATAATATATTTGTTTATATATATGTAAGTATTTAAAATACAAACAACTGATAGACAATTATTTGAACTTTTTAAAAATTATTTCTCCTGCTCTCTTTTTCTCCTGCAAAATTGCTATATTGGGCCTGTAGGAGGAAGACTGATTGAGAAACCTGATGTAGTTTTGCTGTTCATTCAGTGACTCAGCCTTAACAAGGAGCATAATATTTTCTGCTACCCATTTAGTTTTTAGAATTTTGTGTCTAAACTCCATATTGATATATAATGTGCATAGTAAATATTAAGAAAATAATTGTTTCATATAGAGTTCATGTGACTCCCATTGAAATTAGGGGAGAGTTTGCCTGAGGTTGCAGTCTGATATTATATAAATGCAGCTTTTAACATCATATTCCGCAGAACTTCAAGCTAAAACAGCACTGGTTGTAAGGTAGATTCATACAGTAGTCTGTGGTTCTTTCACATTCACTGCTCAAATGTGGTAGAACTGAAACACATACCTTATTGAAAATCATTTGTTAATGATAAATTGTATAGAAAATAAATACTTTCAGTCTGGGAAATTCTATTATTTCATTTGCCTTAACGTATTTTCTTGGATGTTGCCTCAGCACTGCTTTTCTGATTCATGAATCACCATCAGCACTGTGATCTGCCATCTAGTGACAAAGTTCTGGCACTAAGAGTACATGGAAAATATTTTCATTTTTCTTTCTTCTTATAATGTAACAAACATCTTGCAAATATTATTTAGGAAGCAAACAGAGGCAGAAGTCAATAAATATGTCAAAGGCAATAATGATTTGATTAGTGTCATTTCTTGGGTTGTGTAAATCTTGAAAAATCTTAAGACTATTAAAAAGGGAAAGAATCTTAAGAAAAATAATTTCCTGCATAAAAAACATTTTTTCAGAGAAAAATGTCATTGATAGCTAAATTCTTATATTAAAAAGGTTGCCTGTAAGAGCCATGTATATAGAATAGAAGAACAGACCAGGTCATTTGTACGTCAGCAGAGCCAGGGATTAATCAGGATCAGGGCCTCTTATATTACATATAGTGCAAAGTTAAATCCAACCTTTTGAAGAAAAGGCCAACACATAGTTTTGTATGCTGTGGCTGAAATTTATCCCCATTAAAATCAGTAGCAAATTCAAGAAGACTTGCTGAATAAATTCAGCATAGGTTTCTAAGCCAAGTTTAAATAAAAAAAAGTGAGAAATGGCCCTGTACCTCTTCCTCATCTCCATTTCAGAATTGCCACCAGATTTATGATGGATTTGCTTAGACAGGATACAAGACACCCAATTCCAAGTCTTCCTTGTGGAACTGGAACTTTAGTATCCCTGTGGTTTAATCCATTCAACTGTGTTTCTCTTTTCCCTATGAACAACCAAAGGATGGTCTTGACATTGAAGTGGATGCCAAGGGGCTCTGGGCCCTAGACAGGAACTGATTTAGTTTCCCTCTGTAGCATTAGCCAGGACAGTTTTACCAAGCAGTGATGTGAGAGTAAGTCTGTGAGAAATTTCTAGAAAAATGCCTAGCACTGCCATTGTAATTGTTCTTCTTTAAAGTAACTTGCAACGAATGCATTTGCAGTTTCATAAACCCAAATGTTTTGCTCTCTTTTCTTTTAGAGAGTGTCATCATTCACCAGTTACGCATGAACTCTAGATGAGTTACGGCCCCGCTAGAGCTCCCTGTGTGCACCACCCTCCGCGCCCGTGGATGGATCACTGTAAAGCTCCCTGCCATCAACACCAGGGTCACTTGTGCTACTGACTATTCGTGGAAGTATTGGTGCTTCCATTAGATTTTATATTTTTTTTTTTTTTCTCTTGGTAGAGCTTTAAAAAAGAAAGGGCCTTGCTGGCATTTTGAAAGTACCTAGTCAGAGAGAGAGAAGTAGTCTTTCTGCTGGCTGAATTTCACTTTTATTTGCAAAGCCTAAGGCATGTGCTTGATTTTGTTTGATATTTGCCATATAATTTATTTTTATAATACACTTTGTAAAGTAACTGTCCCAAAGTTGCAATTCCTGTTGCTCATGGCGCATTTATTTGTAGAATACACTGTTAAATTTGCAATTTGATATTTTTGTAATAGAGAGTATGTAAAGAAAAATGTAACTACAGCAATGTTTTGAGTTTAAATGGAAAAGTATTCAGCACTGCTGTATGGAATTTGTACTATTGCAGAATATTTCTTGCACTGTGTGATGGTTTGGCATAAAATTAGGTTTTAAAGTCCAATGCCTTGAAATACAACCAGATTTGCTCATTTTAAACAATGTAAGCCAGTTTTTAAAGCTGTGATTTTTTATGATGTAAAGTATGTTTTTACTTCTGCCTGTACCAAAAAAAAAAAAAAAGGTTGATTTTCATTACACTGTAACTAATAAATTTTCACAACTATGCAAATATAATCAAGTGTTTGCATTTTAACTCCAGTTGCTTAAGGTTGGCAGTGCTCATCTATATATTTGCTTAGGGGGACAGAATTATGGGTTTGAAAATTCCTTTTTCTGACTTGTGTCTCATATGGTGTCACAGTGATGTACAGAGTAAAACTGATTCATAGAATCCTAGAATGGTTTAGGTTGGAAGGACCTTAGAGAACATCTAGTTCCTAACTCCCTGCTGCAGGCAGGGACACCTTCCACTAGACTGGGTTGCTCAGAGCCCCATCCAGCCTGGCCTTGAACACTTCCAGGGATGGGGCATCCACAACTTCTCTGGGCAACCTGTTCCAGTGCCTCACCACCCTCACAGTAAAGAATTTCCTCCGAATACCTAATCTAAACTGTCTTTGATTTGAAACCATTCCTCCTTATTCTGTCACTACATGCTCTTTTAGTCTCTCTCAATCTTTCCTGTAGGCTCAGAAATTAAGGAGAGGGATCAATCACTAAGCCATTAATGGCTTGATTGTTTCTAATCTTGTCCATCACAGCACTGGCAGAGATGTTTGACTGGTACAGGCAGAATCTTTAGTCCTGGACTAGCAGGACTGTAAAAATTAGACACCATGCACCCTGCACATGCTGAAGGGCTCCTTTTACACTGGTGGCTGTAACTTCTCAAGTAGCATCAAGAGAGTTCTGTGGCATCTTATACTTAAGATGATTTTTTAATTAATTATATATAAAGCTACATACAACCCAGGCAGAGTCTTTTTTTTTCTTATACCTTTCATAATCAATTATTTTTAATGTAAGTCATTGGCACATATTTAAAATACTGCATATTTTTTAATTGCAGAAGCTACTGGGAGAAACTACTTTTTTGGAAGGGAAAATGGTGATGATTGAAGGAGATGTGATGGGAGATGCCAGAAAGAGTGCATTAACTCAGGATCCCACTGGGATGACTAGGTCAGTCCATCTTCAAAGCTGGAATATTGCACCTGCTGTGTATTCAACTTGGTCTTCATTGGAGCCATGGGAGCTGTTTTTCCTTCTACATATGAGTTCTGCAGCAAATGCTGACATTGTAGAGAAGCCAGATATTCTGGGACCTGTCTTGGAGTTCATCTGCATTGTAAAGAGTTTGCTAATACAGCTATACTGAGGATTCAAAATAAGCACTACTTATCCTGGCAAAAGAGTCATTTTGCTGGTATAGCTTATGCTTAGCTACTACACCATGTTTTTTAAGGAGTGGGGTTTTTTGTACAGGAGATAATGTATGCCAATAACATAGCTGTGTCTGTAGATCATATTTTAGAGCAAATCGAGAACAATTCCAGCTTTCAGAGAGCAATACAGCTGAAGTGAATAAAGTTTAGTGTGTGCCACATAGTGTTTACTGCGCAGTAGAATGAATATTGTAGTGACCCAGATCTTCTATTTTCAAAACATCACTTTGGAATCAAAATCTATATGTGTTAAGATCTACACCAAGCTCATGTGGAATGAAATTCCTGGCTATTTGAAAGTGACGGTGACACGCCTGAAATAAACTTCAGCTTTTAAATATGAGTAAGACATAAGTAAAATCATTTTCTGAAATTGAGTCTACATTTAAAAGGTCCAAATCAAAGTAGAAAATATTTTTCCTTATCTAGATTTTAATATAAAGCCACTTCAATATGCGTGTAAGTTTATGATACCGAAACAAATTGCAAATACACTAAGTTTTTAAGCTTCACAAAATAAAGGTTTGTTTAAAGTATAAATTCCTCATGATATATTTGAAATAATTTAGATTTTAAAATACTTTTGATGACCTGCAATTTGAAGTAGGAGGCTGGTGATTGCATCTTCAATGCGTTTATGTTCCTGGTCAAGTTTTTACATTACCTTATTTGGATATGAATCTAAGACAAGTAAAGAAATTGCATTAGCCACATAATTAGCCCATATTTTGGGGACATTCAGGAAGAAATCTATTAATATAGACTAAAGGTGATTAATTTCTACAAGTATTGTCATCCTAAAGGAGGCAGTCAGGAAATGTTTTCAGACTAAGATAATGTAGAGAGTACCTTGGGCTAAAGATATCAGTAGCTTTTAAGCAATAGAAAACCAGTGAAAAAATCTGCTTTTCTCTTAAAGATCTCTTCCTATCTAAAGAGGATTGAAAGACCTTTGTGGGTATAGTTATAGGTGATAAAATACAATGTTTCAATCCATTAAAAAATCTCAAATACTTTGATTTCTAGAGAGACATTATGTAGCCTGTGAGGTCTCCTTCTGCCTTGCTGTGAAATATAATTGGACAAATTTAACATGCCCTTTCTTGCCAGTCCTCTCACACCTGGCAGCATTATGTCCCAGTGTTCCAATATTGCCTGTCAGTTATCCTGCTGCCAGAGAAATTTCTTGCCATCTCTCAGCACAGGTTTACAAGCAGTCTTATTCCTTTGGGATCCCAGATTGCACCTCCATGATTCTCTGTGAGGCTGTGGGAATAAAAGTTACTATAGCTGAAGGTGGTAATTGAAAACAGAAGATAATAAAGAAAAGGGTGACATTAGGGACAAACAGCTTAGCTATGGGGAATTCCAAGGTGGGGCCGTGAAGATAATGGAAAAGATAAATGGAAATGGAAAAGAAATATAGTTTTACCACAGATGCCACAAGGAGTACGATTAACTTTTGCGCCCTACACAATTTTTTAGGCACCAAATGAATTCTTAAATTTTAGATGCTTATATGTCCAAATTCCCTATGCTGTCTGTAAGAGGACTTTTGAGCCACCACGGAGGCTCATTTGCACAAGTCATTTGCTCCCCCCAGTGGTCTCGGCTGATACTCTAGCTGCTCCAGAGAACTAAAAGGTATTTATTTTAGGGAAACTGTTTTACAGGCAGCTAAAAAGTCTTAAGACTGGATTACATGCTTAAAGTTATTAAATAAGTCTAATTATTTTTCCCTAAAGTCTAGTAAATACATAAATACTTGCTGAAAGTGGATTTTGGCTATACTCTAGAGACTACACAGGAAGGACTACAGAGTCCTCACAAAACAGAGTAATGCAGAAGTGCCAATAAAGTGAGAAACATGGGCTTTCAATGTTGCATTAGGGTGAGGAAAGCCTACTAAGGCAGGTATTCCAGGATACAAATACATACTCCTACACTGTGTTCCGCAAGGTGACTGTTTCTTCACAGAGAGGGTATTAAGCATTGGAATTGGCTGCCCTGGGACGTGATAGTCACCTCCCTGGCGGTGTTTAAGAAAAGATTAGAATGTGGCACTTAGTGCCATGGTCTTGTTGACATGATGGTTTTGGTCATAGGTTGGACTTGATGATCTCAGAGGTCTTTTCCAACCTAATTGATTCTGTGATTCCATTTAATGCAATCAGATTAGCTCCTAAGGGCAATGCAACAACTCTGACAGGAGCACCCACATGTATAAGTATCTGAAGGAAGGGTGTCAAGAGGATGGAGTCAGGCTCTTCTCAGTGGTGCCAACCAATAGGACAAGAGGCAATGGGCAGATACTGATGCACAGAAAGTTCCACCTGAATATCAAGAACTTCTTTACTGTGTGATAACACAACAGATTGTCCAGAGAGATTGTGGAGTCTCCCTCACTGAAGATATTCAAGCACCTTTCAGATGCAGTCTGGTGTGACATGCTCTAGGATGACCCTGCTTGAGCAGGGAGGTTGGATCAGATGACCCACTGTGGTCCCTTCCAACCTGATCAATTCTGTGATTTACTGCACTGGTTCAGTCACACACCTCCTGACAGCTGACCAAAAGCTGTGGTTAGCACGTGCGGCTCCATTAAGATAAGCTCTCACAAATCTCCTGCATTATTACTTCTCCAAAATAGCACTAATCATAGTTATGAGAGCAAGAAGCTGAAGCTGAAACCGACTTCTCAGTGGATGCTGCCTTTTACCAGCACCCCTCCCCATGGCAATGGGAGGATGAGGGGTGGGGGGGCAGCCTCCTGTCACTAAAATAAATTAATTCATAGTTCTTGGAAATATTCACATCTATAACCCTAAAAAAAGAGCACTGGGCGGGGTGACGAGGCTGCGGGCCCGGGCCTCGGCCAGACCATGGGACACAAGACGGCTGGATTAAACTTCACCCTCTGTGTAATACAAGAGATCCCTGCTCGGAGCCCTGCGCGGCTCGGCAGCGCCAACGCGGCCAGCGTACACAACGCGTCCTGAGGAGCGACTAAGGGAGCTGGGGTTTTTGGCCTGGAGAAAATGAGGCTCCTGGTGGACCTCATTGCTGTCTGCAACTCCCTGAAAGGAGGCTGTAGCGGGGTGGGAGTCGATCCCTTCTGCAGCTGCTGCAGTGAGAGAACAAGAGGAAATGGCGTGAAACTGAGACAGAGAAAATTCAGATTAGATGTTCGAAAAAAATTTTCACTGTTAGTGCGCTGAGGCATTGGAATGGGCTGTCCAAGTAGGTGTTGGAGTCACCATCCCTGGACGTGTTTAAGAGGCGGCTGGATCCGGGGCGCAGGGTGCTGCGGTTTAGCTGCTCGGGGTTACAGTGGCAGTGCTGGGTGGGCGGTAGGACCGCATGACCTTGCAGGTCTCTCCCAGTCTCTACGATCCCACCATTCCCTAATTCCCTGCTTTAGGGAACGGGGCGGGCCGTGCGCGTCACCAGCCGCGCGCCTGCCGGCCCGCGCCGCTGCAAGGTGCGCAGGCGCGGTGCCCAGTCACGTGTGCGGCGGTGCCGGTGTTGCGGGCGCCATGGCGGTGAACTACAGCGCTAAGGAGGAGGCGGACGGGCACCCTTCGGGCGGCGTCGGCGTCCCGGGCGGCGGTGCTGTGGGCGGAGGCGGCGGGGGGGGAGCCGTGAAGACACGCAAGCCCGACAACACGGCGTTCAAGCAGCAGCGGTTGCCGGCCTGGCAGCCCATCCTGACGGCGGGCACGGTGCTGCCGGCCTTCTTCATCATCGGCCTCATCTTCATCCCCATAGGCATCGGCATCTTCGTTACCTCCAACAACATCCGCGAGTACGAGGTGCGCGGAGCGGGGGTGCCCCGGCGGGGGTCCGGGAGCCCCCGGAGGGAGGCCCGGCGGGCAGTGCTGGGATCGCCTGCTCCAGGCCGTCTGCGCCTCCCGGGAAATCCGGCCGCCTGCCCGGATGGGCCGGATCCAGGAGGTTCTGTGCGGGGCCCACACGGTGCCCGGGCGGTTCCGATCGGGGGTCGCGTTCGTAGTTGTCAACATTACTTGCCCTCATTAGACACCGAGCTTACGGAGTCACCTCCGCATAGCCGGTATCCCTCCTGTCAGCCTTGCCAGTGCTCCCGAGTGAGCTTCCGGGGAAGTTACTGCCAGCGTTTAAATCAACACAGCGCAGCAAGGTTTTTGTCATTAGTATGTGCATCATTATTGGGGTAGCTTGTGGCGGTGGATTATATATCTTCAAATGTTTCAAATAATTGTATTCCCAGGACTATGTTGAGTGTATAGGTGTAATTCTTACGTGCACTGATGATAGAACGTTTAGATGCCCTGTGGGAGACCAGGGTGTCCGGAGTAAACCTGGATCGAAGAGAGTGGCTTTTTCTAAGTACACAAAAACTGAGTTGTTTAGATCTGATAATTAGCAAGGCTACTGCTGTGAAAAGTGGCTGAATGTTAGCTGGAAGTGTATATCACAGATTGATCCATTTGATAACAGAATCACTTTGTGTTTTAAGGAAGGAAACAACTCGCAGGGCTTAGGCACAGCCTTGAGAAGCAATTGAAGGCTGTGATTATTTTCAGTGAAGTAATGCGACCGAGACTGATTGTAGAGAAAAAAGTGTGTAGTTGTTTGTTGGATTATTATTTTGGAGAATATGAGTTTTTCAAATCACTCTAGTTATAATCATGGAATCATAGAATCAACTGGGTTGGAAAAGACCTCTGAATTATTGGAGGTTTGCTGCCACTTTCAAATAAGGAGTGTTCAAGACAGTGGCTTAATTAGTGGTAACAATGTGGCAATGAAGCCTAATTGACTAAAGAAATCTTGAGGTAGGTAATGAAAGGTATTTTCATATTTCTGTTAAAATGCAAATGTTAGAATAAAACCGGTTTAACTTTCATTTTTCCTTTATGTTAAGAACTAAAATTCCAGTCAAGGAGAAAAGCAGAAGGGGAAAACAATAAAGCTGAAGTGTATTTTACAGTGTCTAAATTCATATTTAAGCATATTTTTTGAAAAGAAGTTGCTTCTTGTGTCAAGTTTTGGGGGTGTGATGAACATCTGAAAATTGACACAAGAGCTTGTGGCAACATGGCCAAGTTGTCCTGGGCATGTAGACTTTTAAATTGTCATGTTATAGCCATATTTAAGGTAAATACAATCTCATGTTTTCAAAATAACATTCGTTGGAGAGAAGTAAAAAAATACCGTCATTAACTCTAATTTTTTGAGAACTGCATTTAACATAGTCATTTCTATAGTAAAGCAATAGTCTTAGATCATAATGATTGTAAGGTAAATATAATTGGAAAAATATATCTTGTTTTTCATTAATCAAGAATCTGCTTTGATCTGTATGGACAAGAAATGCATTAGAGTTTTGTGAGTCCAAACATGTAAGTGACTTCTTGCGCCTATATTGCTGCTATATGCATCTACAAAATTTCTGTGAACTGTTGTTGCTTAGCAGCTCAGTCATGTACTCCTGGTAAGGTCCAGTAGAAGCCAAAAACCAGCTCTTCCCACCTAATGTTCAGCACAGAAATCAGAGGAGAGTTGGGAGCATGACTGAGGCTCCCCTACACAATCAAGTCGCACATATACAGCAGTAGTAACCAATCATAGGGCAAACCAGTTGGCAGGTGCTGGCCTTCAGTCCTCTCAAATTTCAGGTTCAAGACTGGAAGAGGTTTAATTTGTTTGTTTTACTATGTGGGTTCACTCTTCTATCATTCACCTCATGTGAAGTTCTCAAAAAAGTCCAATTGTTAGGCTTTTGTGAGGACAGGAGGGACAGAGTCCCTGCCTTCTGGGAGTGTGGTTAGTCAGAATTGGGACACTTGAGTTCTGTTCTCTGATCCTCATATGTGTTTTATCAAGTGCTTATCGAATGAGATTATCATTCTAAAGGCAGCTGAATTTTGGAAGAAAAAGTTTAAAGCAAAAACGGCTTTACAGTTGCAGGAACAAAACATAAAGCATTTTACAGGCCAATGTTTTGGTTCTGAACATGAGTGAGGGATGCAGTTTAAGGCACTGCTATCCACCTATATGCATAGCTGACATATGTCCCTTCTTAGAATGCTGGCTTTTGTTATAACCTTCAAATGTTAGTCACAAATAGCTGTAAATTTAGCTGTAGGAGACAACACATTTAGAAGCTAAAAGAAATGCATTAGCTTTTTAAAAGATGTAATCAGGGGAGGAAGCAGAGGTAGTTATTTACACCTACCTCCTAGGCAATAGCATACTTCTTAAGTGTGTGTGCACACACACTGTATGTCTGTAAACTTAGAGTATTGGAATTGAATATGATGTGTAATTTATAACCCTGATATACATATTGAAATTCAAGTCACCCTTTCCTGGAACAAGATATTGCAGGCATCACCATCTTTGTAAACTGCTGTTCTTATACAGGTACAAGGACTGACCAGCAAAATGTACCTCTTCTATTGATTTCCTATGTAAATGCTCTTGAATTCAAATGTGGAAGATTTCCAACAGCTTAGGTGTACTAGAATTACAGCACAGTAATGTGTGATAAAAGTTGAGGAATATCCAAAACATTACCCGTGTAGAAAAGAGATCTTTGTGCTGTAACTGCTGCTGTGAAATGTATAATGGTAGATAAAAAGCGAGACTGACTGAAGGCCTGGCTACGAATGGAGAACTGGAACTAAGTATATTACTGTTGCACACATCTTCAGCCTTGTGGGCAGTTTCTGGTGGCCTCTTCTCAAAAATGATACAAAACTTAATAAAACCTACAGAGAGGAACAGCAAAGAGGACCAGAGTTATGGGATGCCTTTTATACAAGAAGTGGTTAAGCAAAGCAAGGTAAATATGTGATAGCATATGAAATCTACCAAATCACAAATTATTTGGAGAATACATGTATGCAATAGTTACATTATTTCTATACTGCAAATGGGTAAATCAACTGACAAAGACATTAACAGCCTCTAAAGCCATTGGTGTGGGATAACTTGGATAAACCCAATGTCATTAAATCAGAGGTTGGGAAGGGCTCATGGTGTGGAATTGTCATACTGAGCTGCTAGCTGATCCCAGGGAGCAGAAGGTGGGATCAGGTGGGTTCCTGCTGTGGACTCCAAAGTCACTCTTCCAGTTGTCAAAGAGATTTTGTTATTTTGTCAAGAGGTGAAGATGGATACCTTTATCACTTTAAATAAGCTGTTGAATGTAACCTGTGAATGTGGTTGCAGAAAAAGCACTTGTGTTGGCAGTTACTGTACAGGAAAGCTCTTAGATAGCATGGAAGCTGGCAGCAGTCCTCAGAAGCATGGTTCTACTTCAATATACATCAATTTCATGCTCCACAGAACTTAGTTGATTATGTTTTTAGAAGTGAAGTATTTAGGTCTTTTGTAACCTTGGAGTTTGTTCTTGATCTAAAACTTTTCCACATATTGGAGAACTGGCTCAAGATGCAGGGATTTAATTTCTCTCTAAAGGAAATGCTTACTTCAGCTTAGTTTAGCAGAACACACCTGCCCCTGAGTTAGCCTTGAACAAATGAGGTGCATTGTTCATTGAGAACAGTGGTCTGTCTGTCTGCTGTAGCCAAACCAAGCTGTTCAGGGCTCTGCAGCAGTGCTATTTCTAGATCAGCATAAACTCAGAATCTTGTTCAGATGAGGAACAAAGATTATGTGATCCTCTCTCTCTCTCTCTCTCTGCCAGCTAATAGCTTCTGAAGCTGTCTCGTTTCAGCTAGGCTTATTAGGGTGTAGTCTGGTCTGTCAGAAATCTGGCAGCAGAGCAGATTCCAATAAAAGCGCTGATGGAAGGGTTTCAAACTTAAGAGATGCTGAAGGAATCACAGGAAGAGAGACCTTGAGGAAGATCCAAAGGAAAATAGGCTTCATGTGTTTTCTGAACCTTAAAACTGTGTGTTTGTTTTAGGTAACCTTAATATGGGTATTAGGACAAATCATAAGTCACTAATTCTTGGTAATGCCTTTCACTACAAACATAAATCAGGACAAACCGTTTGCAGCAGCATTTCGTAAAACTCTACAGGTGTAGTTTAAGTGCTACAGCCATTAAACATTTTTTTTGTCATAATTTGTTACATATTGCACCAGTCTGAGTCTTAAATTCTAAAATAGGAAGTTCATACTAAGTATAAAAATATATTGTTTATGGACAGATGGAAGCTTTCTCCAGCTACACTTGCTGGAGCTACACATGAGAGAGAGCTAATGTGGTCAAACCACTTGAGTTGGCTTGGACTGTAAGGTGAGCTTATGGCTGCTGAGGCTGCAGTCAGGTAGCCTGACTGTACAGATTTCAAATAATGGCTTACTTTTTGGGCTACACTGTTAAAACCAGATAATATTGTATAAGCCAGATTAATACTGATCATCTTTCTTGTCTGTTTACTGGTTATTTTACCATTCCTGGCAAAACAGTATTGGTGTCTTAATCTTCCCTATTTTAGGATAATTTTGGGGCATTAAGTGATTTTTTAAATTTGTTTAATTTGTTTTTAGCCTTCTGTCTAATTAGGTGGCTAAAAATGGTCAACAAAGCAGGTTTTCTGACACAGATCTTTTCTTATTAAATACTTAGACTTTTAAAAACTTAAGCTCTCTGGAAAGCTTGTTAAAGCTGTGATCTGTGTATCATACAGTGTGATGTTTGGAAACATCATGTTGTCTGGAGTCTACTTGTTTGTGCTTTGGTGTGGGTTGGTTGGTTGGTTGGTTTGGTTTGGTTTGGTTTATGGAGGTTTTTTTGTTGTTTTTGTTTGGTGTTGCCCCAGCAGTAATCTCACCTCAGTGTTAAATTTGAGTCTGAAATCAAGGATATAGTCAGAATCTCAAAATTGTTTACAGAATCACAAAATTGTTTACAGAATCACAGAATGGTTAAGGTTGGAAGACACCTCTTGAGATTGTCAGATAGCCCTGAATGGGCTTTTGGTGTTGAGGTGTAATATGATTTCAAAATAAATGCCGCAAAACCTCTCTGGCTTATTAATAATGTTTCTTTACTCTCCCTTTGTAAATTAATGATTTCTTTTTCTGTTACAGATTGACTATACGGGAACAGAGCCTTCTAGTCCCTGCAACAAATGCTTAAATGTGTCCTGGGACAGCACACCGCCTTGTACTTGCACCATCAACTTCACACTGGAACATTCATTTGAGGTATGCTGCCCTGTATGCAGAGTGAAATTAGAACAATTTATGTGATCTATTTCCTGTTCAAAATGAAAGTTTTATCACTTAAGTATTTTATTTTTTTCCTATTAAATGATTATTTCTAGTTCTCCTATGAACTTGGATCTGATTTTGTGTCCCCTTTTTCATTAGAAAGTGTGAGATATTTCTTAATGCCTCTGTTTATCTGGAAATGTAAAACATTAAAGGGAATGCTTGTGTCATAGAGCTGGAGAGTGAATGAGCTATTCCTGCATGATTTACATAAACACTGTTCAACAAAAATTGGAAATACCAGATGAGTGCTTTCTGACAAATTGAAGGCAAATGAGGCTTATGGGTTCCACATTGGACAGGTGTTGGGATTAGTACTGGTGAATATCATTCAGATAGTTTGTGGCACATTTATACTGTTTGACTTCAGGCTGCCAGCTTATGTTAGGATAGTACTCTCATGTACTCACTGTGAAGAAAGGATTGAGGTTCTTACTTCATGATTGTTGCTGTAAACACTGAGTTTAAGAGCTTATAGCTGAAGGTTTGTGTGAATGAAAGTCCCTCTTTCTCCATCTTGCTTTTTGTAGAGCAATGTATTCATGTATTACGGACTTTCCAACTTCTACCAAAACCACCGTCGTTACGTGAAATCTCGAGATGACAGCCAGCTAAATGGAGACAACAGTTCATTACTTGTAGGTATTTGTGCTTGGATATGCATAGGCAACTAACTTCTGACTACTGCATAAATCACCTCACAGTATTTAGTTTGATGATAATGAGGTACTAAAATTGGAATTTTGTTTACTGAAAGTAACTGTAAAATACTACAAAATTTCATGTTGATCATTTTATTAAAGACAGCAGTGCAGTACTTGCAATCACTTCTCAGATTTGAATAGTTTTAAACTCTCTTGTTATCTTCTTGTTATCTTGTTACCTGTCTGTACCCATTCTGTTTGAAGCTTTCATTTTCAGCATTAAGTAACATTCAGTTACCTAGCATTTGGTTGGGGTATTGCAACTAAATATAATTTTTATGGGCTCTGGTTCAGTATTGAACATCAGCAATATTGGAAAATACCAGTACTGTGTATTCTGTTCAAGGCACTATAATGTTTAGGGCTAGACCTCTCCTTTTCCTAATTTTTATGAGGAGTGGAAATAACAGTGGAGTTGTTGCTCCATCAAGAATGATTCTCTTCTTTCACCAGTAAACTTTAAAAAAGGGGAGAGTTTCAAGAGGCAATAGTAGATGACTGACAGAGTTTTGGGGGGAGCTTTTTCTTCTTCCACTTTGGCATGCTGTTGGAGTTCTTGCAACTTCTTGTGTTTTATGTTATGCTTGGTTTCTTGTTATGGTCTTACTTTGTATAACACTGATGCATATTCAAAACCCTTTAATAAAAGAGTACTTTGTGTTGGACAGCTGTTTTTATTAAAATATAAAAAATAGCTTCCAATATTTTTCCTATGACCACGATAGCATTCTGACTTTATTTGTGTTTTTCTTAGATTTTATTCCTGCTTGTAAGAGAAAAATCAATCATGCTTACTAGCATTGAATGCTGAAATATTTGTAAATAACCTGAGTTGTGAAAAGATTATTTTGTGGTACATTTAAGATGTGCACATTAGAGTACTGTAGTAGAAACCTGGTTAGTTGGATAAACCAGTGCAGACTCATCTGCCTTTTTTCTTTCTATCAGAATCCAAGTAAGGAATGTGAGCCTTACCGCACAAATGAGGACAAACCCATTGCTCCTTGTGGAGCTATTGCCAACAGTATGTTTAATGGTATGGTAACACTTCTAAGTTATCATTTAGATGGTTCTGTGATTTAGTGTATGTTTTGTGCTGTGTTGCAAATTATTCTGAGTAAAGACATCAGAGGCTTTTTTGTTTTGAATTAACACTTTTTCATTGTTCAGAATAAAATAAATATCTTTTACTGCTGTTGCTTTTTTCAAAATTGCTGTGAGAATTAATTGGCTCTCATGGTACACAAAGGATGGAAATACCTGTTGTGAGAAGCTGCTATTGATGTGGAGGAGAAACATAGATATCATATATGGATAATATGCCACTATCTGATATACACTGATTCTTGTGATCATGGGAGGCATGTAGTAAATGCCTCGTCCAGCTTTTTTTTTGTTTTGTTTTCTCCTCGAGGTAATTGTTTCACTGCTCGTCAAGATCATCTGTCTGATGAAAGTTTCTTCAGCTGGTTTTCTAATTTGATTTTGTCTTTAGATACGTTGGAGTTATACCGCATTGATAATGACACAAGGACTCCAATTACTTTGATTAAAAAGGGCATTGCATGGTGGACAGATAAAAATGTAAAGTTCAGGAATCCTACAGGAGATGGAAACAACTTAACTGCACTTTTCCAAGGTAACAAAAAAAAAAAAAGTGAAATTTTAAGAATAATAAAACACTTCAAAGCATTTTGATTCCAGTGAGTTTTGCCTCACTGACATTTTACCGAATGTGCTAATTAAATGTGGTTCTGTGAAGAAATCCAAGCTATGGACTACTCTGTTATTTAGACAGGTTGTCTTTAAGTAATGAAAGCTGCAAGTCTCAGTCTCCTGTGAAAGTGTTTGGTTTTAATCTTTACTGTAATCATTAATTGTTTTTTAAAAACTTCTGAATACCTTGAATACTAAAAAAAGTATAATATCTGCACTGCTGGGTTTTATCCCCCGCTGGCAACTAAGCATCAAACTGACTACAGAAATAAACAACCCCCAAAAAACATAAGAGAGAGGGAGATAAAACCCAAGAAAATAAGTCATGCAAAAGAAAAGAATTGCTCACCACCATCCGAGGCCCCGAGCAAAGGGAGCTCCTGTAGCCACCCATTTGTATTGCTGAGCCTGATGCCATGTGGTATGGGATATCCCTTTGGTTAGTCGGGGTCAGCTCTCTGGTCTGTGCCCCCTCCTGATCTCTCATGGGCCCCCAGCCTCCTCACTGGTTGGGTGGGGTGAGAAGCAGAACAAGCCTTGATGCTGTGCAAATACTGCTCAGCAGTTTTTGTTGTGTTATCAACGCCTGTTCCCAGCACAAATCCAAAACATTCTTCCATACCAGCTACCGTGAAGAAATTTAACTTTATCCCAGTCAAGACCAGTGCAACTGCTATAATGCTTGTAAAGAAATCCTGCAGTTGTTAAATGAAACTCTTCATATGGAGTATGCCTTTAAATGTTTCTACTGCTAAATTGTGCTAAGTTTTCTAAAAAACTGATTCTTTTTTTGTGATTAGAAAGTCTGATGTCTCTCATTTGTTAGGTAATATATGATTTGGCAAATCAAGGTTTCCTTTGGCTACTATGTGTGAAAACAGGGCTCTTAAGAGCATGTGAGTTTATGCAAGGTATACAATAACTACAGGTTTAACCTGATGTAGATTTGGTGCTTAGTCACAGCCAAATTACATGTTGTCAGTGTGATAGCTACCCTTGGAAAAGCAGATACCTTACACTAGTGCAATGTGGAATTGTTTTTCCAATAACATTAGCAAAATCACTTGTATATAGTCTAAAATACTGTACACAATTTTACTTGCTCGTGGTTCAGGAAAGGGTGCTCTAACTCTACCATGTGAGCAGAGAAGCTGTTGTCATAATGGAGAACTACCTTACAAAGTAGAGCTTTGAAACAGGACTGTGTGAATGTGTAGGGGAGGCAGAATTGTTTAAACAGATGGACAGTGCTGTTATATATGTCTATTTATTTATAGAAATTAAACTATTTAAACTGCAAAATTAAAAGTTCCTGAACAGCCCAGTGTTTTGCAGTAGTAGTGTCAGCCTGACTGTAAAGACTGTTTAGAAGTTAATATGGTTTTTTGTAATATTAGAATGACTTTTGATGATCCAGTGTGTTACTCAGTCCTGTATTTGAGATACTTTGTTTTGTTTTGGTTTTTTTTTTTAATCCTAGGCACAACAAAACCTGTGAACTGGCCCAAGCCAGTGTATATGCTGGACTCAGAGCCTGACAACAATGGCTTTATCAACGAGGACTTCATTGTGTGGATGCGCACTGCGGCTCTGCCAACATTCCGCAAACTGTATCGTCTCATTGAGAGGAAGAACAACTTACAGCCTACCTTACAGGCTGGAAACTACTCTTTGGATATTGCATACAGTATCCTTTGAAAAGCCTTTGAAAGCAGCTAAGGGCCTTATACACAAGTTCAGTTTCTTATTACCATCTCTAAAAGTAAAGATGGTATTGAGCTGTGGTTGAAAACTGGTACTGAGAGATGGGTAGAATGTTACCATCTTTTACTTCTGTGCTAGTTTTATAGAAAGTGTAGCTTCGTAGTGAGAGGGAAATCAGATTGCTTGGGTGCTGTAAAGGAAATGACAGAAGCATAGAAAAAAAGGAAGAGCAGCGATAGTTGGTAGCCTAGAAATTTGAGAACTGTAACTTCAGGGTGAAATGACAATATATAGTAAAGGGCAGACTGACTTTGAAAGTTGGAAAAATGCCAGAGATGTGGATCAGATAGAGGTCTGTCAGTCACTCTGTTTTGGACAAACTAAAGACTAGGTAGAAGTGCAGGAGACTAGAGGAGGAGGGTTGTCATAGTTACCAAATTCTTCAAATTCAAAAGCACTTAATGATACATTTTATATAGCTACTGCAGTCTTCTCGTTTGCTGCAAAACTGGGGGGACTGCACATAAAACTGAATGAACATAAAGAAAAATTTTGTGCTAAAATATATTCGAGGATCAAGATTTACACTTTCCTCACTTTATTGAAGCTGCTTTCAAAAGCCCACAAAGTCCTACATTTATTCTTCCCTTGAAAAGGAGTTAACATCTTCTAGTGTAGCAGTTTTCTTGAAGTAGCTGACAATGAGTGCGCAGTTTAGTCTTAGCCTAAAAAGAACAGCTAATTGTTTCATATTTGCAGTTCCGGTATTCAAAGGCAGCAGTTTGTATTTGGAACATGAATGAAATAACTGTAAATTTTCATGTGCCTGACCACATCAAGCTAGGTTTGGAAGCTTGCTTCTTGTTTTCCTAAATGTTTTTCAGATTATCCTGTACACAGTTTTGATGGAAGAAAAAGGATGATCCTAAGCACCATCTCATGGATGGGAGGCAAAAATCCCTTTCTGGGAATTGCTTACATCACTGTTGGATCCATATGCTTCTTCTTAGGAGTGGTATTGCTGATCATTCATCACAAATACGGCAATCGAAACACTAGTGCAGACATTCCCAATTAATCTTGCATTCTGAAAATAAATGTACTGCATGTGCATCAAGGCCAGTCCAGAATGGATCCAACTTTTGAAAGATAAATATCTGCCTCTGTCGCTTCTCAGACCGGGTGCATAATTTTTATCTAAAGCTCCCCTTTCCCATACTGTGGATTAACTCTTGAAAATGACAGGTATACAATTAGCTCTATTGATTGTATCTCTGCCTGTGTCAGAAACAATTTTTCTGATGTTTGCCTCTAACTGGGCAGGCCACACGATGCATATCGCCCCTGTTCCCTTGATGCATCTGCTGCTTGTTCATGTGCTGTGTAATGTTATGATTCAGTACATTTAGATTGTATGGAGGAAGACTGTTAAAAGATAATGTATATTGTTAACTTTCCAGAATTCCGGTGTCAGTGCTGTTGAAAGGAAAAGTCAAGTCTTTAAAATGTTTTTTTCAATTTACTGTCTTGTGTGCATGGGCTCTTGCATTTCTTGCTGAGATTTTAATATATTTATACAAGTTGTTAAATATTTTTCCTGTGTCCTACCCACTTTAAGTGCTGTGTAAAATTCAGCATTCTGGATTCTTTGTATATTTACAATATATGTGCCTGGCCAGTAAACAAGCATCCTATGAAGATAGTAGAAAACCTATTTGTTAATTATCTGCGCGAGTCTCTTAAAAAGATTGTTCTAAATCGGGACGTTTGTTGCAGGTATAATCTGCTTTTTCTAATTTTCTTTGCTTTAAGTCGTATCCCATACTAGTTTACTTCTTGTGCTTGCTGGTTTTGCTTTTTGTAAGCAGCTCCAAGCATTAATCAAGAAGAACATAAAAGGTTTTTTCTGTCATCAAATTTGGGTGAATTCCTTGCACTGGGGTGAATTCCTTTTACTGGAGGAGTTTCCGAATTTTCTTAAGGCATATGTATTCTGAGCAGGCTTTGTTGCAAGGGAATTGTATAGTTTTTCCTTATTTGGAGTGAGCACCACATTAATTTTTTGCGGTGTTAAGGAAGTAAACTATAGAAATTAAAAAGTTGAGATGGCCGTGACCTGTTTTACCTGAAATGCAGGTTTAGCTTGTTGTGAAATATAATTTAAATATTGCAGTAAGAAGCAACATGCAGCTTAGTGTCTTAAATGAAATAACAGAAAGATTCACCTTTAGGTTAATTAAAAGTTAACTGCAACCTGTAAAATATTAATTTTTGATGACTTTTTTTTTTTTAGATGATGCACAGAAACTGTAATGTATATGGTGGACATCAGTTTATATGCAACTAGCTTGATAAAATATTGAGTATATTAAAAGAGACCTAATAAATTCTGCAAACCATTTAATAAGAGATTCGGTTTTGTTTTTGAACATACATTTATTTTCATTTGGATGAAAACACATCATTAAGTGTAAATGCAGTTTTAAGTGAGTTGTATTCCTGGGATTGCATATTTGTTACAAAAATTCATGGTCTAGTATCTTAATCTGTGGGCAGGTTTAAACAAAACTTAATAATTTATCACATAAACACATGACTGGTTTTTCTTAACTACTTGTGTAGCCTAACAGTTTACATGTGTATATCTGGGTTAACTGTGGAATCAGGCAGCATTTCCAGTGTGCTAACTCACCATAGCTCCATGTGATAATTTGTTTGCACAGTACAGTCTGGCAGCACAGAGCTTTCAAATAGTCAGAAGCTTTTAAGATTTTATTTACAGTGCTGTATGTTTGTTGCTGGAGTTACAGAATACGGGTAATGGAACTTTGTATGTTGTAAGGCAGAAAATTTGCAGAACCTATGTTAACTGGCTTTCATCTGTTGATTAAAGCTGCTAGTCCAAAATACAGTAAGTGAGCAAGGGGATGTCTCACAATTACTAGTTATTAAAATATTTTAATTTTTAAACTTTGTGTTTGTCACTTGATGTGCAAGTACATTATGCTTCTTTTATAATTCCTATTTTTTCCAAGTGGGAAAGGGTGCTTTTTGTGCTTAAAACTAAAACCAAAGTTTTTTTCTGACTTCACCTTATAATATTTTTCAATGTGCTACATTTTTTTTACTGACTACAGCTGTCAGTGCATCTTTGATCTTATTAATGAAATGCACCAGAGTGAGAATTGCTATCTGATTTTTGTTGCAATTAAGTGGGTTCTCTGAGACCCTGTGGCAGCAAATACATGGGACTGTGCCCATGGAGCTTAAAATGCTTATATAGGTCAAATTTGTAAACTCTTCCTTCAGTAATGGTCATTTGTCTTGGTGTCATGTTGATAACTATGGAGATCCTTGGAATTTGTGTTTCTTAGAAATTGCCCATATGTCACACGTTCGAAGGTGAAACCACAGTATCTCTGTCTGGTGCTTCTCAGGGCGGTGTCACTGTCCTAATGTTCAGTGTCGTGTGTCAAATCTGGATTTGACCACCAGTGACTTGGTTCTTCAGTGGTGTCTTTGACAGGTATTCACTACCAAGCTTCAGAAGTACCAAGAGCAAGCAATACCTCTGCTTTCAGAGTGCCCCCACCAAGCCCTTTCTGAGCCCTACCCAGCTGAGGCCATGCCCACAGTATGAGAGATGATAAGCTTTCTGGAGGCTGCTGCTGTTATGAGGGTCTTGCTTATAAAATGAACCTTTCCTGGAGACAGTATTTTGGGGAAGTAGGATTTGTCTTCAATGTACACAACAGCTCTCCAGACCAATTCTCTTGTGTGAGAGCAGTTTCTTCTGTTTTCTTGTAATTATCTACATTCCTGTCACAAAGCAGATTGTCACCTCAGGTGTTTTTTTTTTAACTGCATCAAACTATTTGGGGAGCACAATTGGGGTAATTGTGCTTTGCTCAGTCAGAGGGAAGAGTTCCCAGTTTAAAACTGAATTGTGAAGGATCCTTCACAGCCTTTGCCTCTCCAGGTCACACTGGTACTAAAACTAGGTTCAGTACCTAGTTCCCAGTTCAGTACTAGGTTCCCAACAGCATGATTTTTCTTTAATTATGAATATTAAACCCTGAAGGATATCAGTCTTGTCTTTTTTTAATACAAGTCTCTGAGGGAGGAAATGCCATGACAGTCTAGGGTCAAATAACATCTGCAAACACACACTACCTGCTTGAATCCGTCAAATAGAGCAATGAACAGGGCTGGTTGGATTGGATTCACAGGAAGTGTTTTGACTGCACCCTTCTCTGAGATGCCTTACTTGCAGTGGGAAAAAAAAGTTACGATACCAACAAACAGCTTGAGTTGAAGTGAGTGCTTGGTGGAAAAATGTGACTTGTGTCTAAAGCAGAATGTACTTACTGTTAACTGTTACTTAAAAAGAGAAGTTACTGGAATGTAACTGCTGAAGACAAAGAACCACAGAGTACTCTGATGTTCAAAGTTCCTGTGACAAGAGTATTGTTTCTGATCTTGCCAGAAAACATGATCTATCCCAGGTACTACATCAATTTGTTTTTGATAACAGTTCAATAACCCAACATAAAAACCAACATTCAATAAAGTTCAATAACCCAACAACCCAACATAAAAAACCTCCAACACCTCAAAATGTTCCACATACTGAATACTTGTCTGTATTGAACAACCTGCCAAAAATTCTGTCTTTCAAAGTAGAAGAAAAAACTGAAAGTCTAAGGCAGTTTTATTCTTGCTTCTTAGCAATGTGGGCAGTTTCTGGAAGAGACTGCTTCTGACAGTGTAAGAATGGACTCTGAGGTAGAAAGCAAGCCGAATTGCAAGCAGTTCTTTTATTGGAGTAGTAAATTTTCCTCAGATCAGCAGAAGTATTTCACTGTAAAAATACCCTGTGTTCTAGCTCACAGAAACTGTTCTGGTCACCATATTTCTTTCTCTGCCTAAATGTGAAGTCTAATTTTACTTCACAGTTTTAATTAAGACTGAAGTCCATTGTGAAATAGCCTGTTAAGAATTAACAGGTCCTTACATGACCTGAGTCTCAAATAAGAAACATCCTCAGCCTGTGTTTAATAAATAAATAAAGTAATACTGTCTATTTGCATTATACCAACTACTGCTACAAAGTCTGAAGTTGGAGGATTATCTTTCTCATTTCCTGTTGGGCATGAAATAAAGAGCAAAAAAGCATAAGTCAATCACTATGAAAGCTCAAGAAGTTTCTTTAAAAAATAAATAAATTCAAAGAAAATAGGTGGAGCTCTTTCTCACTGGACCTTGATTTCAGATAAAGATGACATAAAATAAACAATTTGAGCAAATGGAATACCAGAGTTATGTGCAAGTTTAATTGAATTTTTACCTAAGTTTTGCAAAATAAAATGGTGAGATGATTTAAATAGTGTTAGAGGGCCAGGAAGGGAATTAATGACCTCATTAATTCTATTATGAAAATTGGGAAGATTGGACTGTGATAGTCTTGGAAGAAATGAAAATGTGATTGCCTCCAGGCTTAACTGCTGAGGCCTGGCATTACATGGTTGCAGTTAGTGTATGCTGTACACTAACTTGTAAACCTCAGAACAAATCTTTGTTCTTTCCGTCAGCAAGTTGTTTTAATGCAGTTTCAGTGTATCATACAACTCAAAGTAACTTGGAAAATGCCTGCATTAATGTAGAATACAGCATGTTTTCTCTCTTGGTACACAATGTAGCTTTTAAGTGGGTTAGTCAATTACTTGTTTTGCAGGAAAGAGCCTTCAGTTTAGCAGGGTTTACATACCCTTCTATCATTGGTTTAAGAGGTAAAACATTTTTTTTAACGATGAATGCTTTTTAACAGCTAGATTAACAGCCCTGTTTTCTTTCTGGTTTAAGCAAAACTGTTTAACAATCATTTTTCATAAATAATTTTGTTATTCTTCGATGCAATACATTCAGTTACGAAAAAGCAGTCTGAGTTTGTTTCTAGTGAAATATCCTCATTCTGAGGCAGCAAGTTGCCATTTTTCTTTCCCTCAAGTTTTCATTTCTTCATAAATTAATCAACACTGATGACACCAGCTGGGCTTGCTCTGACCAGTCATCACGTAGCTTTGTTCAGTACATAACCCACATGCCAAGCTTTTATATGACCTTTCGGTTGTAAGGTTTGTTTTGACAGACAGTATCCCTGAGGCTTAGGTTCAAACAAATCAGAAAATGGTCCACACAGCAGGAGTTAAAGAATAATAATTTATCTGTGCATATGATCCTTTTGCCAGTATCTAAATACAACTAAGTGTATGAAGATCAGAATAAAACATTGGATACAATCATAAGAGGAAAGGCTGCAGGAGAAATGAATGATGAGATGATTTAAATAGTGTTAGAGGGCCAGGAAGGGAATTAATGAATGGAAATCTGTCTTGCGGTGGTAGTAATGTACTTTTAAGTACTATTTTATGATAGTACTGCTTGAGCGTTTGAAAACTATTTGTTAAATAATGCATCCAATTTTCTCCTTTGTTACAACGTTACACTATTTCTCCATGACAATGCTTTCTAAATGCATTTTTAATATTCTGCTCAGCTAAGACTATACACTTCTTCATCTTTGCATTTTTAGTTTCTTTCTGGGACAGCTGTGCTTTTGAGATACAATCCGTGTTATTTCCACACTAAATTGAACACTATTTTGCTGTGTTTGACACACGTTTTTCATCATGAGGTTTGGCATCAGTGCAAAAGCAGTGTAATGCTAAAAACTAAGTGCACTGCAACTGCAGCAAAGCCAAGAAATAGCGTTGCCAACAGCATCATATTTCTGCATAAGGCTGAAGCACGAGAAGATGCAATTGTGGTGCTGGATCTGCAATGCAGGAAAAACACCAGCTTCTCAGACCAGTTTCTTGAAGAGCAAATAGATTCTTCCTTTAGAATCGAATAGGTTTACATTTACAAGTCTGGTATTACTTCACTCTATGTAATTAAATATTGTGAAACATGAAACTGAAGTTGGTGGGGGTTTTTTTGTTTGTTTGGTTGGTTGGTTGTTTTTGTTTTTACACATGCGGAGTATTCGGTATCTCTGCAATGTACGGAGTTTCAGGTCGTGTGCAGGTACATGGCTTAGTTTGGGGTTTTCTGTGGCTTGTGGCTCAGCAAGGAATGCCACATCTATCCCAAGGGTGTAAGACCCATTCACCTGGGTCGGCCCCAGGCTCAGTGTCCTGCCTCTAGTGGCGGCCAAAGGGGATGTCGGGCGAGCCCATATGAACTGGCGCAGCCCGTGGTGGTGCTCTCACAGGACACGCATCCAGCCCTCTGAGGATATTAAACTTTTTAACGGAAGTTGGTTTTAAGTTCTCTATGTAGTGGCTCTGGGGGACATTCCATAGATTTCCCGAAGTGCCCTCTAAAGGCCAGGAAGCGGCCGGCAGCCTCACAGTCCCGTGGCAACACGTTCCCCCGCCAGGGCTGTGTGCCCTGAGGAAACGCTCCTGCCGTGCGCCCGTCCTGGTGCCTCAGTCCCTGCCCGGCGCCGCATGTTCGGAGAGGTCACCGCTGCTTCCTCCTGGGGTCGTGGGGCTCAGCTCTGGTTCCCGGGACACGAACCCGGACGCACATCCCATCCGACCAACCGGGCTGCCCCAGCGCTGCCGCCGATCCGGGCGGACTGGCGGGGCGGCGCTGTGGGCGCTGCGGCGGCGCTCCGGGCGGCTCCCTCTGTGGTGCCACCGGCGTGGGCGGGGGAGCCGCTTCCCCTTCCGCTGCCCTTGTTGCCGGCAGGAGGTGACAGGACCAACAGCCGCGATGTGGCGGAACGTGCTGGTGAGGCCCGGGGACAGCAGCCTGCTGCCGCCGGGGGTGTGGGGGTCTCCCTCGCGGTGCCCGCCCGGGCGGCGGGACTCGGCCGTGGTGACCTCCCCCCGCGCGGGGCGCTGCGGAGGGACCTGCGGGGGTAGGGGGAAAGCTGTTGCCCTCCAGGTCGCGGCCCATTCGCTCCATGTAGACCTGAGCTTTAGGGACTTGAGGGGATGGTGTTGAGTCAGGGGGTCTCGGGTATGGTTAGCCCGTCTCCAAGGAGATACATTTTATAGCGTGTTTATTTGGGATGGGCGAGGGGAGGAGGAGTGTTGTCCCGTTACTTGCAGCCAACATCATCTGGATGTTTGCCCTCCCCGTGCCCGCGTTTTTAGCGATGAAAATTTTGCGGGGAGCGGTGAGTGTCGTCAGTGTTGTCTGAAGGAGACCGCTGGCACCTCGCCGCTTTTTCAAATGGCTGATTGTTTGAGGCATTAACCTTTCACATTTCAGTCTCCTACAGCAGCTTAGAGCTACAGCCGGCTCTTCGGCATTGACACGTGACGTGTGGTAGCGAAGGCAGACTGCGCCAGCAGAAAAATTATATGTAGATCGTTGCTTTTGGTCACCTAACCTGTGTAATCGGACTGTGGAAACTGATTCCATCTCAGGACATGGCAGAATGTTCTAAAGCTGTGTGTGTGGCAGCGTGAAGGTGCCTCCCTAGCTCTGTGAAGGTTATTGCCTCTGCTAGGGGCTCTGCAGCCGTGACAGAATATCCTTGTCCTCTCAAAAATATTTGATGTGAATATTATTTTCCCTTTTGTTAGTCAGACACAGAACATGGTGCATAAAACTTAGATCTAAGGGGCAGAGGCTGAGATTTCCCCAAAAGGATGCTAATTGTGAAGCTGCATATCCTTAAATCTGTTATATCTTACTGGAAGTAATTTTCTTGAGTTTTTCCTTTTTAGGTAATTAGTCAAGCAGTCCTTTACAGCGTCTGTTGAAAGACTTACTGAATTCAAAACTAGCAGGTTTTGGTGAAGTTTTGTTTGTTTGTTTTTAAAAGGCTTTCCTTTTGTTTCTGTCTCTTCCACTTATATAATGCTTTTAAAAGAATTAGTGTGAACAGAGCTGAAAAATATCACTGTTTTAAAAACACTGTTTATCTTTTATTTCAGGCTCTTCGCCAAATTTCCCAAAGAACCATAAGCACTGCTTCACGCAGGCAGATTGAAAACAGAGTTCCTGAGCATCAGAAACTTTTTCAGGTATTGAGTGAGTTGAAATATTGCAATAGATTAACAAGGTTTTAGTAGATCATAACTGCATACATTTTGTTTCTAAAGAACTGGTCAGACCCTTCTTTACATATGAAGAGAGCTCTGGAAATCAGTTGTATGATTATAGTGCTTGTAACCAGCAGGTATTTTCTACAGACACTAAGAGTATTTGTACATGTGCACTTGACTTGCTCTTCAGGGCTTTTTTACCCTATGAAATGATTTGTACCTGAGTTTCTTGTAAGTATTAGACACTGTACAAAGATGAAGTACTCTGAAATGAGTTGAGGTGGGGGAATATGTCCTCAGAACAAATAGAGAAAAACAGCAAGTGAGAGGACAGAAATACAGTGAAAAGTTAAGCCTGAAATCTTACAGCTATATCTGTAGTTCATAGATGAGCCCCATAATTCGTAATGAGGAGGTAGTATTATTGTGTTGCTCAGTTATGAAAACCACAGAGGTCTTAAGTGATTGGATTCATTCCTAGAAAATTTTATTGAACCTTTAAAAACAACTTCTGAATTACTCTAGTCCTGATTGAAAAGGCCACCAAGTCAGAACTAGTAAAAGCAGGGAACATTTAAAAGCATGCTCCCAACTGTGAGCCATAAGCTGGAGATGTAGTTTCATACTGAGGATGGACTGGGCTTCAGCAATGTGAAAGGGACAAAGTATATTAGAAGTCCCACTTTAATAGTTTTTGTATCTTCTTGCTTTCCTTTCCCCTGAAAGAGAAAGCCAGTCTTCTGAGACACTGTGTAAAGAGCACAGTGTTCATTGTGGGCCAAAGGGGGAAGCAGGATGTTGGTGATGGGTGAGGTCAAAGGTTCTGTTTCTGCTGGCGGAGATCTCTAGGCATATCTCTTCCTCCTCCCATTCCTTTCTTGTGGGACAGCAAGTTAAGCTGGGCTGGGTTGCAAGTTATTAGCACAGGAGCCTGGCTTGAATTTTAGAGCAGCGTGAACTTGTGACAAGGGTGAAGATCATGGGATCTGGTGCCTGGGAGTTTTACTTTGGGTGGAGCAAAACAGTTTCCTGTGGGACACCAGGTGGTAGTACAGACTCCTCCCCTTGTTGCTCCCTATAGCAGAGGTTAACTGTGCTAGAAATGGATGGGAAGTTTCTAGGGATGGTAATCACATCCTGTGCACCCGAGAGGTCTGGCAACTGGTGTCAGAAGTGCTCAGGCATCTGCCAGTCACTGCTATAGAAATGAACCATGCACATAATTTACTATACTCCCCTCGTGAGTGTTCACCTGATAGCAGAGTGAAAGCTTTAAAGACGAAGTGGGATCTAAATAAGGTTCACTGTCTTTTGGGGGTTGGAAGGATAATGTGGGGAAGTAATTCTTTTTCTGGGTAATTGTAGTTATATTAACACAATATTACAAGAATCGTATTTAAATAGTTTATTTTTGTCACTTGTTTCCATTAGGAGGATAATGGCCTCCCAGTGCATCTTAAAGGTGGTGCAAAGGATGCTCTGTTGTATAGAACCACCATGGTTGTAACGGTGTTTGGTAAGGCTAGTACTAAAATATTTATGCTTTGGTATAATTTCCAGTGTGCTAATATTAAAATAATTTCTCTTTGGTGCAATCTCCAATATGATTGGTGTTTTCTTTGTAAATAAGTTACACAGTTCCTTTGGTTTGTTCTTCAGAACATGCAGAATGCATGTAGAGAAGGAAAAAACCCATATTTGGACATGCTGTATATATTTATTTGTGCTTTTTCCAAGTTTAACTTTTCAGATGGCTTTTTCTCACACTAAGTACTGTGGGCTGAATACTCCTTCAGAATTCATGTATAATGTTAGACGAAACTAGAACTACTTAGCCTATTCTGAAAAGGAGAAAAATGTAATTATAGCATGTACATAAAGCATTTTTCTCTCTAGCCTTCTTAGTGCTGGGTGATACTCAATGTACTGAGTTTTCACGTGGTGCAAAAACCAGCAGAATTATATCCAAGGTTCATAATACTGCATATATTTCACCTTTATGTTGCTTTTACATAATTTTGTAATAGCCTCTAACTTAAATATGTTGGTCTAATAGATTTTCAGTTCAGTTGCTTTAAGAATGAGTAACGATTGCTTTATGATTGTCTGTTCAGGTTCCACAAACGTGCCTCTCCCCACTTTTTTTTCCTTTGTTCCTTTATTTTTGTGCAGCCTGTGGTTTCTAAAGAACTGATTTTTTTTCTTGAAAATATGAATCATCAAAAAAATAATTGAGACATGGCTATGGAAATGTGTTTTGTCTGAATTGCAGCTGCTTGTTAGTATTTCTTCTGGAACAAACTGCAAAGCTGACTTGAAAGGAATTCTGTTTGCCAATCTGAAAATATCTTTTCTGTCTCTTAATTCAGGAACAATGTATACTATTTATCATCTGATTGTGTCGTCAATGCCCAAGAAGCAGAAATGATTCCAGTTCAGGATGCCTCAGTGACTAAACATCTCTTTGTCCACTTCCATGTGACTGGTGGCAGCTTATACTTATAAGCAGCTGGCTGAATGCTTGGAATCATAAATTAATTGTAACATGTTAACTGCAGTCAATAAAGCAGTTTGTACGTGGTGGTGTGGTGGTCTGGACTGTATCATTGTTACAGTGTCTGAGCATCTTTAGTCATAGGCTCGCTGAGCTGGTGAAGAGAAACTAAAGGATTGTTACCAAGTTTGCCAGGAGAGGAGAACCTCAGTCCATCCCAGTCCTCATCTCAGTTTGATGCCAGAGCCAGCCGTAGATGCCCAGAGCATGAAGTGGAATTGCAGGTCAGCAGAAGCAACTGAAGAGCAGCACAAAGGACTCCCAAACACTCCAGCCAGTAAGTCAGATTCATCAGGGACACAACTTCAGTGCCTCTGTGCAAATGCACACAGCCTGGGGAGTGAACAGGAGGAGTTAGAGGTGTGCTCACACCTGCAGGGCTGTCATCTCAGTGGCAGCATTGAGAAATGGAGGGGTGGCTCCTGGAGGAGTGCTGGGATGGAAGGACAAAGGCTCTGTAGGAAGGAAGGGGAGACAAGGCAGTATTGCCCTCTAGGTCGATGACCAGCTGGAGCACATGGAGCTCTGCTTGAGGATGAACAAGGAGTCAAACAAGAGCTTATATGTCAGGATTATAGGGAGGGCAGGGGCATGTAACAGTAGTGGAGGACTGCTACAAGCCACTTGACCAGGAAGACTGATTGGGTAAGTCCCTCTATAGACAGACAGGAGCAGCTTCACGTTCACAAGCCCTGGTCCTCAAAGGGGAATTCAACCACCCTGATAGCAGTTGGAGGGACAACACAGGAGGGTATAAGCAATCCAGGAGGTTCTTGGGATGCATTGATGGTAACTTCCTTCTCTAAGTGACAGAGGAGCCAAGGGGGACAGGGGCTATGCTGCACCTTGTTCTCACCAACAAGGAGAGGCTGATGGTGAAACCGGAAATAGAGGAATCTGATTCCTGATCATCTTAAGGGTGACAGTTTTTACTGTGTAGAGCTGACAACACTGCCCTCTGCATCTCCAAGTACGTAGAAGTCATCTCAATTAAACTGAGCACCTTCACCTTCTAGATTATTTTTTTTCGGTGGCTTTTCTGTTACAGCTGAATGGGGCATCAACTATAAGGCAGGTTATGTGCCTTAGCAATAACATTGTTGAGTAGTGCTCTATTTGCCAGCAGAACTGTATGACAGCACTCTGCATATGCAGAGACAGAACAAATGGCTGATAAAGGTAGTAGTTTGATCATGATCCTTTCTGAAGTCCTCCTCGTTCACTGGCTGAGGTGGTTATCAGCTTGCTGCGATACTGACAATCACAAATGCAACTGAAGATCTGTCCTTGTCTTGGGGGAGAAAAATTTATGGTTTAGAATTGGGCAGAGATAGCCAGCAATAACTAGTAGTTGCTGGCATGTATTTAGGAAGCTAGCCCTCAGTGAAAATTCCTGCTCTGTGAAAAATGCTTCTAGGAAGCATCTTTAAGTTGGCAAGTATGAGACTCACTTGTAAGGTACCCCAATGCTTCTTCCTAGGTTGATGATTGCAATTATTGGGGAAAATCCTCATGGAAACCAATTGTAACTGTGCATCCTTAGTTAGGTTTTATGTTCCTAACAGAATTTGTGCCTTTGTAGCCTTTCTGTAGAATTGCTACTTGTGGATTATTATGCTTGAAGTCTGGTACTCTGAACTCTATAACAAACAGAGCTTCTAAAAAAACCCCAAACAATTTCATCAAAATAATTCCTTTGTTTCTCTTCTCAAGGGAACAGAGGGATTTTCAAATATGAAAATGAGCTCAAAAATCTAGCCTCCCACTACAGTGCTATTTTAAGCCTCTTGTGGATTAAGTTTGTTTAGAATTCTTTTTGCTGTCCTGGAGAACCAGTGTATGCTTCTTAAACTTGAGGCAAAGTGGAAGAGAAGGACCAGTGTACTCAGAACTCTATAGTAGAACCAAAAATCATAAAAAACAAGGTGAGTGGGGGAATATCCCTCAATGGTAGCCTCTCTGCACAGGTGGCTTTGGCCAACTGTATGACTAAAAGAGTAAGAAATGCCTGGATGGATGTGTTAGAAGAAGGTCTGGGAAGTGGGTTATGGCTTATTTTGAGATGAACATTGATGTCTACAAGGAAGAGAAACCTCACCGCACAATGAACTATAATTCACAGAATCTAAAGCAATCAGACTGCTTTCTGTGACACTGGTAAGGCTTCTGCTGCTACCATGTGCCTGGGGTTACTATCAAGATGTGGACCAAGCGATAGGCGTATGGAAGGCAGCATAAGGAAAGATCAAAACATTTTAAAAGCCCACATCCTTTCCTAACCACAGGAATTATGAAGAATATTGAAAGAAGGGCAATTTTTTAAATAGTCTAAATTACAAAAATCCTGTGATAAGCTAGGCAGTAAGTATGTGTTTGTGTGTGCAACTGAAGCAGAACATGCAGCTGTTGCTGTTCTTGCACTGAACCATGTCTCAGAATCCACTGTGTGGGGATCAGTGGCAGCTTGTGAGCTGTGCTGCAGGGAGCAGCCCTGCTGGGACAGCGTGGGGGGTAAATGCAAGCTGGGAAAAAAGAGCTTCATACTACAAAGCAATTGCTATTTATAGACAGAGCCTTGAAATATTACTGAAATGAATATCAAATGGCAAAAACTTGTTCTGGCAGAGTTGGGTCTGGTAACCCTTAAATGTGTCCCTGGGGTCTGCAGCTGGAGGCCAGAGGGAGAGCGGGTGGCACTGCCAGGGCTGCACTGTGCAGCTGCCGAGGGGAGGCGTTCACAGTCCATGGGGCTGCCAGCACCTCGGGGTTTGTTCAGCTGCAGGAGCAGAAGGAGGAGGAAACCAAACAAGACCCACAGTCAGCTGCTCGGCATCATTTTATTGGACTGCATTACAAAGCTGACAGGGAAATTCCCATCTACTGTGTATTCTATAGAGAGATTTTATTTTGTTGCAGGCATGTCCACATGTCAAGTTGCCAGATGTAAACTGGCTGCCTATACTGCTTACACTGTCTCTAGGAAAAATGCAAAAAGAGAGCTATGTATCCTCTAGGGCTAAAATTATCTGAAGATCTTACCTCCAATCTCCCCATGGGTATAAAATACATGATGTGCATTACCCCCTTGCTAATGTGAAAAAATATATAAATTTAAAAGAATAAAATGGTAAGTAATATGAAATCATGGACTTGTAGCAGTTAACATGCTTAAATTGTGTACTTTTCAGATTCTACTACTGCAGTGCTTAATCATTGCCATCTTTAAATAATTTTCTGGAATTAGGTGCTATACCTTACTGCAGTGTGAAAAAATATTTGTATTTAGGCAATACACAAATTGCAATACACAATTGCAATACACACAGTCAAAAATGTTATGTAAACTTTGCTATTTAAAGTTAACATAAAAGTTATTTTTCAGTTGCTGTTATTAGAAATGGGACCTATCATTCTTTAATATTTTGCTTTAAAGGATGGTAAAGCCTCCTGGAGCTGAGGATGTGGGAATGCTGTCCTGCCTTCCACTGAGCTGAATTGTTCTGTTTATCACCCCAAACACTTGGTGGACATTTTCCATTAGACAGGCAAGAGTACTTCATCTCTTCAACTTTCCTTGCCACCCTAATTTGCATTACTTAAGCTTTTAAACTTCTATGTTTTTAAGACTAATAAAGAAAGCTTAGGGAGGTTGGACTAGATGACCTACTATGGTCTCTTATGGTCTGACCCATTCTGTGATTCTGTGGAAGCTTAGCAGTGTCCCAGCTTTGTTAGAATGAAAAAAAATTGTTCATGCTACTTTAACAGAAGTGACTATTCAAATAATAATCAGACAGATGAAAGAGAAGAAAATTAAATCCTCAGTGCTGCAGTTCTAGTTTCCACAATCCTTTCTGAGACTCCAGATGTACAGACCATATTTTACTTTCTCCATTTGGAAGGTAGTTCAGAATATCAACTCTTAGAATGGTGCCCTAGGCTACATTTTCTTGGCTGTTGAATATNACTTGGTGGACATTTTCCATTAGACAGGCAAGAGTACTTCATCTCTTCAACTTTCCTTGCCACCCTAATTTGCATTACTTAAGTTTTTAAACTTCTATGCTTTTAAGACTAATAAAGAAAGCTTAGGGAGGTTGGACTATATGACCTACTATGGTCTCTTATAGTCTGACCCATTCTGTGATTCTGTGGAAGCTTAGCAGTGTCCCAGCTTTGTTAGAATGAAAAATGCTACTTTAAGAGAAGTGACTGTTCAAATAATAATCAGATAGATGAAAGAGAAGAGAAGAAAATTAAATCCTCAGTGCTACAGTTCTAGTTTCCACAATCCTTTCTGAGACTCCAGATGTACAGACCATATTTTACTTTCTCCATTTGGAAGGTAGTTCAGAATATCAACTCTTAGAATGGTGCCCTAGGCTACATTTTCTTGGCTGTTGAATATCTGTATAGATCCAATTAGCCTGACACATAAAAAAATTTCTCCAGTAAAAGTCTTAGGACTAATAATACACAGTATAGAATCACAGAATCATAGAATCATAGAATCGATTGGGTTGTAAAAGACCTCAGAGATCATCAAGTCCAACTCCAGTCCATTTACTAGATCATGGCACTAAGTGCCATGTCCAATCTCAGTTTAAAAACCTCCAGGGACGGTGAATCCGCCACCTCCCTGGGCAGCCCATTCCAATGCCTGACCACTCTCTCTGTAAAGAATTCCTTTCTAATATCCAGCCTAAATTTCCCCTGGCAGAGCTTAAGCCCATGCCCCCTTGTCCTATTGCTAACTGCCTGGGAGAAGAGACCAATCCCCACCTGGCTATAACTTCTCTTCAGGTAGTTATAGAGAGTGATGAGGTCATCTCCAAACCTCCTCTTCTTCAGACTAAACAACCCCAGCTCCCTCAGCCTCTTCCCATAGGTCTTGTGTTCCAGTAACACAGCATTGACTTTGTAAAAGACACTATGAAAAAGTTCAGAAACTCTCAGAAGTAAAAAGAAAACACTGAAGTGTATGTTCTTATTTGTACTTTTTTAAAGTTATTTTTCCAGATCCCAGAGTACAAATATCACTTTCCTAATGTTGCTTACCTTGGCTATCAATGCTCTGAACTATGAGAAAGCATGATGAATTTTCTGGAGCATTTTTCATGTNTTGGAAAAGACCTCAGAGATCATCAAGTCCAACCCTTGGTCCAACTCCAGTCCGTTTACTAGATCATGGCACTAAGTGCCATGTCCAACCTCAGTTTAAAAACCTCCAGGGATGGTGAATCCACCACCTCCCTGGGCAGGCCATTCCAATGCCTGACCAAAGAATTCTTTCTGTAAAGAATTCCTTTCTAATATCCAGCCTAAATTTCCCCTGGCAGAGCTTAAGCCCATGCCCCCTTGTCCTATTGCTAACTGCCTGGGAGAAGAGACCAATCCCCACCTGGCTATAACTTCTCTTCAGGTAGTTATAGAGAGTGATGAGGTCATCTCCAAACCTCCTCTTCTTCAGACTAAACAACCCCAGCTCCCTCAGCCTCTTCCCATAGGTCTTGTGTTCCAGTAACACAGCATTGACTTTGTAAAAGACACTATGAAAAAGTTCAGAAACTCTCAGAAGTAAAAAGAAAACACTGAAGTGTATGTTCTTATTTGTACTTTTTTAAAGTTATTTTTCCAGATCCCAGAGTACAAATATCACTTTCCTAATGTTGCTTACCTTGGCTATCAATGCTCTGAACTATGAGAAAGCATGATGAACTTTCTGGAGCATTTTTCATGTTCTTCCTTACTCTCCCATTCTGTTACATATTAGAACTGGAGGTTAACCTTCATACTTGGTAGGATGAATCAGACTTTCAGAGGCAAAATCAATCCGATCAACCTGACTTGACCCTAAAGAAGGTATTTAGGCAATGAGTAAGTCAGAACCAATGTATCTTTTCATGTGCATGCTTGTGTGATTATTTTTTTAAAGAAGTTCCTTTTAACAATAACACCACCTTCTCTAATCTAACTTGCCTGAGCCTTTCCACTTATTTTTTCAGCAGTCAGTTAATTCTGCTGTAAAAATAATGGCTTGTCCAGAAACACAATCTGAGGAGAATCTGTTAGCTGGACTGTACTTTTTGTGAATGTAAGTATTCGAGTCTCCAAACCCAGTGGGAAGTACATACAGTCTGTGATATATGTTTTGGTCTTGCCTCAATATTTTTCAAGAGATGCTGTTATTATTCACAGGTTTTCTATTGGACTAACTGATCACAGCCTTCCCCAAAACACATCTAAAGCTAAAGCACAATTGTACCTATTTTCTCAAAAAGAGAAAATCTCAAATTTCTCCTCACAAAAAGAAGTGATTGGCTGGAATTCCTGTTCATAAATGTTGTGACAAACCAAATTCATTTTCAGGGGCTGGGGAGGTACTTGAGGAAATGGGTTATTTCAATGAGTCCCTAGTCAGGCAGTCCTGGTTTTAGATCCTCGAAAAATACCAGTACCTGTATACAGTTCACTCAGTTCACAAAGCATTCACTCCTATTGCATATAACCTGATGTGTCCTAGAGAAAACTGCCAAAGAGGGATGAACTTGTCCTTTGTTTATGTGTTTCTTTCTTTGAGTTCCAATCCACCAATCTGAACTCTCTGAAACATAGGTATCTTTCCACTCTTCTGTCTGGTTTATCAGGTGCATCTAACCTTCTTCCCTGCCCCTTCATGAAATTTTATTTTTTTATTGTTATGTTAACCCACTTTGGTATTTTCGTTCCTGGAAATGTCTGTCTGTTGCCTTGTTGGGTCTCTGCTGTCTGCAGAAAAGGCAGGATGCTGTCTGGTAGGCATGGAAATAAATTGGAAAGTGATGATCAGGTAAGATCTGGTAATGTTTAAGCTGTACACATACCAGAAAATGGAAGGAGGTACAAGAGAAAATACCACAGTTTTTTATATAATTCAATACCTTCGAGTTTTAAAGTTATCTAAGTTATCTAAGTTATCTAAGCTATCTATGTTTCCTAAATAGAATTATTGCAAACTAAGGATGAAATGAACAAGGTCACAGCATTGCTTTAAAAGCATAAAGTAGTGTAAGTGCTCTCTTTCCTCTATGAACAACAGACGTTTGACTGCTAACAGAGTCATAAACTGAGAGAGGAGCAGAGTGTCCTGTGATATGTCAATCTAAGAAGATGGTATCCTTGCTGTTAGAGGTATATTGAGGAATAACTCTCTTCTTGAGGCTGCCTGTGAAGCTCACCTAGAGATAGTTCCCTATGATTTCACCAGGAGCAGCAGCACTTTCCTTGAAAAGTACAGTAAGGTGTTTAAATGAGATAATTTAAATGTGGTATTTGGGTTAAAATTTTATAGAGGACTTCTCAGGGCAAAGAGACCTAATCCAGTTCTAACAGTATCTGAAATGGCAAAAAAACCCCAAACCCAAAAAAGTTGTAGATGGTTGTAGATGGCTGTTTTCCACAAAAGTTTTCCCTTTTAGCCAAGAAACCTGGCCTGTGCAGGATCTGAAGTACGTGATCTGTCTAAAATGTTCCTACTTAGAGATTAAAATATCTCTGAGTTTCTATGCAAATCTCCTGGTATCATCCTCATCCATGTGACTGTAACATGATTCATGGATACTCAGAGATGCCATTTGGAATAAAAGCAAGAGAGGGAGATTCAGTGAGATTCGATTGAGACAGTTTGTTCCTAATAACTGTGAGCAGCTTCTGTTCCTACAGGGTTCCAAGAAGGAGCTTGTGAGTTCATCAGGACTTTTAAGTTACTAATGTGTTCTTAATAATAATTGAGTTATATATGTTTATATAGTATTAAAATGGTTCCACATTGTTTCATCTCAGCAAGAGCACTTACTCTGGATGACTAATGCTCTGGGACCTGAAGTTTATAATGGAAAGGCTGACACACACATGCAATCTTATCTATCACAGCACTGTGCAAAAGCGAATTATATAATTAAAACATTTTAATGATCTCTATTGCTCAGTGGGAAGTTACAAGTCCCAAAGGAGCCCGGCCAACTGTGTTATCAAGGTTTATTCAGTCATCTCTTAGGAGCAGTAGGGCACATATTGCTAAATATAGTGTGGTGTGCTAATATGTGCCATGTGTGGAACATTGCACTGGGACCACTGTGCCACAGAGCTGGAGAGCAGTGCACAAGGAGGTTAGCACACCTTCTCCCTTTGGCTGAGATTTTAAAAAAAGAAGTGCCTGAAGTAGGCTGCTAAATCCACACTCCAACATTTACATAAATAGCCCCATATTTCAGAAAAGCAATATGAAGAAATTATCTTCTATTAAAATAATAAAATAGAAAAAATCTTATAGCAGCAGGAAAGGATTTTATTATTTTTTGAAATAATGTGTATGACCATAATTAATTATGGGGCATAAATGCAGTTTCTGAAAGAAAGTTACAAAACTTGAAGTGGTGCAGGAGAGACATCAACTCTATGGCTGGGCTGCATATGACATATTTTACAGAGTTAGGCAGGAACCTCTGTCACAATCTGTGCCTCTCTGTTTGGATCTGAGATCCAAAAGCAGAAAAACAGGTGGGTAGAACATAGAAATCCCTGCCATCTAAACATCTTTTGATCAGCATCAGGCACATTTGCTGGTCTCATTCTGATGCCTGGTAAGTACATATTTATGTGAGCAGACTAGCACTGGCTTGGCACCAGCAGAAGACTTGGCTGGCAAAAGTACCAGAGATGAAAAGTGAAAGTGCTCAATCCAGTGCCTGAACTTGGGTGCCTAGCACTCTCTCAGGCTATATTTGGGGCATTTGCTTGGAGCTGGCAAATACAACAGAGGACCTGCAGGAGACTCATACACTTGTGTTACAGCAAATGGCCGTATAGGCCAATGTGAAAGCAGCCGAGACAAGCCCATAGACAGCGTGTGGCCAAACTGCTCAGGCACTCCCGAGTTCATTAACAAGGTCTCTATCAGCCACTGCAGAAGTTTAGATGCTGAGCTCACGTGGAGGCACCTAAATATATAATAACCCAGAACCAAATACCAACTGAGGTGACAATGCAGAACAGAGCAATGGGTGCAGTCAATATTCTCAAGCAGCAAAGCTGTGATGGGGGGGGCGTATGTCAAGGAGTACATGCCCTGTCTGCCTTCTCAGTTTCTCTGGAGGTTAGAGAAACATATTCTGCATTTTTATCAGGAAATAAGGCCCCAGAAGATGCTCCTAGCATAAGGGGACTTCATCTTGCAGCTGCTGCTGTTTCTAGCTAGGGAAGAAGAGCATGATGTAGTAAAGTCCCATGTTGTGATGTGCCTTAAACAGGAAATACCTTAAACACATTTCAACGGGCACTGGGCAGAGGGTAAAGGAGCAACAGGTCAGACTTACCAGCTGAACATTTACACTCAAGAAAATGTAATAGCAAAGCATGAAAGAACCTGGGTAGTGTTTCAGAGTGTAATTTGTGCTAAAAATCTTATCTTTAAAAAAATCCTGAGCAGATGTTTTGTTTTGGTTTTTTTTGTGTGTTTTTATTTGTTTGTTTGTTTTGTTGTTGTTGTTGTTTTTTGTAGAACAAATAAGAGACACTGCAGCAAAAACATTTCTCCAGATAAGGAGAAACCAAGACAATGCCAGAAGCAAGACATGTTCATTAAACTGGGGTGGCTAAAGACTAACAGAGTGGTGAGGCCAGCTGGAGAGCATCCAAGAGATTAGAGGAAAGGGCATATGAGAGGAGATATTTTAACAGCATCCAGTGAAGCTTCTCGGCAAACTGTAGAGGTGTTGATACATGAGAGAGTGCCACAACTCCTGCAGGTGAAAAACGCTGTCAGCAAAGAGTAGGTGGGAGCTTTCAAGTAACCTTTAAAAGTAGAAACAAAAGCCAACAGTTTTCTGTTTACACAACAGAGTGGTTCTGACACAGGGTAACATCTATTTATAATCCCAATAAATCTTATGTTCTGGTATTTGGAACTGACATCATTCAACATCTTGGGACGCAGCAGCCATAAGGCTGCGTTAAGAAACGCTGAGTTAAATCTGCATTGTTTTGTTCCATGTATTTTACTCCTCAGTCACTAGCCAATTACAACTTATGCAAAAGAAACAGATTTCCTTTTTAAAGCTGGCTCATGTGGAGTTCATGTCCTAACAGGTGATATCTAGGCAATGCTTTTAATGCCTGCAAGCTAAGATCTTGTGTGACTCTTTTTTCCAGAACCCTCAAAATTTCCATGTGTCCATCAACATCTGTTATAGGTGACATGCAGATGAAAGTCCCATAGGCCCCAGGGAAATATATATAGTCTGGGCTATCCAACTCCATGGGCCTGGTGCATTCCCTAGCTGTGTCCCAGCCCAAGTTTTGCCTCTTGTGCTCTTTCTTTTGGAAAGGAAAAAGCTGTGACAAATGCCACAACCTGCCAGTCTGGATATCGAGATGCTGAGATTGAAAAGTGAGGAGTGCAGAGCAGGGATGGCGATATCAAATCATGGAGTCCATCCCCCCTAAAGTTTATAAATGGTCAAAAAACTGCATGACTGCCAAATGCAGATATATTCTAACAGCAAAAGGGGTTTTAGCAAGACTGGTGGGGGTCTGTACCTCTGACAGTTACAGGCAGGAAGGAATCTCCCAATCTGAGTTCTTTGCTCTCAGGATGAGAGTTTGCAGAGATACCAGTTAAGCAAACAATTTCTCACACTAAAATGAGACTATTTTTGTGGAATCAGGGGGGTTGTAACTAGATGATCTCCAAGGTCCCTTCCAACCCAGGCCATGATCCAAAGATACAGGCTTCTCTGGCACAGGTTTTTTATTTTCCCCTTAGATCATTAGGCTCTTACTCTGTCAAACCAACTTATTTCTGACTGCTGTGCTCATAGTCACCCTACGGACAACTCACCTAAAACAAGTTATTATCTATTGTCAGCCACTACAAAACAGCTCCCCAAAATATGCTCTTAGTACTAGGTATGGTATGGAGAATTTCTCTTTGAAGTCCAGGGTACTTGAAATAACAGGGGATAAACTAAATGACCTCTCAGGATCTTTTCCAGCCTCATTTACCATGGTTCTGTGCATTCGCATCAGATTCACTTGTTAGAGTGCTTACGGTTTTGAATGTTTGTCCTGCTGAACTAACAGTTTAGGGCTGACCTTTAAATCCTCCAAACCTCCATGGAAAAATGTGCACTGGATAGAGTGCAGCAGCAGCAGCAGATTACTCCCCCTTGAGAGCTTCCGTCTGACCTGCTCTTCAGTCAGTGGAATCTCTGCATCCTCAATGCTTTTGTCTCTGTGGGGGAGTTAAAGACAGCATCAGTCGTTGGCCTAACGACAAAGATTCAGTCTTAAAATTCCCCCCCATTTCAGACTTTGTTGCCAATTAATATAGTGAGTTTCTTTGTAGGGTGTAATTACATTGAAATAGTTGAAGGGTTAGCAAATGTAAGGAAACCCACAGATATTAACTTTTCAACAGATGTTGAATCCAATTAGGTACTCAGTGAGCACTTTGCAAGAATCTGTGAGATTCTTGCAATATAATGTTCTGCAAGTAGCACCTAATGACTAGGGATTTTAAAAAATGTTTTGATTTTTTAAAATTATGGATTTTCTCAGTGATGTCAGAATGATGATCTCAATGGATCATCATTCTTTCACTGGGGATGCCTCAGCTATATGAAGAAGAGGCATGCTTAGATTTGCATTCACAATTCTTTGTGGCTAGTCCATTGCTGTGACAGGAATGGTCATGTTAAAAGATAGTGTGACACCTGAAAAATATACAGACTCACTGTCCTCAGTTACTTTATTTTCCTGCTCTCTTTACTCAAGCAAGATTTGTAGTAGCTTTATTACAGAATGCTTCCTGAATAGATTGGCATTCTGTCATGAAATAATGAACCAGCTTCTTTGAAAGAAAGCAACTTTATTTAGGAATGATTTAATATTAAGTGTGTTAATGTATATACAGGGAAGGGACTGTAAGATGGTTGCATCTATTTTTTCCAATTTTAGTATTAAAGATCTATAGTTTTTTAGAATTACTGCCTACAGATTAACTGGCTTTTTAAAGACTCCCAGACTGCCTTAAAAGACCAGCTCCTTTCTATTTATACCTCTGTTTTTGAATGATTTATTTACTTTTCCAATTCTACTTATCTGGAGCCACAATAATTTTTTACTTTCAGAGCATTACATGATGGGAAAAATCAGTTAGACAAATTAGAGAAATAAACAGTTGCTAAGGAAAACATACCTGATGAGGGAGATAATTATCTTGTGGCTGTCACACTCTTTCAGGGATGCTGCTTCCACAGTTGTTCCACTAAATGTGTAGATTTCAGGTAGAAACAGTCCTTTCGGAACTCTGCTGATACAAGAAGCCAGTCCTCATTATGAGAGGTCAGACTAGTACTGATCTCTAAATACCAGCTCTGAAATGAAATTATCTAAATAAATAAACACCAGATGGAGTTCTTCTCATTCCATTGACTGGAAACCTCTCAGAGAAGGCAGAGCCTGGAAGAAGCGGTTTGCTCTATTTTTGTCCTTCTGAATTTTATGGGTGCAGATATTAGTTCTATGCAATATTAGTTCTGTGACTGACTTAACAGGGAATAAAAAATACAGTGGAAAGGTTGTGCATTGTGCAGTAAGGAATGAATGGGCCTCTTAAGTGGCTGTACTATGACAATGCTTAATCTAGATATACTGTAGAGATAGATGCAGTGATACACCAATAAGCAAAGTATTTCCCAGGTAGATGTAGGCAACTCACTGGCAGCAGCACAGTTTGGCTTGTACAACAGTTAATCCTTAATCTACATATTGTTTAATGTTCAAAGAGCTGAAACTTCTTTTTTATTCTTCCTCTGTGCAAAACATATACTCAAATGCATATATTCATATAAATAATGCATTTACCATATTCATGTTTAAAGCAGATGCAACTAACTGTGTGAAGACATAGAGGCCAAATCTAGTGTGAAGCAATATTCAAGGTTTACAATGCTGAAATGTAGAATGTACTGTTTTATTCTGCCCTGGCAATGTAGTCTGAGGTAACAAAAAAAAAAAAAAGAAAAAAAAGGTACCAGAAGGACAAAGTTGCTTGAATTACTCTAGACCCAAAACCAGTTAAAAATGTCTAAGAAATTCCTAATTACCTGCAATACTACATATCTACACCAGAAATGGACAATATTATTAAAAGCATAAATAGGAATTTAAATATTGATTTTTGTATTTAAATTTGTCACTGTTTGAGTGTATTCAGCTTAGATAGCAAAGAAAATACAGAGCTGGAGTGCAAGGGTCTTAATGTGTTTAACACTTGTCTGAGAAACAAGCAGTCAGGAGAGTGTTAGTAAATGTTTATGCATTTCAGAAATGCCTTCTGCACCACATATTATGTACTCAGACTATGAATGTACATAGCAACAGAGCTGATTAAAAACAACCCGTTTAATTACTGAATTACTATAACGTATGGGAGCACACACTCTAAAAGCAATTTGTTGGTGTATTTTAAATGTAAATGATTTTAGGAGAAGCATGATTAGAATGGTTAGAAAAAAGAGATAAAGATAAGAACAAAATCCTGCTTCCCCAAGAATCAATTGTTTGCTTTTGCTAGCTCTGAATCTTATTTCATGCCAAGAAATTAAGCAAAGTTGGTCAGCTGAGAGGAAAAGGAAGTAGTCCCCTCAGCAGTATCTGAGGGTCTATGAGGACAAAACTGTGAGATTGTTGCATCCCTGAGAGATCCATTCATTCCAAAGTCTCCACTCATGTGAATTTATTCAAAGCTTTACACCAAATTATTTAAACATTTTTAAATAATTGTTCCGAGTGATTTAACTTTAATAGAATAATGCATATTTTCTTCTATTCTCATTATTTGCATTAATTGATTTTAAATATTAACATAAAATCTAGGCTATCCTGTGATGGAAAAAAATCCACAGTAAATTGTAAAAAAAAAATACTGTTGCAGTGCACAAGTGATAAAAATACTTCATTTGCCTTAATTCACTTCCTGTGGAAGGATATTTCATCGTAATCCCTGATGTTCCTTCTTCTGAAACTATTGTTGACAGCTCATTTATACTGGTGTTCTTGGTGGGTACATTCAGGAAATTAAAATTTTAAAAATTACTATTTCTTAGAAATATTGCTATCATATATCAGGTCTGGATAGGAAGAAACTCAATTCCCCATGCCAAAATGCCAAAAGAGAAAATTCAACTCAAAAATTGAGCAAGGGGTGTTAATAGGTCAAGAGTATTTGAAAGTTTATCAGCAGAGGAGATGTTGCTTTTGGAAAGTGCATTCTATCAATACCAGACAGCTGTAACTGTGCTGTGTCCCAAAGAGAAGCTGACTCACTTCCAAAGTGTCTGGAAAGGTCAGCGCATGTCTTCTGGTTATCACTTTCTTTTCAGCGTTTGGGTTCCCATGCAGATGACAGATCTATCACAGAAATGAAACTCAGGACGCACAAGTCCTCCTGCCTGCTCCTTGATCTCCCAGTCCCGCGGAAAAAGGAGCCGTCGCCTGCTAAAATATTAATCTTTGCTATCGGTCACTTCCATCCCGGCTGGAACCTCTCCTGATGGCTCTGGCAGTCACGTCGTGCACGGAGCCGACGCAGACCCAGCATGGCCCCGGAAACTCGCCGACCGCTCCGAGCTGGGGTCCTCAGCTCCGCGCTGAGGCTTGGCTGCCTCTCTCCCTCTCGCCACCCTTCCCGGCACTGTTTTCCGTCTTGTCCCCACGGCGGTGGCCCCGAGGGCCCAGCGGACAGACAGACGGACGGACGACCCCTCGGTGTGTCGGCCGCCACTGCCGCGCGCCACCGCCACCGGGGGGCGCTCGCGCACCGCGGATGTGCCCGTGCGGCGGCGCTGGGGCTGCGGGGGGAGCGGCGCCCCGGCCCTCGGGCACCCGCCGCTCTCTCCATCCCTGTTTGCTCCCGCTCCTCGCCCAGCTCTGTTCCACGTCCCGAGTTGCGGACCCGCTCCGCGGGGACGGTGACATCCCGTGTTTTAGCCCGGAAGGCTCCCGGACGAGCCTTTTCCACAGCGTTACCGGGGATGCCCTTCCCCGCTGGGGTGGGAGCAGACCAGCTGCTGACGGCGGGCCCCGGGGAAGCCCTGTCTGAGCCCCGCTGGACGACCTGCCCCCTCGGGCAGGGAAGGGACCGGGTGTCCCGACGTGTCACCCTCTGGCACGGCGCGCTGCAGAGGCCAGGACGCGCCGGGTGCCACGGGCAGGCTCCTGGGAGCGAGAGACGGAAGACCCTCGCGGACTCTGTCCACCAACGGGCTTGGCCCAACTCTGGAAGGTGCAGTTCCTTTGGAAAGCACAGAGTATCAGACAGGGCCTACGGGCGGGGGTTTTCCGCAGGGTCCGAGGGAGGGTCTGTGGGACCGTGCGCCCCGTCCCGGGGAGCCGTGCCCGCCCCGCCGCAGCTGGTCCCGGCGCCGGCGGTGCTTTGTGCTCGACGCAAAACACCCATGTGGCGGAGGGGTGTCGGGGGAGTGTGTGTTTAATGTATGTCGGCTGCGTAGGGTGGAGGCCAGGCACACCTGAACTGTGCCAAAATGACTAAATCCCCTTTGCCCCCGAGGCTCACGGCTGCGGCACTGGGAGTGCCCGCGCTTTTCTGCAAGATGGTCCTGGAGACCGGCCCCAGCCTCGGCAGGGCGAGCGGGTGCTCCGCAGGGGCGACGGGCGCTGCGTGGAACCCACCGCGCGGGAACACCCTCTGCGGCGCCGTCCCTCGAAGCTGTGCCCGGAGACTCAGTTTTTACACTGCTCTCCCGTATCCCCCCCCTTTTGGGAAGCCTAGGGGAGGGAGGGGGCGGCGGGCCGGGCCCCTGCCTCCGGGCGCGCTGCCGCGGCGGCCGCCCGTCTCATGCCGCAGGAATGCGCGGAGGTATGCGCCAGTTTCCAGAAGCGGATCCCCTTCCTTGCTGGAGCAGAGCAGCGCATATATCACCCGGTGGCAGCAGTCCACCTTCCCTACAGTTTCGTAACCGCTTACGAGGGTAAATTGAGAGTTGGGAACAGCCCTCTATTAAGTAGCAGATTGAGAAGAGGCTCTTCCCACTTGGAGAAGGCAAGTCTTCCCAGACAGACCCCTAGCATCGGGAGCTACAGTAATCGAGGCGCCTCCTCTCCGATCAGCTATTGCCGCCGCTGGTGCTCCTCCTTCGCCGCTGCTGCTACTTGCTGCTGCCTCCACAAGGTGCCCCCGGAGCTTCATCCTTTATCCTCCTCCCTTTACCCAGGTCCGACTGCTCCGGCTACTGCCGCTGCGGGCACCGCCGGAGTCATCACCGGAGGAGCTGTCCCGTCACCGACCCCGCATCCCGTGGCCACCCCGGCAGGTCTGTGTGTGCCCGCGCAGGAGCGGGAGTCCCCTGCCCTTCCCGCCGCCGCCCCCCGCGGCCCGCCCCGTGCGCCCGCACCACACATGCAGCCCCCTCTGATGCACCTTCGGCTGGGCTTAGCAGCGCCGGAATGGAGGCTGGCACGGGATTGGGAAGGACCGTGTGTGTGCGCGTTGGGCATGTCAGAGCCGGCTGCAGGCGCTGCTGGCTGTCAGCCCCGGGGAGGGCACGGGGGAGCCCGGCGGGGTGCTGAGCGCCTGGGCAGAAATGCTTACGGAGGCGGCGGTGTTCCACAGACCGAGGCTCCCGGCAGCCGGAGGCTCCAGGAGGAGCCCGCTGTCAGCGCCTAGCGCGCCTTCAAGCATGCTACCGCTGCGGCTTTGGCAGGAGCTCTCGCTTCCCTCCCCTGTGTGTACAGCTGCCGGTGATGCTTTCTCTTGCTTCCAGTTTTTTATGCCTTTGATAGGTAGTGGGTTTTTCCTGCGGCGGTTTTTTTCGTTTATGTTACTTTTTTCTTCTTTAAAGTGATAAATGTTGTGCACTGTGTGGTTTGGGAGAGCTTTGGCTAAACTTTCATGGGTTGAATTACTGTGAGATTGGACTAGCACTGTGAAAGGCCGTTTTTTTGTTTTTTTTTTTTTTTTTTTTTTTTTAAAGTGGTCTCTAAAGGTCAATGAGAAAACCTTTAGTTCTGACACAACGTCTGTTTTGTCACTATTGAGCCAGTGAGAGGACCTTTCTTCTGCCACCTCCAGGCTTTGTTTCACACTCGTAAGCTTGCGAGAAGGAAATAGTGTGTTTCTAGGTGGGCAAATGAATACTTTGGCTGAGATATTTCATGAAACAGACCTGCAGCAGTAGTGAACTCTTAGATGCCTTTGTGAGATGATTAATTTCTGTTGCTCTTCAGACAGATCAAAAGATGGCACTCAAAGCCTGCACAAGATTTCCAGGACAAAACGTCCTTTTGCGTGAAGTTTAGGCGATCATTAAACTCACTGGAGAATGCTGTAGATCGTCCCAGGGACAGCCGTTTCCCATCCAGAGCTGTGATATGATTTTGGAGCTTTCAGGGCAATTTAATACTAACCCTCGCCTTTCTTGTGTTAGGGAGTCATTATGGTCAATATTACTCTTCTGTTTATCCTCTGGAACTGCCGTTGGACTGAAACCGTTGCTTAGGTTTTCTTCCAGCTCTTGGTATTTTCATGTGCAGTAAAGGCATTTGGCTAAGGCAAGTATATACAGCTGCTCAAAAGAAGCCTGTTAAGCTCAGTGTCAGTAACTAGGAAATTCCTGGATTTCCATAGTGTCCACCCAATAAGTGTGCCTTGCTGTGTAGTTCTCTAGGTGGTAGAAGAATATTATTTTGCCTTTCAGTTGTTTCTGCGGATTAAGGATTTATGTGTTTTTCTTTTGTTTTGCTCTTGGCAGCTTCCTGATAAAATCTGTTGCCTAATTGCTTTTGGAATTCTCTTTCCTCCAGCCTAATTATGATATATGATGCATTTATGACTTTATTCAAGCAAATGACCGCTCTCTTACTTCCCAAGATAGAAAATCCCAAACTTTAGAAACATTTATATTTGTAAGAGATGTGGACTGTTCATATTAGCCTTTACTTAGACAAGGAAATAATTTGGAAGTTTGGCTGGAGTAATTGGGAGTAATTTTACATGGCCTAGAGCATATAGTTATGAAGCTGCTTGCAATTAAGAACCGCTAACTTGGCCTAATCCCACTTTTTTTTGCTAGACAACCTGCAGTGATTGTGAGACTCTTTTGCCTGTCGGCTTTTAATAGTATATTTTAAATCTGTTTTCTCTAAGGACATGTAAATGAATTATCAGATGTTGAAACATCATGGCTAGACAGACGTGTCGGATTTCAGTTGTGTGTCACACACACTTCTGTATAACCTATTTCAGACCTTCAAGAAATGAAGAATAGTACATTTGTAGGCAGAACCTCTCAAAAAAAGTTTTATTACAGTTTCCAAACTGCCTTGAGACCACTAAAACAAAGCTAACTAAGTGGTTCAACAGTTATGAAAAAGGAGCTGAATAAAATCCCCAGCTGAAAGAGACATTTAGTTGATCCAAGGCAGGAATGACCTCTGAATTAGCTATCATCACATTCAGCGATGAAGTCATGGAGCTCCCTTTTGGCTCCTGTCTGTGCGGAGGCACAGGTCTTCACTGAGCTTCCCTGATCAAATTAACCCTAACTAGGTTAAAGCTTCAAGTCCTTACTGTGGTTGGAAAGATTTCAGCAACAAAAGGTGCATTATTGCAAGATGAGACTGTCCAGTTAGTCATACAAATCTTTCGTCGTCTTGGACAGCTTTCAAGTCTAGAGGTTTCAACCTGGTCCCGTGGGTGGGGGCTGGGGATAAGGGAACAAAGTGAAATCCATGGTTCATGTTTTTTGTGTTTCATGAATACACCCACGCAGTCCTTTAATCCACACGTATCATTTCCTTCTCCTTTCTCCCCCTTTCCCCCTTCTCCATCACTGCAGATTCATTCATGTTGTTGTGATCTGAAAGGGCAGAAATGAAGACAGCACTGTGCTCGGCAGTCGCTGCTCTGTGTGCAGCCGCCCTCCTCTCCTCCATCGAGGCTGAAGGTAACCTTCCCCTCCCTGCCCCCTTGTCCCGGTGCCCTGCTGACCAGCAAACCTCCCAACCAGCCTCGAGCTACTGGCTCTCTCCCTCTCCATTTTTGAGTGTAACTACTTTACTTTTTCTCTCCTTCATAGAAATGCCTCTCCTTCCTTGCCTAGCTCCTTCTGTGCTCTGTTTCTCCCAGCTAGTCAGCCGGACCATAGCTCCCTCTCTCTGTCTCTCTGGTGTGCTGTCCACACTACCCCACTGACAGGACACAGGCCAGCCCATGTGGCCGCTGGGTGCAGCGCCCCGAGGAGCCCACTGCCACTGCCGCTGCCGGCGGGCAGCCCAGCACGGCTGGGGCTGTGGCGCTGCCCCCCTGACGGACCAAGAATGGCTGGTCTCTGGGCTCGTTTAGTAATATTGAGAGAGGAAATGGAAAACCCACCACCCAGCAACCCACAGCTTTGAAATAAAATGCTCCAACAGAGTCTGGCTCTCTGCGCCTGTGTGTTTTGTCCTGCCAGAGCCCTCGCCTCTGCCCCACTGGCCTGCCAGTACATCGGCCTCCCCTGCTCGGCGGGGCAACCCCCGGCTGAGCCTTGGGGTGGCCGGACTTTTCCTCAGGGGCACTTGGACCTCCGTGGAGGGTGTGACCTGGGGAACATGCCTGAGGAGATGCTACCATTGCTATGTTACATGCCCTTCTGAAGGGAAGGCTGGGCCAGGCCTTTCTGGGGTGGCTGGGGCTCCAAGGCTCTGGCATGCCTGTGGCATCAACATCTACAAAGCGGCTTTCCTCCTCCTCCTCCTCCTCTGGCCCACTCCCAGTCTCTCTGGAGGCTGAGGCTCCTGTTGGCCCTGGCAGTGTCCTGCCTTCAGCTGAAGGGATGAAGACCTGGGGAGACCCGTCTTGGCCACACTTGCCATAGCATGGCTTGAAATAGCCTGGCCCTGGCACATTTGCTCCGCAGTGGATTAACAGCAACTGTGAGAACAACCTCTCCTGCACCCTCAGTGTGACCTAGTCATAGTCATGGCATTTCTGCCAGCGGTGGCTGCCAGGGGCAACAGAGATGCTGAGTGTCCTGCACTGAAATTACTTGATCTGACCTCTGGGACCTGACTGCATCCTAGGGTGAACCAAACCACTGGGTGTGAACTCCCCTGGATTTACTGGAAAAAAAGCAGAAGCCAGCATCTGATGATTTGGGTTTTTTCCCCCCCTTCATTCTCCTTTTGTCTCAAATTGAAACAAATTCCCTGATCATGGCGTGCCTGCCATAATCGTCCATGTCTGGAACTGGTCACCTTGGCTGATAGATACTAAAAGCATTGGGTGTCAGAGATGCCTTGGCAGTGTTTGCCCCCCAGCAGTGGTGCTTGCTTGGGGCACGCAGATACGAAGTCCACTGGCTTTCTGGAAAAAGATGGCATTTCTGTCAGTAGTGCAACATCTGGTCACCCTAGGAGAGAATCAGCCCACTGTCTTCCTCTTGTGCTGCGTTGTTGTTGGCTAAGGAACCGAAAAAGGTCATTTGAAGTCTTTTCAGAGTTGCATTTGAAATGCAGGACTGCCGTGCCAGTGAAAGCAGAGAAAGTGTACAGTTTTGATGAAGGGAGTGAAATGGTTTGTGTGTTCTTCCCCATCTTAGGAGGGAGCTTACTTGGAGCTGGAGTACAGTTGCTGTTGTCCTGCACTACGTAGGGAGTATGCTATTTCCAAATGTAAGCAAAGGTGTGTTATTTAGCTGTAGGGTAGATTAAACCAGTCATAGCTTCAATACTGTTAAAGGAAGCTACAAAAATGTATTTGGAGCAGCACACAGTTATTTTATAACAGTAAAACTAGACATACTACCAGACAAGCTGGCCAAGCTTGTTTAGATCCCATGTTGGAGGACGCGGTGTTGCTAAGCAAAAGAGTAGACAAAGCCTGATCTTGAGAGTTGTAGAGCAGTCCTGGCCAGTACTTATATAAACAGAAATGTTTATTAAATAAAATACCTAGTTTACACTGATAAGGTTTCTTTGAGGGAATATTAGTTTCAAAGTTTTGAAGTAAGAGCAGAAAAATGTGCAGTGAAAAATTGTGGTGCTGAAAAGCCTTTAGTTTTCTTTCTACTCTGAGATCACTTTGTGGCAAAAGTATCCTCCCCTCACCAGGTCAGTCAATCAGTCTTGTGCCTCTTTGTTTTGGCTCTCCCTCTGGCATTCATGTGAGATGCATTTTCAATTTTCTTTCCCTCAGGTGTGAGTAGACACTTGGTGTGAAGAAAAAGTGAGAGGAGAATAAGGGAGAGGACCATTTGATGTGGTAAAGATTGTTGATATGGGGTGGGAAGATGGGGTGAAAGCAGAGAGAAGGGAAAGATCAGTTTTATTTTTCTGCCTTCCTTCAGCTTTAATATTTCAGTCTCTCCTGGGAGTAGATCTGATGTTCATCTAATGCTGCTGTTCATAGATTCCTGAATTTTTCAGTATGAAACTGGTTCTTCATCACCATCACAGCTGCTCTGAAGTCCTTTGTGAGGGCCATGCTCTGTTGCTGTTGGCAAGGCAGAGCTGCAGTAATGGTGTTAGAGCTTTTCTACAGAGATGCAGCAGGACAGGGTTTTCTAGCTGGGCAGTCACTCCAGAAGTACAGAGGGTAAAAACCACATGTAGTCTAAATTCATGGCATTTCAGTGGTGAAGCCCTGGTCAGGGCTGCAAATCTGTTTTCAAGCTCAGAATTTTTTCTTTTATAGTGAAATTATTGTTTTATTTTGCAATCCTTCTGATCTCTCTTGCTCAGCTTAAACTTCCCATGCATGATGCTATATTTTATGCTATAAGTTCTTTTGTGCCTTTTTGTTCTCTCTGTCAAAATTTCCCTCGGTCACAGTATTTTTTCCACCTTTGATCAAAAGAGCCAGGGGCTCTTATTTCAGTCATAGTTAAGCCAAGTATATTAGCATGTGAATAACCTATTAGTTATAACCTCTGTGATGATGTCATGGCTTGTGTAGTGTGTCATGTAGTCTGTCATGAGGGATTTTCAAAGGCATGGAAAAGGAATGAGGAAATAATTGGTTCTGTGTGACCTCACTGAGTTCCTAAAGGTGTTGCGTTTTCAGTTTCTCAGGAACTGTTTCAGACCTAGAAAAGTCTATTGTTTAGGCTGGAGGTAGGGGCCAAGAGTAGTGCATAAAAAGGTTTGTCCAGTTAAAAATCTGTTACCAGGACTTGCAGTAGAGTAAGTGACAAACAATTGCAGCAGAGCAGTTGCAGAGGATTACAAAGTTTCTCTTGTAATAAAGCTTGTATTGAGTACACTATTTTTCACTGAATTAATGATTTAGAGATGATCTGGGATATCTGAAACTTGAAGTTTACCACCTATTCAGCTTTAGAACTGGTTGGTGGGACCATTATTTTATTACCTTTTGATGTCTAATGTCTATCTATTGAGAACTAGCTGTTGATTTCTAAGTTCCTGAGAGAGAGAGCCATGTAGACTAATATGTGAAATTGAAATTTTTATATATATGAAGGTGACTATACCTCCCTGTTTCTCATCCTGCTAATTTGAATCAACATGTCCATGCATTTGTAGGTGTATACACTCATGCACATACAAATATATGCACAAATATGCATGAAATTTGGTAAATATTTATGCATGCAGTACATGCATGAATATTTATCAATTTGGTAAATATTCATGCATGCAATACATCCATGCAGTTGTATTGAGCTACATACTTCTTTATATGTATAGATATATAGATTTAAATGATTTTTTTTCACAAGTACGTTTATGAGTTATATATCTGGTATTTTAAAGAAATTTCATATACATGTATAAAATAAAAAAAAATGCAGATGACAATGTTTCAGTGTTGTGATTGGCAATGAATATCTAACAATTCTGAGAAGCAGCTCTTTACTACATTTCTGGGCTGTAGCTCATTTTTTCTCCTGGTTGATTGGCAACCCAGACTTCAGAGGAGCTTGACTGGGGTCATGATCTAGTTAGTTGTGCCAAATCCATGACGTTTCTGGAAAAAAAAAAAAAAAAAAAAAAAAAAAAAAAAAAAGAAATGAGGAGTTTTGGCATCTTCCAGCATCAGCAGGGCTTATTGCCATGACAGTAAGGCTGAGCTTACTCTTCAGCTTCTGTAGATTGTATAGATTTCATGTTATTTTAACATGGTCTAACATGTTATTTCACATGCTAATCGTAGTCCATCTTTTCCAGTGAGTGGAATTACAAATTTTGTTTCTCATGTGGATGGCAGCTACTTCCCAGATATATCACTTTTAAATCTCGTTCTGGATATAAATTACTTGAGCTTCTGGTTACATTTTTTTCTGTCTTGTTAAGATATTCATTGGGATTCTCTAGCAGTCACACTGTGTTATCTGCAAAAAGCTGTAGACTTTTGTATATTAAGTTTGTATTACCTGTGAAGTAATGCAAGCTAGTATAAGACCTGCATAGCATGAAAAAGATGTTTTATTCTATATTTTTTTGTTTCAGAAAATATACTCTTATTACACATGTAGATTACACAATAAGTGTCTATGAATTAAGTATATTATGTCTGTTTGGTTTTTTGTTTGGTTGGTTTTTGTTTGGGGTTTTATTTGTTTTTTTTTTGTTTGTTCTGTTTTGGGGGTTTTTTTGTGGTGCGTACCATAGGCTATCCAATTAAGAAAATTATCATATCACAGTTCTAAGAGTGGTAGAAATTAATGCAGTGTAAACATTATTTTTGTGCAGCAGGATATTTTTTACTACTCTAGAAAATTGTTGGGGAGCCATGCATTTCTGTGCGTCAACAGTGAGATCACTGTGTCAAGGCAATACTATAATCCCATCATGTGTTACGATCATGACTCAAGTCAGTGAGAGGTGTGGCATGGATTTTGATGGACATAGGATGAGCATTGTCACTACACTGTGAGCATTAGGTGCAACTTCACTTCTGCAAGTAGTCTGACGTCAAGACTGCTTGCTTGAATAAAGCTGTGCTCACATGTAAGATTTTGTAGAGTGAAATTTTAAGGTTTGTCCCAGTAATGGGGCAATCTCCTACCACAACCAAGGGCATTTTATTCCTAGAACTCTGCTCTGATTCAGTGTTGAAGATGTATTATTTGTCCACTGGTGAATTCCCTTCTGGAAGAAGAATTTTAATGAGGTGGAGTAAGAGTTGCCCTATTTTATTATCACAATAAGATTTTTATCATCTAAACATTTTGCTGCACTTTGGCTCAGCTTACTGCTCTCAGTCATATGACCATGGTTTGGTCTTCACCCCACATATGGTTTCACTTGGGTGAAATCTGACCCATGTGAAGGTCCATGGATATTTTGGAGATTCTGTTTGAGTATCAAAAGCTTACAGGCCATCTGGAAGATATTTTGATGACATTGGATCCAAACTGCACCTTTTTTTCACTCAGGCAAGGTTCCTTTTTGGATTTGAATGGGTGTAGTATTCAGTGCTTGAGTTTGATAAGCCAGCCATAGGTTGAGAATAAATGCCTTTAAAGTGCAGCAATGAAGACTGGGATTAGGTGTCATGAACAACTTTATGATGATAAAAGCAGCGAGGCCTTTGGAGTAATTTCTGTGGGAAGCTGGCAGTTTTGCCAATAGTGGAGGTCTTTAAGAATGATCTGAGCAAACATGTCAGGAATGACTTGGGGTGGCTGATCATGTCTTGACCATGGGATGGATGAGGGGACTTCCGAGGTCCCCTGCAATGTCATTGTTCTAAAGTGCTGTGATCACCTGGATGAATGGATACGTCACTTATGAATTGATGTACTAGTCTTGTTACCTGCCAAGATCCACATCTGAATTTTCATAAAATGGATTAAAATCCTTTAAGATGTTAAAGACTTCCTCACAGTCAGCTTTTTCAGTTTATCTGGAATCCGGTCATTTGGATATCAACAAGTTGGGCTGCTGCTGTCCTTCAGCAGTTAAAGCCTAAAGTCTCTGCTGCAACATGCCAATTTACTTGCAAGGTTGGTAGTGCTATTTTTTCCATGTACTGAATTTTTTTTAAAAGCATGCTCAGGTCAGTTGTCTCTGCCTTTGCATTAAATTTGTCCTGAGCCATTGCTACTGAAACAATATTTTATAATGATATTCTTATCACCTAAATGTATTTTCCTATTAACATGTGTTGCATGATTTTGATACTAAGTAACTACCCTGCTGTCTCTAGCATTGTGATACTCATAAACTGAATGATGAATAAACTGTGCATGCAGGTTAATGGTCTAATCTCACTGCCTGTGTATGGACAACAGGAAAAATAACATTTACTTCAGTACTAGTGTTATCTATTGTATCAGTATTACAAAGCCATATTATCCTATGGTTTGAAATGACAAAAAATTAAAAGGAGAAAAATGCCAGATTTTTTGAGCAAAAAAATTTTACTTTTTGCAAGTGAACAGTGACTTTTCATAATTAAACATTCTAGCATTTACCTCTTTATCTGCTTTTAAAATTATGTACAAATCTGAAATAAAATCTGACATATGATGGAGATCTTCCATGAAATGGAGATCTGTCTATTAAAAATGCCTGCAAAACCCTGTCTCAGGTAGTTAAGGAAAGTATGGCTGGATCTAATCTTACTTTGTAGATCTATTTAAACAATAATATATAATACACCTACCATGCACTGACAGTGAGTCAGTAAAATACTGCATGAATAAGCATGACAATTTTACGAAGAGAATATCATTATAAAATATTTATGAAACGTCTTTGTGTAATGAACCTTGTACATGGAGGCTTTTGTCCATCGTGGGAAGCTAAAAAAATAATAATCAACATTTCATTTACATATGCATGATGCTGCAAAATAGCGTATGTAAACTATTTCTTTCTGTACTGTTCAGTTACTTCTGTCATCAGCTCCTACAAATTTTATTTGCAGTCATTTGTTCAGATCACTGGTGCTCTCTTTGCCGTTTTCTATAAATTCTACAAAATAAATGTCCATAAATATACTTTGATGTTGTCTTTTCATAATTAACCATTGTGTTGTTTGGAACCATACTGGCATTTTATGTTAAAATGCCACTATTAGTATGGGTACACCTGCTGCAAAGGAAACATGAAAACAATAGTTTACACCTTTGAAACTGTACAGAAATCTGGTGTAAACAGGTAGAATTTTATTTTTGTGAATTTAGCATTAGCTCAAATATTTTAGCAAATTGCCATCACTACTAATGCCATTTATTATCCCCTTAGTTCCTGAATCCTTTGCTGCTATGTGCAAAATATGTCACTTTAGTGGCTTCTAGGGACAAAGGGATGAAGCTTTCCATATTTTGAAATAAAATGATACATCACTGTATCATTATTACTGATATACATTTTGCAACTATATTCATATCTAGACCCTAACAGAAATTGTTTTGCTGAACATTAAGTGCCCCATCTTTTCCTGTATTCTTTAAATTATTTCTTTTCTCTGCCAAGTTTCTAGATCCAGTGAAATTGATAGAGAAAATTACTATGCAGAGACTATATTAAAAAGCTGATAAATTCTTTGATGTCTAATTAAGAAGACTACTGTGTTCTCCACATCCTAAATGATCTCATGATATTGTAAGCAGGTTGTGATTTGGCATGCTTGTACGGATTGCACCCAGCATGTAAAAAATTTCCTTTAATTGTTATGTGAAATGTTTGCATATGTGGTGATTATCTGTGAACTCATTGTACATGTATCCAAATGTGTTTTCTATTGTGCTTGATTTTGCTGGCCATTCTTGAATGTCTTGGCAACTCAAGAAACATATGTTCTGTGCTGTCTTCTGTAATGCATATACTCTTTGATGTTTTGTCACATTTTGTCAGCTTTTATTTTGCTCTTTTTCCAACAACATATCTTTATATTTGTTGGAAACAAATTTATGCAAAGACAATTTTAGTAAGCTTTGCTCAACATTCTTTTATTTATTCATTTGCAATTTTTTCAATTTTTTAAACATCCACCTGGTATAAATCTTTTGCAGTTAATCCACCATCAGACTTGAATTTTACAATTATAGATGAACATAATGTTCAAATGTCATGGAAAAGGCCACCAGATGCAATAGTGGGTTACAGAATAACTGTGGTTCCAACAAATGGTGAGTTCTGTAAAATTTTTTTATGTGATTACGTTGTTTGAAACATTGGGTTTATTTTTGCTTATATCTAACTTAAGTATGAGAGTAACTGTCAAAATATTTCTGAAGTTTGTGATCAAGACAGGTCAGCAACAAAGGGCATACAAAGACCAGTGATTGTTCCAAGTTAGAGGTTTTCTTACCATAGCATTTACCCTTTTGGGACTGCAAGTAGTAAGTTTTGGATGCCTTTCCTTTGCAAGGAGCAAAAGGAAAGTAGAATCATCACTCTACTCGTCTTCTATGCTTTTACCTTAAAGGTCAGCTATCGTATTGTGCTGTGTAAGATAGTCATTGTTCTATTTCACTTTGAGAAATAATTAGTGTAAAAGTGATATTGAATCAGAACTGGACCATGATTTGTTAGATGATAGTACGTTTTGTATGTGCATTTTAAGATTTAAATTTCCTGGAATTCAGTAAACTCCTCAGTAATTCTGTTCACTACTGAAAGCAAGTTAGTTTGAAGTTTCATGTTTCAATAGTCATATTTCATGAAAACTGAAAGTCTATCATTCTAAAATTATAAGTGGATTTTAGACAGATTGTTCTCTGTTGCATTTTGTTTTATGATAAACTTATCAATATTATTGGATTTAAAAACTGCATTAAGTGTTTTATATATTTATTGCAGATGGACCTACTAAAGAATTTACTCTTTCACCTAGCACTACCCAAACTGTCTTATCAGATCTTATACCTGATGTAGAGTATGTTGTATCAATAGCTTCATATGATGACAGAGAGGAGAGTCTGCCTGTTTTTGGCCAGCTGACAAGTAAGTAGCTGTTATACAGTTAGAAAACCAAGTAAGATAACTGAGTGGTCATTCATAAAACTTTGATCCAGTTCCTCAACAAAATTGTCACATACCTAAACTCTCATTAGATGGAGCTGTCTGAACAGCCTTTTCCCATTATTCCTAGCAGAAGCAGAGAAAATTTGCAAGAGATCAAAGGAGACTAACATGGATGTATAGTGTCTGACAATCCCTGTAGAATTCTTGGCAGGAGATACCTGGGTGTTTTTTGAGATAAACCTACTTTCTGTAATTGCATCTGCTGAGGTCAAGGGGAAGATGATCAGTGACCTCAGTAAAAATGAATCCAACAGGCATCCTGCATGTGTGTGTGCATGCGTGTGTGAAAAAGCTAACTAGAGTCATCAAATAATAATAAAATGTGACACAATATATCTGAATGCATACTAATGTACTGAATTGAAGTTTTTATAGTTTATATTCATAATTAAATAAAGCATACAATAAATTTAATTGAATAAAAATCCACAGCATGCTCTCTTCTGTGACATATTTTGTCTCGTGTATCAAGCTTCACAGACAAGCATGGGAAAATTACTTATAATTAACTTCCCTAAGTGTTAGAGATGGGAAATACTGGTATTTCATTCAGGGATGTTGCAGTTAATTTTCAGGAAATTACTGTACAAGATGTACAAAACCAGGGTTTCCTTAGTTATTTGCATTTTCTGTATTTTGTGTTGTCCTGAATACTATATTGTCACATCTTTAAGTACAGGTGTTGTATTATTCACAACCTATATTTATGATTTTTGTTCTGAGTCTTGTCATATTTGTGTCTCTAATTTCCTAAATGCCTTTCTTTGATGTTTACAAATTTAACCTGATTTCCTCTATTAATTCTCTCTATTGTGTGCTTTCTGCAGTTCAAACAGGTGGTCCAGGGATACCAGAGGAAAAGAAGGTTGAGGCTCAATTACAAAGTAAGGTGTTTTGTCTTTCAATTTAACCTGACATTTATCTTATCTGAGGTCTAGCTCTAGCACCCCATAAAGTCAAACTGTGTTCCTGTGTTATTTAGCAATGAAGTTCACTTGTAAAGTTGTCCAGAGTTAAGAAAACTTGTGAAGGGAGTGGGATGGAAGGAATTTAGTAGCTGGATTGAAAGATTAATGTGCAAAGTTGGTACTGAAACTAGGGATTTCGTTCAACTAACCTGAGCAAGTCCACGAATGTCTTGGTTCTATTAACAAGAGTTGTGCTGTGGGTAAAAGACATTGCAGAAGAGCCAGTGCAGCTATGATGGGGAGATAAAGATACAAGGCAGAAGTGGTAACAAAATTATGTTTTTCTGTAACATCAAATCACTGCAAAAAGTTTTGTGTGTGTTTTTTCATCTGGTGTGGCATAAGAGGTCTTGTGGGTTAGCATGAGAGGTGTCTCAAAACAGTTCCTTTTTAATAGTGGCAGCTAGAAAACTCAGATGGGTCAATTCACTTATGTGAATAACTGTTTGTTTTGACTTTTCCCTACAAAGTTTTATTACTAAGTTCCCATTAGACATCTTACTGATTTGTAAGAATGCTGTTTATTGCTTGTTTGCTAATGGAGTTCTGCTTTTTTTTTCTCCTGTTATGTTCCAGGATGCTCCATAAGTGCAATGACAGACTTAGTTTTCCTGGTAGATGGTTCATGGAGTGTAGGGAGAAATAACTTTGGATATATTCTGGACTTCATGGTTGCCCTTGTATCAGCTTTTGATATTGGGGAAGAAAAGACAAGAGTTGGAGTTGTTCAGTACAGTTCAGATACAAGAACAGAGTTCAATTTAAATCAGTATTTCAGAAGAAGTGATCTTATTGATGCAATTAAAAGGATACCTTACAAAGGTGGCAACACAATGACAGGTACAGATTTTCCACATGCATATTTATTCAGCATTTAGTTTCATAATTCAAATTTGCTTTAAATCCCAGTTCATACAAGTCTAATAAAACACAACTTGTGGTGGTGGTTTTAGGTGAGGCTATTGATTACCTGGTTCAAAACACCTTCACTGAGTCTGCTGGAGCAAGAAAAGGCTTTCCCAAAGTAGCAATTGTCATTACTGATGGAAAAGCTCAAGACGATGTAGAAATTCCTGCAAGAGAGCTTCGCAATGTAGGAGTTGAAGTTTTTTCTTTAGGTATGTCGAGTTTCTCTGATGATTGAGAGATTAACATTGGTGAAGAAGTAATTTATATGTTGTACAGATTCAGTGTTTCAAGAATTTCACTATGCCTCTCTTTCAGTCCGTATGCATTAATGGGTCATTTGCGACCTCCAGAGTGAAAAATGCCATCTGTGTTAATTTGATAATAATTCTGTAGCTCCTACATGGAGATTAGGATGACTGACTAGCATAGTTTCAACCCTGACCTCATTGAGGATATCATATTATTTTCTTAGGTTGGAAATAGAATGTGTTACCTCATTATTTTGTATGTTTTTGTAGTTTGATTATTGATGATGACAGAAGACAAATTAAACTCAGCTTCACCCCAGGGTGTTCTGAGATTTCATGAGTACATTCACAGGTGTCTGTATTTTGTGGCTACTTAACACAGTCCTGTCTATTGCAACTTCTAGGTATCAAAGCAGCAGATGCGAAGGAGCTCAAGCTAATTGCATCTCAGCCTTCACTGAAGCATGTGTTCAATGTGGCTAATTTTGATGGAATTGTGGATATACAGAATGAAATTATCTTGCAAGTGTGCTCCGGTGTTGATGAACAATTAGGTGAACTGGTTAGTGGAGAAGAAGGTGAGATACTTTATATAAATGTATTTATAGAACTCAGTTTATCCCAATGCATATTTAAGAGGCTATCCCTACTTCCTTTGCGTTATTTCTGGAGTTTGATCCATTGTCTCATTTAGCAAGTGTGGAAAACTGGTCTCAGTCTGGTATATTTAAATGCAGGAGAACAGAACATGTGATGTAGTAGATTTGGAATAGCTCCATTATTCCACAGTTTCAAAGACAACACTTATGTGCAGTTATCAGAGTCTCATACAGTCAGTTTGGACACAGGCGTCACTTCTGTGGAAAAATGTACTACAGGGAAAAAAACTACTTGGTGATGGGGCAGAATATGTAATAGGTTAAGAACCAAGGAATGAAAACTGGAGAATACTGAGAAAACACAGACATTAACCTGTGTCACTGTGGCTTTCTGGCCCTGTAAGGTTTTGAGTAACTAGTTACTCTTGGATCAAAATGTCAGCGGAGATGACTCCACTGTCATAGTGTTCTGCTCAAGTCTGCATTTGTTCACACTTTCTACTTGTTTCTGTGGATGTAGCTTTCACTTCTGGTTGAAATGGGTTTAAAGCAAGGCAGAATTTCTCTTGGAACTTCTACTATACTTGATCACCAATGCATTGTTCATATTTCTACACTGATGTCACTTCTGGACATCACTTCTGTAATTCACTTCTGTTTATTTACACTAAAAAAAAACAAATAAAAAAAGTGATTTTTAGTAAAGATTAAGCAAAGATAAGTAAATTTATTCCAGAAATAAAAACTGTGAAGAAAATACGGTTTTAGTTGTAATTAATATTTTGTGTTTGCTTTTGATTTCTTTCAGTGGTGGAGCCTCCTTCAAATCTGGTGGCCACTCAGATCTCCTCAAAATCTGTTAGGATCACTTGGGATCCATCCACAAGCCAAATAACTGGCTATCGGCTGCAATTCATTCCAATGATAGCTGGTGGAAAACAACATGTACTGAGTGTGGGTCCTCAGACTACTGCTCTCAATGTTAAAGATCTCTCTCCAGACACAGAGTATCAAATTAATGTTTATGCGATGAAAGGACTGACCCCCAGTGAACCAATAACAATAATGGAAAAAACACAACAAGTAAAAGTTCAAGTGGGTGAGTTAGGAGCCACTACATTATTTTCACTTGGTGCCTTTTCATTGATTAAAACTCTGATGCTTGTTTTAATCTCATTCCTTTATTATTTATGAGAAGCAGCTTTACTTGGCATAGTTATTTTGTTTATAAGCAACTGGGTGTGATACGTGAACTACAGATGCAATTGTAATGCTGTGGCTATTGAAATACTTTTCTTAGTGGTTTACAGTGGTTATTCTTTCTCTTTGCAGAATGCTCACGGGGTGTGGATGTAAAAGCTGATGTTGTGTTTTTAGTGGATGGTTCCTACAGCATTGGTATCGCCAATTTTGTAAAAGTAAGAGCCTTTTTGGAAGTGTTAGTTAAAAGCTTTGAGATATCGCCTCGAAAAGTACAGATAAGTCTTGTCCAGTACAGCAGAGATCCCCATATGGAGTTTTCTTTGAACAGATACAACAAAGTGGAAGACATAATTCAGGCTATTAACACCTTCCCCTACAGAGGTGGATCTACCAACACAGGCAAAGCAATGACATATGTGAGGGAGAAAGTATTTGTTACCAGCAAAGGATCAAGACCAAATGTGCCAAGAGTCATGATTCTTATTACTGATGGAAAATCGTCAGACGCTTTTAAAGAACCTGCAATAAAGCTGAGGGATGCAGATGTAGAAATATTTGCAGTTGGTGTGAAGGATGCGGTGCGTACAGAGTTGGAAGCAATTGCATCACCTCCTGCTGAGACCCACGTTTACACAGTGGAAGATTTTGATGCTTTCCAAAGAATATCATTTGAGCTTACACAGTCAGTCTGCCTACGAATTGAGCAGGAACTGGCTGCTATAAGGAGAAAATGTAAGTAACTACTGTTACTTAGAGGAACAGTAAGGAAATGCAGTGTAAAAAGATCTGAACCAATGTTTTGTGCTTGTAGATACCTAAAGAATGTAAATTGATGAAATTATCCACATACAAATAATAATTTTAATAACTGGGGATTTGCTTCTCATTTTCAACCATATTAAAAACAATGGGGGAAATGAATGGTGAAATGAAGATGAAAAAATTATCAGAGAAATTTTTTCCCCCCTCCCCTGCTAAGTATCTAAAAAGCTATTAAAATGTGTGTCTATTGGAATGACCTTAGTGGATGTGCTCTGCTTTTACACTGTGTCTTGAGTAGAACAGTTACCATCTGCATTCTTTTTTAGCTGTCCAAGATGACGTAACTAATACAGGCTTGTCTTTTAGATTTCCAAAGGCAGTGAAGCAATGCCAACAACTCTAGGGAAAATTTGATTAATATTTAGAGTAAAATTAATGGCCCTCTGGTATGGGCTTAGACAATACAACTTGAGACAGCAGGTTCTAGGTGATATTGATCTAACTATGAAGACTGAAGACTTCTAAGACTGAAGTAGCACATGGAAGTCTTCACATGCATCCAAATTTGGCCATCTTGGATGTTAAAAACTTAAAAGATTTCTAAATGACCAGCTTTTGGTCAGCTAAAGTTACTTACGATTAGTTGCATCCTCAGTGTCCCTACCTAAGTTTAGTAGAACACAATCATTGAATAGTCCCCAATATTGAAAACCCCACTCTCTTTAAAAATAAGCCTTTTGTTTCAGGATAGCTCTGAGGAACGAAGCAGCAGCATAGCCTTTGTTTAGAGGGCTGAAGCAGTCTTAAGATTCCCACTGTTAGGCTGACTAGGCCAACCAAAACAAGCCCAGGGTGTCAGATTTATGTTTGTGCTTCATGTCAGATTCCTTGTTTCCCCTTCAACTTCATTACTGAAAAAATACTGGTATTTATTTTGTCCTGTTTCTAATCTAGATCTGAAAGAAATCCCAACAATCCTTAGTTTCCATTGAGGACATAATGTTATTGCTGTCCATGGGACATATAAAAGAGGAAACCTAACTTGATCATCGGATTCTAACTTAAGTTTTCATGAGTATAGATGGACTGTTTCAATTTGATTTAGAAATCACTGAGTTGGTGCTTCCACTCATTGTTGAACAATTTTAGGCAACCTAGCTATGAGCTTCATCAAATTTGATAGCTATAAGTAAATACTGTGCACGTGCAACAAAATATCTCTTCAATTGGAATAAATTTTGTTATTGAGGGAATTTTTTTATTTATTTTAGAGCTTTCATGTTGAAAATATTCTAGCAAGTATGCCTCACATGCACATTTTTATTTCTATGCAGCTTATGTGCCTGCCAAGAACATGGTCTTTTCTGACGTAACATCTGACAGCTTCAAAGTGAGCTGGTCTCCAGCTGGATCTGAGGTTTTGTCCTATCTCATTAAATATAAAGTTGCAGTTGGTGGAGATGAATTCATTGTTTCAGTACCGGCTTCAAGTACTAGCTCAGTTCTCACCAATTTACTACCTGAAACTACTTACGCAGTCAGTGTGATTTCTGAATATGAAGATGGTGATGGCCCTCCTTTGGATGGAGAGGAAACCACCAAGTATGGTAGGATACCCATTAACCCATTACTCTCAGACACAAAGGAGTCATATGTTCAAATAAGAATTTGCTTAACTGAAGAATGGGTCTATGAGGAGCATCAGCTGAGGCCGAGAAGCTACACAGAACAAGAATAAACATTATTGTATCTCAATGCATTCAGTAAAGATATAGAATTCCAACAATATGAAAACATCATTGTTAAGATTAGATTTTAGTTTGCTGTGTTTCTTTGCATTGGTCTCTTTTCAAAGGAAGTAGTAAGTTTTCAGTAATAAATTCAGGGGTGTGAATTAATGTTAATACACAGTCCAGTTAGATTAGATGAATATTGTAGGTCCCTTCCAGCTGAACTATTAAATTCTGTTCTGCTCTGTTGAACAATTATGACTCTGATGCAAGAATGCATGTTGACTTCAGTACATTTAAAGTGAAATGTGTGCCTATGTCATTTGCTGTGCCATCTAACTTAACATTAGTAGAAATTCTGCTTTATATACAACGGGCTTAAAGGGGGTTGGGTTTTAGTCAGCTTTTTTTTTGTCAGAACTTCATGGGTCTGATCCAATAACTGATTCAAAACTTCCGCTCACGTCAGTATGAGTTTATGTAATCAAGGGCTGTCAATTTAAGCATGGTAACTGTACTTTTTCTTGATACAGTTGCCATGATGCATTTCTGCTGGTTGAAAGGATCAGCATGACAATAAATTTGATTTTCTATTCCAGAAGTTGAATACTCTGTCTACTCTAAATCATGTTTTTTAAAATATTGATCCACTCTTTTTCATTATTCCATCCTGTCATTTGTGACCTTTATGACATAAATTGTTCCCAGGGAGAAAAAGAAACAGCATGGAGATTTGTTAATTGGTGTTTCCTCTTAGGACTGATAGAAATAAACACCTATAAAACAGCTTATTTTGGATGTTAAGTTTGGAAGATACAGGTTTCACTGTCAATATGCACATTTCCATGACATTACCAGTCAGAATATTTTGGCCACACATAATTTTCCCTGAGGAAAACAGACAAACTCTTGGCTGATTAGAATATGTAGCTTTTGTGTGTGAGGGACAGGAGAAGGAAAAGCTTTAATAAAAATAATCAGTGCTCCCATGTTGTAACTGATACTGCCTTAAGTAAGTGTCAGCATCATGATCTGATGATATCCCAACGTGTCCGAGAAGATAGTCCTTCTGCAGTCATGTAAACGTCAGCAGCTTTCCATGCAGGTCTAGCCAACAGTTTGGGCCAGATGGCTTTCTTGGCAATTAACTTTGGTTTCAGGCTTTTAAAGGATTTGAAGTTGAGTATTATATTTCTGATTAATAGGAAACAAGTTTGTTTCTTGAAAACTAAGATAATTAATTGCTTCACTTTTAACATTAAAGAACAATGCTTTTTCTTTATTATCTTGCATGTAGATAGTAAAGAACAACAAAACAGAGGTTTTTTTTGTCCTCAATGACAATGCTATATACTCCAGGCAACTTGCAGTACAGTAGATCTTAATGTCTGTTGGAAAAGTTGAGTCTTGTTTGGTGTGCCCACAAGTCCATCTGAGCTGCTGTATCTTTTGTCAAGGAGCAGGCTAGCTTAAATGATTCACCACAGTTTTTCTTTAGTTTCTGAAATAACAAGCTATTTCTTTGAGTTACAGACTAAATGTAGAAGCCTTTTTTAAACATTAGATGCAACTCATATTGCAATGAATACATTTTTTTGTAGCAAAAATTTAACTTAGAGAAATAGAATTGTTTTGGTGGGGTTTTTTCCTGTTGCATTTTCCTTGGTCATTTTTTAAAATAGGAGAGCTGCCTGTGTGTAATCAGGTATATCTGACAGCTGTCTGTAAATGGAAGTGGTGCAGGTGCAAATGGCCACAGCAAGGAAACCTATACCATTTGTTGTGTTAAGAAGTTTCCATCCACTATGCCCAAATGTCCCTTAAACACTTGAGTTCTACTGGTACTGCTAAACATGGTCAGACTGTCTTAATTTTCAGAAGCTATTATATAAACTGGGATTAATATACTTTCAGGGGCAACTTTGTTACACTGTTGAATGTAACTCTGACCCTAAATTTTCAGAAATTACTAATGTGTGTGTATCCTAACACAAGGGGAGGGCACTATAAGCTGTTGTTTTGCTAAACTGGATGAGCTAATGGTTGGAATGGTTTTACTTTAGATGCTACTTCACAAAGGCAAATATTTACAAATTATATGTGTATATTTTTTATAGTTAAAGGTGCTCCTCGAAACTTAAGGATAACAGATGAAACTACTGATAGCTTTGTCGTTGGCTGGACACCAGCTCCAGGAAATGTCCTACGATACAGGCTGGTTTATAGACCCCTTACAGGAGGAGAAAGGAGACAAGTGACTGTCTCAGCAAATGATAGATCAACTATTCTGCAGAATTTGATCCAAGATACAAGATACGAAGTGTCTGTTATTCCTGAGTATCAGTCTGGACCTGGGAATTCATTGAATGGATATGCAAAAACTGACGAAGGTACATGACAAATGCTGTGAATGTAGTAAGCTTGAGAAGGACTCCCTGGATGCTGACTGTATTCATACTGAAAAGAGAATAAATCATATAATCCATATATATTATCCCAGATGAACAGAGAATTGTAACATTCCCCAAGCCTAACATAGAGGCAATTTAATTTATCAAAATTGCAATATTTCAGTTTGAAATATAGTCTCTTGAACTTGTAACACCTGTAACTTGGGTGAAGAATCCACCTGTATATTTAATTAATTGTCCTCATGATTCTTGATATTGTCTGTGATATAAATTATATACCTTTTGAGCAAATTCAGATCCTGTTTGCATTTTTTTCTGAATGCTTAGCAAGGAATTAATGAAACATTCAATTTACTGAAGTTATCACTGTAGACTTGTGTGAAAATGCATGATCCTTAACATGTATCATGCCTTATTAAATAAAATTCAGAGAGTATGGAGACATTTATGAATGTCCTGATCATTGTTGAAATTTCACTGAGATCTTAAATGTTATAAACCAGAAGAATTATAATCAAAAGAACTCTATAGATGTGTTAATTTCATTGGTCATCTTTGACTTCGTTCTGCAGATAGTGACTTCAATATGGATCTTGGCATGTTGAAGTTGAACATATATTAAGTTCCTAGCACATATAAGTACTGGAATGATTGAACCTGTTTTAACACACAAAAAAAAAAGAAAATAAAAAGACTTTACTGGGCATTTTTGCCTAAGCAGGGTGCGGGTGGAATTGTAAAATCCTGATTATGGTAAAGGTTTAGCGCAGTGTTAGTGCAGGCTATTCAGGAGTGATTTTTTTATCATAAAATCCTATATTGTAGTAACCTAACAAAACTTGCTTCAACTTGTTTGCAACCTCTTTTGACATGTGCAGTCCGAGGAAATCCAAGAAATTTGAGAGTTTCTGATGCTACAACATCAACAATGAAGCTGTCTTGGAGTGCTGCTCCGGGCAAAGTGCAGCAGTACTTTATAACCTACACTCCAGTCGCAGGAGGTGAAACCAAGGAAGTGACTGTGAAAGGTGATACCACCTCTAAAGTGCTGAAAGGCTTGGACCAAGCCACTAGGTATGCATTGACTGTGTCCGCCTTGTATGCCTCTGGAGCAGGAGATGCCCTTTCTGGAGAAGGAGAAACACTTGAAGGTAATTATTTATTGTTTTACAGTAATTCCTTTATTTGATTGATGTTTATGGTGTCTCATAAGTTTTACATAGAAATAAATATATGAATGAAAAATAGGCATAAAAACACTCTCCTAATTTACATGGATTTTCCAAACCTACTGTCCTCAGAGAAAAAAAGTGGGTTAAATCACTGGTTGTGGAGGGGACTCTGGGCCTCTTGAAAAAGGTGTTCCCCAGAAGTACCAACCAAAACTGACTGTACTTCCACATCAGCCTCAGTGAAATATTTTGTTTTATAACTCTCTCTGTACAGTTTCAGTGGCAGATTGTTCTTAATGTAAGGGGATTAATTAATGGGGTTAAAGTATCTCATTCATTTGAAAATTTGCAGCATTGCTACTCTACTGAGACTGAAAGATATTCAGGGGCCATTTTTGCATTAGAGAAACAACATCTAGTCTAGGCAAAGAGATAATGAGTCATACCCTGCTTCTGACTAAGAACCTGGAGCTGAGCATAAACAGACTGCTGGCTAAGCATGAAGTCAGAGCCAAAGACTTTCTTATAAGGAGAAGAGGCTGCTCTTTCTCTGCCTTTGAGTGGAGAATTTCCCAGACTAGTTCTCTGTGAGCATTCTTAATGTCATCTGTAGACTGTCAGAGGATAGGAAAAGCTGTGTTCTAGGCCTTGAAAGGAAGTGTGACTGCTCTGTTCTGGCCAGGTGTGTATTGCTGAAGGCTGGCACTGCAGCTGTGTAGGCATGACACCTGGAAACATCTTGCAAGTGAATTATGTGGAATTAAGACTTTTCCATTGATGCTAATGAAGTTAGAGAGTAGCAATATACTTGATTCTCAGTTTCTGTATAAGTCTCACTTTTTGTTTACAACATAGGTTAGAAACCAAGCCAGAAAAACTTTTTAAAATAGGAAAATGTAAAATCAAATAATTAAAAAAAATAATTTCCTATGATATGCCAGTGTGCTGAATTCTTCGCACTAAATTTTAGGCACTTACTTGAACACTTTGCAGCATACATTTTGCATGCACTTTGCAGCATGGATGCTCTAGAATTCTTCTGTGGTTGATGAAGAAAGGCAGATAGTCCATCTGAGATCTCATTTTTCCTTCAAGGGAACATTTATTTGTCTATTGACTATAGAAGGTTCAACTGAGAGCTCTAGGCACCAACACCCTTCCCATCCCACTAAGACAAAGATCCAATCCACTCCTTACGCTGAGACAGGATGCAGCTGTTAGAGAATCAGGCACCTTGCAATTCATGCTGAAAGTTCCCTAACTCACTTGCTTTCACTACCCATCCAAGATTCAAATGCTTCTTTTGAATGAATATTGTCTTGTCTTCTGCCCAGAAAACTGCTGAAATCCAGGTAAATGAGAAGAGAGATCAAGATTGTGCTGTCCATTTCCTCCAGAAAAGCCAGAAGTGATCAGGACCTAATGAACTTCTTTGTTGGTGGTGGTGCTGCCCCTTCTTAGTCTAACACTTTTTTGGAGGGAAGAGAGAGAGTGGAAATGTAGGCATTACGCATTCTGGGAGAGTTTGAATTCACATCTCCACCATTTCCACATCCCAGCAGATTCACAGAGCTGCAGCGTATGCTGGGCAAGAATCTCCTTTACTCTTTCCATTGAACCTGAGGCACTGGACATCCAAGAATGCAAAGTTCACTGTCAGAACAAAAGCAGACTGGATCTCAAATAGACAGAGGAGCTGACATCCCTGCTTTTTCCTCTGTGCTGTCAGTGGATAGAGGAATTCCTGTCTTCCTTTGCAAATCTTGAGAGGCCTCTGTCTCACTGTTAAACAGACTGAATTGTCCACTTCCTTAGGGAGATGCCTCAAATTTTAGTAAAGGATTGACCAAGTTAACCATTTACATTTGGTGGAAATGTTTTCATTGAGTATACTTGTAGTAAACTCATGAGAAACCCTTTATTAATATGGAGATGCGGAGAGATCTAGTGTGTTTCAAATTCATAAAGTAAGCTTAGCTTTTTACCCTATGATAAAACTTGAGCAAGAGAAAAGTCTTTTAAGGCCTAGAGCTTCTGTTAGAACATATCCTAGAGAGCAGTGAACAAAATAGAGTCAAATCCAAATGACAAAGTCATCAGAAAACCAGAATTCAGTCTCAGGTGCAGACCATCTTGTCCTTTCAGTGCTCCCTGCGCCGTCCCACCTTGTGAGGGTTCTGATTCTTATTTGTACTTTCTGCATTGCTAAATTGTTAATAAGAAGAAAAAAGAAAAACATTCTCAAAATTGGTTAAAGAGTAAAAGAATTTAAAAGAATAGTTGCCTATATCTCAGGAATTAATTCATATGCAACCAGATGAAGTTTAAAAGGGGTGTTGCACTGTTAAAAGGTCACAGAAGTATTCCTGTAAGAGATTTTACTCTAAGCAACTGAATTAGAACATTACATAAAAAATTCTGTGACAGACTTTTTCTTGGGATAAATATGGTTAAACGAGCATCCTATCACTCAACTGAATTACTTTTTATTCAATTCTTCAGCTGGGAGAGAACTAAATTAGAAATTACTTGTACCATTTTGATACATATAGCTTTGTGACTCAAATGTAAATTCTTTGAACTTCAATGCTTAGTATAGAAATTTACATGAAAAGAGAAGTCATGCTGGCTGTGAAGCTAAAATAAATATGGTTGGACCTGATGAAATTTAAACACAGGTCAGTGAAATGAATACTTCACTAACAAGTAGCTGAAATAATTTGTCTGACTGAGGCTGGAAACAGGACAGATCTTAACTTCTGGAGAAATAAACTTATCAACAGTAATGACAAAAAAGCTGTGAAAGGAAGCATAAAAAAGTGTTTAGTATTTCAGTTAGTTTTTCCGTGAGCCATGGTGTCTGAGAAACGAAACAATGTGGTGTGTGTTTTGCATTGCCAACAACACTGAAATACTGAGCACTAAAGTATTTTCCTGTATCAGGAGTCCCTATGGGGCTTACTTGATGTCTTCACCATATGAATTCTCACCAAACCTATTCAGTGATGCCATAGCTGCTGGCCACTTCAGCTCCTCATCATATCAAGAGCTAAGCTTGAGATTGCCTTTCAAACTGCGACAGTTGCTAGTTTATGGTATTGATATGTAGCCTGAGAGGAATCAGGTTGGATGTAGTGAACATTTCAGTCCTAATAGGCAAGTGAGAAAAGGGGAGCTTGATACAGTAGCTTCTCCAGCTATCTTATAGTCAAGTGGCAGGAAATGAAAAATCCAAACTCTCAGATATTTATGGAATTTTACTGAATTACACAATGGTCCCCTGCAATTAAGGGTGTAGGCAAGCATTCTTATTGCTTTCAGTAATGATTTATTTTGCTCTGCACATAGTAGGAGAACTCACATGGGCAGTTACACTATCCCAGACAAGGGTATCCTTCAGCAGATAGCAAAAAACCGAGTAGTTTTTAGACTGCTCTAATCTCCTGATCTGCAAGGACGTGTCTGCCCAGGCTTTCATTGAAGGCTTTTCAGTTATGTTTGTTATCTCCAAAGTATTTTGGAGCAGTTACAAATTGCTCTTGGAAGTTCCTCCTCTTCTTCTGCAAGCTGTTTTTCAGTGTTTTGAAGTGGCTCATGTGTTTCAGGATTCATAGGAAAATCAATCCACGCAAACCCAGAAATCATTCTGTGTACTTCATATAATTTACCAGCTGTGTAATCTCAGTTTCACTTTGTATTTTTATTTTTGCTAAGTATATGCTTGCCCTTATTGTTTCTCTGCTTAAAACAGAGAGGTCAAATATTCCCCCAAGTAACTGTAGATAATCTCTTCTATGAACTGTTTGCATACCTCTCTGGTCCAGCCCAAAGATAAACACATGCCAGAGGATCAGCATTTTATGAACTGTTCAGAGACAACCCAGTATAGAGAGTTAAGCAAATGAGTAATCAAAAAATGACTCATTTCTGAAAGTGACATTCCATTACCAGGTAATTGTTACTCAGAGAGAATGGGTTTATTTCTTTTTTGTCTGTTTGTGGAGCAGGAAATGGGAAACTGTTTTTGCCACTTTGTTAAAGGAGTGTGCTTTCCTTCTTCAGCAATCCAGACTTTGGGAAATTTATAGTGCTCTCATCTTTTATACAGCCTCTTTCAGTCACAGGCTGTTTTTGTCTACAATTATGAGGTACCGTCCAGAGGTGAAAGTTCTGGAGCTTTATATTTCATATTCCTTTAAACATAATTGCATGTGCAAAATATGTGCTGTAGAAAACTCTCCACTTATACATATTCTCTCACTTTCAAAAGTGCATGGTGATCCATCACCAGGCAGCTTTGGTTGGAGTCCTTCTATAAAGGTGCCATGGAAAAATTTTCCTCAGACATACTTTTTTGGCTGTGATTCCCCTCAGTTCACACAAAGTTGTTGAAACTGCTGAAGTAAATTAAATCTGTGCAGACTGCCATTTGCTGTGGTGTGGAACAAGACTTGTGAGAACCGGGGGAACTAAACAAATTAGCACTGATGGTTAGATTTGACGATGCATAATACAGATTGAAGAACAAGCAAGAAACACGCACTGAATGTCTTAGGGAAAAAATCCCATTGTTATCCCCAAACACTCCAAACAAAGCATTTGGCTTTGAGTGTATTTTGGGATCATATCATCTTACCCAAGTCATCATACACCAGAAATAAAATGCAATGAGAAACATGGTGAGGGCAGTGAGTGGAAATGCAGCAGACAGTGAGAAGTTTGAGAGTGCTACTGCTTTCCTAATCTGTTTTTTAACAAGAGATGTGGTTTTAAGTCTGGCAAGAATTTGGTTTTCTGCCCAAATGCATGCTGTCAGATGAAAAGAACATACTGTACATTAGCTGCTAAATAGATTAACTTTCATAATTTGCAGTCGTTTTAAAGAGTAATAAATTCATTGCTAGATTAACCAATCTATACAGAAATACTTAATCCTAAGAAATGTCTAAAAAGTTTGAAAGCTGAGGATCTGTTTTATGAGTGCCCTTTTCCTGCCAGTTATATATTTTTCAGAACATCTTTAAGAATATTTGAGTAACTGACTGTAAGCAGGGAAGTCATTACACTTTTAAATATGAATTTCAGAGAAATTGAGAAAAAAAGCTAGGGGTTTTTTTTCAGAAAAAATATTCAGTGATCAGATTCCCATCTTGCTTTCACTGAGAAATTTCAAAGGGCTTCACTTATATCAGTGAAGAGCTTAGGCTAGGCCCACTGTTGGTGAAAATGGACAAAGTTCTTTTGACATACATGAGATTGTTAGTCTCCATTAGCAGAGATGTCAACCCATTTTATTTCTTACCTTTGTGCATTTTAGAATAAACAAAAAGAGGCGCAGTGTGTTATGTTCAGGACATAAATTTGAGACATAATTACATAGTAGTCTCTCCCCCTTTAGAAAGAGAGTCTTTCTGGTTCAATGATGTAGGGCCCAATGCTGCCATCCCGTTTGATGAGTAACTATTTGTGCTGTGACCATTGGTCTGTACTAAAGCAATGTATGAAAAAAAGTTGTCATGACTGAATCACTTTTCATTTTTAAGTTATTTTCTCTTTTCTACATTTCTCATAGCTTAGCTTTGGGGATTTTGGAGGGGGCTCTTTTTTGGTCAGAAAATGGATGGTAGTTCTTTGGTAAATAGATTATTTCTTTTTGCTTTTTCTATGGTAACATAAGAATCCTTTAGAAATTAATGACCTCCTACAGGCAGAATAGTACAAATTCAAGTGACATTTTCTTACAATGAGGTTTTAGCATATCACAGGGACTTTACGTAACGTTCAGACTGTGTAGTGCTGCTTCTGTCCTGACAGAAACAAGGACTCAGTGTCCTCAGCAATTTAATGCTGTTTCATGCATTTTTAAAATTAGACATTCCAAGATGTTTGAGTTTGACATTTTGATAATCTGTGGGAAATTATCTTAGTTATATCTAGGAAATGAAATATGTAACAGAAAAAAATAACACAGGGGAAGGTTGAGTGGATAATAATAATAATATATTTCCACACAGTTGAGAGCAGTGTTAACTGACAAATAAAATATGAAAAGGACTGAATATGAACACCTGTTGTTGTTATCCTAGATCAGGGTCTCAGGATTGTTCTTGTGAAAGTCCCTCTGTTTTGGGTCAGAACTCTGCTGGTTGGCATCTTTTTACCTTTCTGCAGAAGATCAACCTGCTCTAATGGGGTCATGTGAGCATCCCTCTGTGTAGAAAGTCCTTGACTATCCCCTGTACTATGCCCACATCCCCTCTCTACATGCCTGAGGTCTGGTATTCCAACTACTTTATGTCTTGGAGGGAAGGATATCAGCCAACCCAAGTGGCTGCCTGAAAGTGATTCCGCTATCATCTCATCTGATGGGTATACTTGGATTCTTGTCTGTGGCAATTTAACCTGTTGATTCAATGAGATACTCCGACTTATACCCACTGTAAACAAGGCAGGACTCAGGCCATAACATACACCTCTGCAAATGAAGGCTCATTTATTCAGTTGATTATGACCTTTTAGGATCCTGGTTTAAATAAATGCTGTGTTTAACTTAAATGAAACATGATTATGCATGGAATTTACCACTGCAGATTGATTTCGAAACTGGGTTTTAAAAACCACATATAGAAAGTTGTTTACACTTTGGGCCCAAACTGCATGCAAAAATCCCACTGAGATCAGCTGGAGTTTTGTAAATGTTTCTGAGGGGAAAGGTCATTTGAACAAGGCCATTCGATTTTTATGAATGTCAACATTTTAATTTTAGCTGATTCAGTCTTGTGTTCAATAACAACAGTGTTTGCTGGAGAGCTATGGGAAGTAAGCCAAGTGGACAGAGGGAAACTGCTTTAATATCGTATTGTGTCTCTGGCACACTACAGTGGAAAAAATTAGTACAGAGACTGGACATTTCAGAAGTCCAGAACAGGGTGTAAAAGCACCAGACTGAAAGTTACTAAGTGACTTTTTGAGAGTATATCTGCACTGAGGGATAGTAGAGGTGTACAGGGGACTGTGGGCAGTGAAAAGTGCTCTGAGATAAAAACTGCCAAAGCAAATTCGATGGCCTGAAGCTGGTGACTGGCTTGCTCTCCCAGGCAGGGTTTTGACCTGTGCACGCAAACACTTTGTTTTACTGTGTACGTACTCAGCATGCCTTACAGCTGTGCTTACACCAGCTGGTTTGGTGCTCCAGAGCATCATAGGACCTCATGACTGTTGGGGAATAATTTTCAAAAAGCAACTCTTTCCTTGCTTGCTGATGTCTCAGGGACTGTATGAAGTGATGAACATACATTGGCTTCCACTTGAAGTCAAGAAAAAGCAGGAATGTTTTGACAGCCACTTTCCAGCCAGCCAGCCAGCCAGCACTTTTCTTTCTTGCAGAGTGCGTTGTCTTTCCATGCTCCTTATCTGTCCTGTTTAAACAAGCAGGCAAGAAGCAGGTGTAAAACAAGCATCTCTGAATGCATGGACCAAGGAACAAAATTACTGTTCAGGTGTTACTGTTGTAGATTTTTGTGTGTGCATGGAATGTAAGGAAGTTACCTAGGTATTTTGTTTTAATCCAAGGGAAAAAATATTTCATAGGTCTAATTCTATGCCTGCTAGTCACCATGTTATACCTGTGTTATTGTGGAGCATACATTTGTTTCTTGACTCTTAATGTAGGAGCTTAGATAATATTTCATGGAATCCTAATAATTTAAGACTATATCTTAAACACAGCTGTTTCCTTAATAATAATAAAAAAAAAAGACAAAACCAAAAACCAACCACTTGTGGGAGATCCAGTTGAAGCAAAAAAAAAAAAAAAATCGATGAGTGAACTTCCACCTCACGCATGAGTTGCAAATCAAGTTAGTGTGTTATGTTAAAGAAGTGTTCTCAGTTGCAGTGTAACATATAAAAAGTCTAATTTCCCTTAGTAGGTAAGTTGTCTTGTCAGCAGTTTCCAACTATTTGAAGTAAAAATTTTCCATTTAGTTCTAGTGGTTTGGTAAGAATCCCAGATCCTTTTCCCTCTCTTACCTTGCCTTATAAAAAAGACATTTAGTTCCAAAGAATATTGCTTTCAGAACCAACATATTTCAGTAACTGCAGTTCATTATAGTCCATTCCAAACAAATTATTTTCCTCCATTATTTAATGACCTCAGTAATTACTTAATCAATAAGGGTTTTAAATAAGCAGTTATTTTTGCAGTATTTCCAACATATATCATTAGCTCTGGTGTCCAAGAGTAGTCTTGCAAAAATTTGTGCTGTGGTAGCAGATACTTTAATACTGAAATCATGTTGTGGCAGAGCCATGTTTTAAAGTAGCCAAAATAAAGTGACTTGTATATTTATATTACATTAAAATATGGAAAGAAAGGTTTTTATTGTGAGACATCTGTGCATTATATCAAGTTAAGTTTTCCATATTTTTTCCATTTGGATTGCCTTAATATTTTTTTTATTGTATGAAAAAGCCAAGATTTGGGAGTAGGAGCTTAAGAGCAGACAGAAAAATTGGTGTAATTTACTTTTGAAGGCAAATCTTTTTTTCAGGCTTCCAGGAAAATTGTTCTTTGGAGTTTAGATACTGCCCTGGCTTTCATTTAATGCAGTCACTGAATTTGGTGAGACTTCATGAAGCATGAGCTGAATCAGGCCTTTTCGCTTTAACTTTTTTTCACTCTACTGTTATGAAGGGATAAGTGAACTTTACTAAAACCTCTGTATCTTAACCTTTTTTTGAAGAGAAGAGGCCATAAATTGTGGTGATTTATATTGTGAGGCTAAAAATTGGTTTGAAGAGTAAAATGCTAAGCACTGATGCAGAGTTAGGATGGAAAATGATTGTCTCCAAAAAGACACGATGTCTGTAAGATATGAAACCCCTCCAACACAAAGTGTTTGCTTACATGCACTGTTAGCTATATTTGAGAGTCATCTTCATGATCGTTGTGGTACTCTTTGGTTCTGTAATCTGTATAGCTGATGAATCTTTACTATATTCAGATAGGTTGACATTAATTTCCATTCATCATTAAGCCAAGTGGGATTTGTTAACCCAATTTTAATGAAGTTAAGCTGGCACTGAGGTGTTTCCAAAATGCAGCTTTCTACAAGTAGTTTTATTTGCTCCAGTGGAATTGGGTTTGGAAATGTTGCAGATTTATGGTGGAAGTAAAAGATTAATATGAAAGGTGAAAACACAGTATATGACTTTGAGCAACTTATTGCTCAGTCTGAAACTGCTTCAGGCTTCTGAACGTAGCGAGCCCTGTTCTTGCAATGAGTCTAGGTGGTGGAAATTGGATAGGTACTGAATTTCTCTGTGTTCAAAGAATTTTCATTGTAGTGCTGTGGCTGCTATGGTATAGTATAGGGATATGATTTTATCAGTGAGGGTAAAACTTAACTGTGATGCCATGAGGCCACCTCAAGTGTTTAAGTCCTCTTGCTAAGCAGTCTCTCAGGAATGTCCTTTACAGTAGAAATGCCACAGAGAACACACATCAAAGAATCAAAAAGCTTCTGTATGTATGTAGATCTGGTTCCATAGATCCCTTTTGCACATTTTGCTTTAATGAGGCCATTGTACTAAACCCACCAGTGAGTTCTCCTTTCCTGCCATCAAAAGCAAGCTGCTGCAATAGGAAAATTGAACGTATGTTATAAATGTACGTTAAATGTTAAACAGAGGCACTTCTTTCACTGCACCACTTTAAACCAATGAGCTTCATTTTTAAGCTGTGGAATCACTCTAGTGTGTTAGATGAGACTCATGCATCCAGCTGGCACAGCTGGGTTTCACAGACTAATGAGCTTCTTCCTTTGTTCCAAGCTGGTTAAAACAAACTACAGGGAGGAAAGAGATACAGTTCTTCTGAGTGGAAAGACAGAGGGTGTTGTCTACAGATGGAGGGTGTTTTCTACTCTAGGTGTGGCAAGAAGTAAAGACACTGCAAATTAGTTGTAAACATAAAATGAAATAGATGATAGATCTGGTGAGTGGTAGTCTGAAAGATAATAATACTATTAAACAAGAAGTTAAAGTTGTCAGAGAAACGACTATTTGACCCAGGTAAAAGTCTCCTTTATTTAACCCCCAGAAAAAAGTTACACACATAAGGATGAAGATGAATGAATGAAATACAGTTATTTATTTGAGAGTTAAAACTTACCCAAGTGAGCTGCACCACATTTAAGCACTGGCTTCATTCTAAGTCTTTGAATACTGCTATTTCTATTTTGCATATCCTAAAGCATGACTGCTTAGTATCTTGCATGGTAAGGCACAGGATCATTCATAGTCTAAAGACAGCTTGAAGCATCTTGTTGGAACATTCATGAATTCATTTCTCTTGGAACTACAAATGTATGACATTGAAACTAATATTGATGGGAGAAGTTTGTTTTTGCTCTTATGATCATTTGACTTTTACATTTGTACTTTGCTATTTGTATTTAAGAGCAAGTTTGCTGTTTTCTTTCTTGCAGAACGCGGTTCACCACGTAATTTGGTTACCACAGACATAACTGACACTACAGTTGGGTTATCATGGACACCAGCTCCAGGAACTGTTAACCATTATAGGATAGTATGGAAATCACTTTATGATGATACGATGGCAGAGAAGAGAGTCCCTGGAAATACAGTGGATGCTGTGATAGAAGGCTTGGAGCCAGAGACTAAATACAAGATTTCAGTATATGCAGCCTACAGCAGTGGAGAAGGAGACCCAGTAGAAGGAGAGGCTTTTACTGATGGTGAGTGCAGTACGACATTACCATCATTTGTGACATTCTGTTCTTGATGAAATTACCATTTTTTTTTCCCCGTGGAAAGTTGCCCCAAATCAAAATGCTACTTCAGCTCTGTCAATGCTAGCATTTTGTTGGATGATTGAAAAAACAGGAAAATCTCTCCTATGGCATGTAGGTTTGGATTCAGCAAGAGTAACCTCCAACTTAAGATATGATTTTGTCTGCAAATTACTCCGAAGTCAGCTTTTCATAGGCTTGGTGTGACTGCTGGAAGTAAAGTGGAGAAAATGTTATGGATAGAGTAAGGAGGAAAGGTGGTATAAATTCCCACAGAATCAATAAATATGCTTTCCAAGCTAACTGCCCTTTCCAATCTTCACAGTCCTCAAACTGAGACTGGCTGGGTGATTTTGATGTTTGTTGCTTACCTTTCTGGGGCTCTTCTTTTTTTTTTGTTATTTGCCAGACTTTATGTCATATTTGTGGAAGCAGGCTCAAGCCTCTCCTGCAGTGTAGGGAAAGGGAAAAAACACCAAGAGGCCAGAGGTGGCTTGTTGCTTTAGAGCCGTAACTGTCAAGTAAAGGAGCCTGAATGAATGAATGAAAGGATGCCCTGAATCATCCTTGATGTTTCTGTTGTTTGTCTAAAGGGGCCATATGAAGACAAAGCCCGAGGGAGAGCTCTGGGGAAGCATCATGTGTGTTTATATGTTCTTGTACTCTTTCCTAAGCATCTGTTTTGACTACTGTTGGAGACAGGCTGCTGAACTACTTTAACCTTTGTCCTTGACCCATTTTAGTTATTCTTAAGGTTTTACAAGACTGCTGCTGTTCCTAAGAGCTGACTCCCCAGAGTCAAAGCAGACTGCTGTTCCATGACTTCCTTCTTTGTTCAATTAAGGTTTTACAAGACGTCCTGCCCTATCTATGTTAAGTAGGCAGCTTAGCCATATCATTTGTTGCTTCCCTCTATGTGCTGACTGAAGGAACTCACTATCAGGCCTATCAATAGCCCCAGACCTGAGACTAATATTGCATCTTCCTGGTACAAGCAATAATTAGAAATTGTTAGTTCCTAGGAGCTGCAAAGCCTACTATACCATGTGATGAAATACTGACTGATTCCAGTATGCCAGGAAGGTTCAGTTTGCCAAAACCTAGATGGCTTATTTCGTCTGACAGCCAGCATTGCATACCTTTCAGTTCACTTTGGATTATTTATACCAATTGTACAGACTGGAAAATATTCCTTAGAAGCCGAATGCTGCAATTTGTAGAGCAAATGCTTTGTTAGTCCACTGGCTTATTTCAGCATATATACTATGTTGCGAATAGTGATGAGTGATTTTCCAGCAGGAGAGTTTGTATGGGGTCCAACACCCAGAAGTTTAGTTATTTACGAGTATCGTACCAGATCAGTAAACTCAAAACTTTGAAAATCTGAATGCTATAGGACATTGTGTTAAAGAAAAAATAACTTTATAATTTATTATTTAGAGTGCTGAATTCATTATTCAATGGATTGCTGAAAAGTGTGACTAAATAAACATCCCAATTATGCTGTGTCATCATGTGGTTTATGCTTCCCTCTCTGTAGTGAAAAGCACACTTCTGTTTGTTTAGTCCATTACAATTAAAAAATAATTAACAATGGCCTGTGAGATTCCATGTCTTCACCACAATCAAATACTGTAATTTTAAAGAGGGCAATTTTATTTTTTAATACAGTAGAATTAATTTTGCAGTCATGCATTTGAATATATCTGTATGTGAAAAAGTAAACATTTATCCGTATTTTTACACTGAAAAGTGTCAGCAGATACCAGGACTGTGACAGTAGACAACGAGACAGAAAATACAATGAGAGTTTCATGGCAGCCTTCACCTGGCAAAGTCTTGTCTTATCGTGTGTATTACCGACCACGCAGTGGAGGAAGACAGATGTTTGGAAGAGTAAATGCTCCTGCTACAAGCATAGTGTTAAAGCGACTTAAACCACGAACTACATATGACTTAAGTGTTGTTCCATTTTATGATTTTGGACAAGGAAAATCAAGAAAAGCAGAAGGAACAACAGGTATGTATCACAAGGTTGTACAGGACTTCATAATGCACGTTTTGTGCTTAAAATTAGTAACAGTGATACACAGAAAAATATGGTGGAGTCTGCCAAGATCATGAATTGACAGGAAAATTGAAGAAAATGTTAGAGGTTGAGAATAGAGTTTGATTTGCTGTAAGCTTCGCTATGGCATAGCCTGAGCACAGCTTTTTGCTGTTGATATTGAGGGTGTAATGTGGTGTAAAATGTTTGAAAATACTAGACTTGTTTTGAAACACTGTCATCAGAAGTCAAAACAAAGTGTTTTGTGAAGAAAACAGTATATCAACAGACTACTTAATCAAGTATTGTCAGCTGTTTCATAATTTGCCTTTTGATTGTGGGTATTGCTTAAGGAGCTACCCAGCATCCTGTTATTTAGGTTTGTCTTCTTTGGTCACCATGTCTTCTGCAGAAGACCTGAGGTAATAAGGAGGGGCAGTAGATGATTTTGATGAAGCTTCGTTTGTGGAAGCCTGACTTCTGGTCTTTTGGACAAGCTGTCTACTCTCTCAGAAACTGAAACTCTTAATAGTCCCAGTGAGGGCATTTTTGTGGTTAAAGCAAAACTAATTTTCTACTCTACCTTTAGTTTGTATCTGATGCTGATCTGACATTTTGTAAGGAACTGTTTCCTCGATATCAACCAGATTTAGAGTCAGTTTCCTGCTCTGCAGTAGATAGAAAGCCATTACCAAAAGAGAATTTTTTCCAAGATGTTTCTACCTGTGTGGGACTGGTGCCGTTCACTGAGATACTCTGTAAATAGTTCATGCCATTCTCTGTTCTCTGAGTATAAACTATATTGAATAATGACAGAAAGTAAGAAAAAAAAGTCTCCTATCATTGGAGACATCAGCACCTCAGTTACTGATGGAAGATTTCTTTTTAACCTACAATGTGGTTGATATAAAGGAGTCATGAAAACTTGATCAAATCTTGCCCAATACCTAGTTTTCCAGTGTTAAAAATCATAGAGCTGCTTTTGATTTTTAAACTCTTCATCTTCATACACATATGCCTCTGTGCTTTCAGTCTAAATAGTTCTGGTGATAAACACTCTTTGGAAGCGAGGCCTGAGTCATCTTGTTATTTGGAGCTGTCATCATAATTCAGGGAGTATTATGGGAGATAAGACAGAGAGGCTGTATTTTTCCTTGTGAGCGGGACTGTACCTACCATTCCTCAGCAGAATTCACAATCTGAGGACATACATGACCTTTAAGCTATAATTATGCAATTGCATAGGCATAGGGATAAGGCAAACTCTTTATTTTTTTTTTCCTCCATCTTTCACTCCAAAGCTGTAGTGGTGACTTTCTGTTCACTCTCCCAATTTTTGCAACTTTGAGATTACACCACTGCAGTATTTTCCTTGCTGTACTTCAGAAGCAAAAGTGATGCCGAAGCTAACAGCAGGCTTGTTAACCACTCTGTGAGTACTGACCTTCAGAGGAAGTTGCCCCTCAAGCTGGTTGACTGGCACTCCTCTGAAGAATTATTTTTTGACATACTGCCACACCTTTGGTGGTGAAGTTGCTTCAGCTGTTAGGCTATTTATCCCTCAGTCTGTTGACTGCAGAGGGATCCTCGATAATAAATTTAACATACCTATTGGTTAGATAGCTAAAATTAAGTGACAGGAAAATCACCATTCATCTTTTAATACTTGTTTTTATGTCAAAGGCACAAAGAGTTTAGGACTGTCACTGATACTGGATTTGCATATGTATTTTTTAGTAAAAGCATGCTTGTTGATTTTTTTCCATGTGCAGACCTAATCTAAACTATTTTGTTTCCCATCCTTGCAGCCTCTCCCTTTAAACCACCTCGAAATCTGAGGACTTCTGATTCAACTATGTCAAGTTTCCGAGTAACATGGGAGCCAGCACCAGGGCGAGTGAAGGGGTACAAAGTAACTTTCCACCCTACTGAAGATGATGGGAGTCTTGGAGAATTAATTGTGGGGCCATACGACAGCACAGTGGTATTGGAGGAGCTTAGGTATGAATAATAACTCATGTTTGGTTTTGGTTGTTTTTTATTTTTTTAAATAACTTTAGCTTAGGGTTTTGTTTAATCAGGATCTGGTATTGAAATGCCTGGCAAAATCTACTCAAGTAAGAAAGTAATTTTGACAATAAGCTATGAAGATCTTGTTATGCAGTCTCTGGCAGGTCTCTTCATGAGATCCATTTACATCATTCTCACAGGAACTGAAGGAGGCAAAGATATGGGCAGGATCTGTGTTCTGCATTTCAAATATAAGAAAGATAACAGGATACTGGAGGGTATGTGGGTTTTCTAAAGTTTCCTCTTGAAAGTTCCTTGCCTCAGGTTTCTCAAAAAAAGCTGAGTTTGGTTCTTGATTCATTTTCTCAGAGGCTTCAGACCATGTCAAAATCTGCTATGCAAATATACTAAATATATTAAAAATAGGATCATTGAAAGTCGAAGAATCATACAGTCATAGAATGATTTGAGTTGAACATGATCTGAAAGATCATCTACTTCCAACCTTGTTGCTATGGGCAGGGAAGCCTTCCACTGGATCAGGTGACTCAAAGCCCCATCCAATCTAGCCTTGAACATGTCCAGGGATAGGACACCCACAGCTTCTCTGGGCAGTCTGTTCCCCTGTCTCACCACTTTCCCAGTGAAAAACATCTTCTTAATATCTAATCTAAATCTCCTCTTTTTCAGTTTAAAGCCGTTGCCCTTTGTCCTATCAGTATCTACCCTGCTTAAATGTCCATCTCCAGATTTATTTTAGGTACTGGAAGGCTATCATAGGGTCTCCCTGGACCCTTTGCTTCTCCAGGCTGAACAACCCCAACTCTCAACCTGTCTTCACAGGATAGATGCTCCACCCATCTGACATTTTTGTGGCCCTCTGGACTCATTACAACAGGTCCAAGTCCTTATACTGGTGGCTCCAGAGGTGGACACAGTATTTCAGGTGGGGTCTCACATATGCAAAATAGAGGATGAAAATCACCTCTCTAGACCTGCTGATCATGCTTCTTGTGATGCAGCCCAGAATACATTTGGTTTTTGGGGCTTCAGGAGCACACTGATGGGTCATCCTCAGTTTTTCATTCACCAGTACCTTCAAGTCTCTTTCTTCAGGGCTGTGTTCAAATCACTGATCACCCAGCCTCTATTTGTGCTTGAGACTTCCCAGGTGCAGGACCTTGCACTTGGCCTTGTTGAACTTCACGAGGTTCACGCAGTCCCACCTCTGAAGCCTTTTAAAGGTCTTTCTGGATGACATCCCTTCCCTCCAGCTTGTTGGCCACACTACACAGTGCACTTGCTAGGGGTGCACTTGATTCCACCATCCCTGCTGCCAACAAAGATGTTAAACAGCACCGTTCCCAATACTGACTCCTGAGGAATGCCACCCATCACTGATCTCTGTTTGGACGTGGATCCCTTGATCACGGCTCTGTGAGTGCGACCACCCAGCCAATTCCTTATCCACAGAGTGGTCTAGTAGGTAAATACACATCTCTTTAGTTTAGAGGCAAGGTTGTCACACAGAACAGTGTTGAATGCTTTGCACAAGTCCAGGTAGATGATGTCAGTTGCTCTTCCCTTATCTATCAAAGCTGTAAGCCTATCGTGGAAGGCTACCAAATTTGTTAGGCATGATTTGCCCTTATGAATCTGTCTTGGCTTTCACCAGGCACCTCTTAATTTTCCATGTGCCTTAGCATAGTTTCCAGGAGGATCTGCTCCTTGATCTTGCCAAGCACTGAGGTGAGACTGACCTCTGTAGTCTGTAGTTCCCCACATCTTCCTTATTTCTCTTTTTAAAAATGGGGATTATGTTCCTTCCCTCTTTTCCAGTCACTGGGAAGTTCACTGAATTGCTATGACTTCTCAAATATGGTGGCAGGTGGCTTAGCAACTTCATCTACCAGTTCCTATCCAGTTCCATGGATACACCTCATCAGATCCCATAGACTTGTACACCTTCGGATTCATTAGCTGGTCTCAAACCAAATCTTCTCCTGCAGTGGCTGGTTCTTCCTTTTCCCCATTTCTGGCTTTGCCTTCTGTGACCTGGGTGGTGTGGCTGGAGCACTTTTCAGTGAAGACTGAGTTAAAAAAGTAATTCAGTACCTCGGCATTCTCCATATCCTGGGTGAACATGTCTCCTGTTTTCTTCTGGAGAGGGCCTATGTTTTCCCTAGTCTTCCTTCTATCACTGATGTACCATGGAAACTTTTCTTGTTCCCCTTGATGTCCCTGGCCAAATTTAATTCTATCAGGGCTTCACTTTCCTAACCTGATCTCTGACTGCCTGGACAATTTCTCTGTATTCTTCCCAGAACTGAATAATTTGAATGAGGAAGGTTATAAATTTAGGTCTAGAGTGTAGCTTTTAAATTTTGAAACTTCACTGTCTTGTGGAAGAGCTGGTGTTTTGGCTTCATGTTTCAGCACCTTCTTTTCCATGAGGGATTTTTTTTCTGTGACAATTTAATAAGTGAAGTATTTAGCATTTAACTAGCCAAATTACTTTACTTAAAGTGCGCTTATTTAACTATTGCAGGGCAGGAACTACATATAAGGTAAATGTTTTCGGGATGTTTGAAGGAGGAGAGAGCAACCCCCTGGTTGGACAAGAGATGACCACTCTTTCAGATACTACTTCGGAGCCATTTTTATCTAGAGGTAAAAATGACTGATTTGAAGAAAAGGCAGTCTTGAATTTTGGATAAAAAAAAGACCAAAATTTTAGTATGTTTCCTTATTATTTTTCTAATGCACATACATATTTGTTTACAGGATTCAATATATTTATTCCCTACCCTGATGACATAAACTCTGGTCGGAAGGGACCACTAATCATACCCCAGTTCACAATTCTAGTCCTATGCACCCTTTAGATAGTCTTACAAAGATGATAACACAGACAACCCATGTTTTGCTGATTATTCAAAGCCATCTGCATTGCATTTTCAAGCCATCCACATCTGTGTCAAATCACATAAGGTCAAATGTGATTGTAGAGATAATGGCTCATAATACAGGGGTGTTCATATTCAGGGGTGTTTATATTCAACATATCCATCATTTAGTCTTTTGTTTTTTACTATAGAAGGAGGAGACTTAGTTCAGAAAGGCAATTGCAGAGTCTCTCCAGTATCTGTTTGGGAGTTCTTCCCTACGTAGCTAAATCTTTTTTTCAAAGTTTCTGTGAATTTTATGATAGCAGCTCCCTTTGGTGTGGTTAGTGGGCCTCTGCGTGCTAATACTACTGGATGAGGAAAGTTTCAGGGGTCAGTCCTCCTTTATGGAAAGCATAAAAAAGCAAGTCTTTGCTTCTTAATAGCCAAGTATACAAAAGTAAGTAAAGACTTTTCTCCTCTGCCATTTCAAAGCTTACATAACCATCAGAGAGAATTTGGTGACAAGAAAGAACCTAACTGCAAAATTCTTGCAGAGTTGAATAAAGAAAAAAGGTTTCTGACAGCTGGCAATATTCTTTTTGCTTAACCTCATTTAGCCTTGTTTCCACACTGGGCTGTGTAAAAAATATTTATCCTGTATAACTTTATTGACAGCAATTTTAGAAAATTCTTAATTAATTGCTGTTTTACTCAGTCTAATACTAGAGGGTAAAACAGAAAACCTACAAAACAGGCCATCAGTTACATTATAGCTTTAATAAGTCTGGCAGAAAAAAAATTGCTCTAACACTGGTTTCTTATTTTTCATTATAACAGCTCTCATTTCTGTCTTCAGTGTTATATTCCTTAAGCTAATTAGTTTTACTAATGCATGTATTTGAGTCATGGTTAATGGGAAAATATATCTTGGACTGTAAATGTAATAGTAAATTATATATTAATAGGGGGGGAAAAAATCACCCTAGATCTGGTGCCTTTGGTAGAGTTTTCCATGTGGGGAACAGCAGTAGTTGGAAGAAATCTAAAAGTCAAAATAGTTTAACATTTATATTGTACATGAAGCTAATTTTAACTTCCATATTAAAGTTATGCATGCAATGTTTTGAGCTAACATGGTTTTACTTAAACCGTACTCCCAACTGAATTTATTGTCCTGACTAAAGACTAGATCTATATTTTCTATGCAGAAGAGGATCATGCTTTTAACCCCCAGGTACATGGAATAGTTATATTCATGAGTCTACAGTGTTGGATCAATTCTGTGGAACATATATGAAATCACAATATCTTTCATCTGTGATGAGTGTGGCTGATTTTTCTCAATGGGATTTCTTCCATATAAAGACAAGAAGCTCTGATGGCAGGAAGCCAGAAAATTTGCAGCTGGTAACACAATCTGCAGGAAAAGAGAGAGAAAGATTTTTTTTTTTTTTTTGGAAAATGGCTGTGGATAAAATTATTGTGTCTTTCTGCTTTGTATAAATATTTTGTGATTTTTCTTGTGATGAAAACAATATTATGCATATTTTATTCTGTAATTTGTAAACTGAAGATATTTGAAATAACTTCCTACCTTTCTAGAACATTGCAGCTTTATATGAATGTTTGTTTTTGTTCCCTATGTATCTCTTGACCTGTGTTTATGTTTGTGTGTCTTCTTTGAATTGAGCTCTTTCTTTCCTGTACATGTAAACTTCTATACCACCTGTATTATTATGCCTTTTTACCCCAAAATTGAGAAATACTATGTATTTGAAAATGGTTGCAATATATGCTATTAATTCCACTATTACATAGTTGAAAATTAGGTAGTAGTACTTTTGCTATGCATGACAGACTAAAATACTATAAATTTGTATATTTGCATCTGATAATGCTCACTGCCATGCCAGTGATTAGTTTAGTAGTCTTACACAAAACTTCCAAAATCAGAGTATCAACCATCTTTAAAGACCAAAACAGATAATGACATGACAATAGAGAACACTGGCTTTGACATTTGCTAAGGCTTATTTATAAAAGGAAACATACATGAAGAAATTTAGACAGTTTTTGCCATGGAACCAGTGACTAGTGTGAATAACGTTCACAAATAGGTCATACTTGACAGAGTGCCAGTGAATAAAACTGGAGCTATTTTGGAAGCTAACTCATGACATATGTCACCTAAAAGGATGGGGAAAGAAAACTATCATGCTAAAGCTATATTTTTCTGGTTGACATGGCAGGTTTAGAATGTAGGACCAGAGCAGAAGCTGATATTGTGCTGCTGGTGGATGGTTCATGGAGTATTGGGCGGCCAAATTTTAAAACCATCAGGAACTTCATTGCCCGTATTGTTGAAGTTTTTGATATTGGTCCTGACAAAGTACAGATTGGTAAGTTCTCATATGCTGGAGGGAAAATAAAGCATAAGTGCTACATAGACACATAATAACTGAGGAAATTACGGCTTTTTTTCCAGGTCTTGCACAGTATAGTGGTGATCCCAGGACAGAATGGAATCTCAATGCTTACCGAACCAAACAGTCTTTATTAGAGGCTGTAGCCAACTTACCATACAAAGGAGGCAATACTCTAACAGGTATGTCACACTGCCAGAATTTTCCTTAAACTCCAATAAAAATTTTTCTAGTAGCTGACCCCAATATTGTTCAGTGAACTCAGATGTGTCCATGATGGAAGAGACTTACAGTTCAGTGCAGTATGTCTGGAAGAGACCAGGTTTAGCATAGGCTTATAAACTTAGAGGAAGTCTGGAGAAATGTGATAGAAGGCAGCTTGGATGATGAAGATCTTGTGTTGCTATGGAGCATGTGAGATGATGAAAAGTCAATTCCATGTCAAGGTTCAGATGAAGACAACCAGGACCCAGAAGGAAAGCTAAAAGAGATCAGATAGGAGGGTGTATAAAAGTTAAGAGATTAGAGATTTTGAGAAGGCTTAAATAATATCAACTGCTGATAAGTCTGGGTGATGGGCTGCAACTAGATTACAAATGCTTCGAGAAGGAAGTAAATTGTGGAATTATGTTCTCAGAGTGAAATCACTAGGATGAAATAATCTCTTTTTCCTTAACTACTATATGGAAATAGGTTATAGTGATGGTTACTTTCTTTGTATCATGCTAGGAATGGCGTTGGATTTCATCTTAAAAAATAACTTCAAGCAAAATGCAGGCTTAAGGCCCAGAGCTCGCAAAATTGGTGTTCTCATCACTGATGGCAAATCGCAAGATGATGTAGTCACGCCTTCAAGAAAACTCAGAGATGAGGGAGTGGAACTGTATGCAATTGGTAAGTATTATATGAGAAGATGGCCCCCAGCAACCTCCTCCTGCCCATCTGCTAGATTCACAGAGAAGTGACCACATACTAAAGTACCTGAAAGGGTATTCAAAGAACGTGTTTAGTGACTTAAGTTCATGGTATTGTGCTTCATGGGCATAATTTCTAACAGGCTTTACTTCCATGTCTTATCTGTAAGGTATTAAAAATGCAGATGAAAATGAATTGAAGCAGATTGCAACGGATCCGGATGACATCCATGCTTACAACGTTGCAGATTTCTCCTTCCTGGCTAACATTGTTGATGATGTAACCACAAATCTGTGTAACAGTGTGAAAGGTCCAGGTACATCATATTTTCAGTCTATTTCATCCTTTTTTCATTTACATGTTTGCACTGCCAATTCCTTTTTATTACTTATTGGGAACACTATGTAGCCCTGGGCTGTTTTTTCAGCTGCTGGTGTGAGGAAGTTGTGCAGACCACCTAGACTACCCTGCAGGGGTTCTTCCTTTCCTTTCAACAATGACTGTGTTATGCCTCACACAGCATGACATGGCTGGATGTGCCTTCTTTCTTTCCCAGAATCATGAAGCATGTTTCTTAGCGTGTCAGCTTTTTGCCATTGTGGCAAGTTCCTTGATGATATTCCTCCAATAATATGCCGAGGAAAATTTCGGCAGCTCTGCTTTTTTCAAGTGTTTATGTCTGACAGCCCAAAAGCAAAGCTGAGCGTGGAAAAACAGTAACATTAACTGATGGTTCTCCAGTGAAACGCTGGTGTTGAAGGCGGAATAGGAATTACAGGGAGCTTTTTTGTCTTGAGAGGGTGATGGTGAGCTATCTCTTCATGAAGTTGTTTTAACAATTCCTGAGAAAACAGAAACATAAGCAACTACTTAAAGTGGGTTTTTTTCTCCCTGATGATACAAGATAAAAGAATATTTTTTTTTAAATTTGTTTCCACTGTAGGTGATTTGCCACCTCCCTCTAACCTAGTCATTTCAGAGGTCACACCTCGTTCTTTCAGACTGAGATGGAGTCCACCTCCTGAGAGTGTTGATAGATACAGAGTTGAATATTACCCTACCTCTGGGGGTAGCCCTAATCAGGTTAGTTCATCTTTGACATTGTCCATAATAACCTTGACCTTCCACATCGTGGTGGTATCATTCTGTAGTTTGTGCTGTGTATAATATGACAGTAAATGAAAAAAAAGGCTCCCAACACCAAGAATCTAATGCCTTGGTAAATGATACAAAAATTACAAAAAATAGGAGCATAAATATAACTTTGGTTGTTTTAATACCATGAATCAAGGAGTAAAATGTACCTCTTCAAAACAGTTGACTGCTATTTCTATTAATTCCTTTCTGTTCGTCCTCCACTGTCATGTATTGGTTTAAGTTTGTCTGTACCAGCAATTTTCTGGCCATAATGTAATAAAATTTCTTGTTAATAGAAAAAAAGACAGGAGGTGATAAAGGTGTGCTTGGATTAACACTGTGTGATGGTACTTTGAATCTGTGTATGCATTCTAAGTATGTGTTCTAAACTGTTCAGTGTACAGGATCAAACTTGCCTTGTGGTTATTACTTCTCTACACAAAGAGTCAGTGACTCACAACCACTGATTGTAGGCAATCTGAGTTGCTCATTGCTCTCTTCAACCAGACAGAATAATATTTAGGAGAATGAAGTATTTGGGAGAATGAAGTTAGGCACCTCTATGTATCTGACTCTGAACTTTTCATCTCTGAATGTTGTTTTTAAATCTAAACTCAGGAGACTCATGGGGACTCTTTACTCATGGAGAGTTTAATCTTAGTAATTATGACCTCAGGATTTGGCCTTTGATTAAAGTTGGAGCTGTCAATACAGTGTACACTAACTTTACAGCTTGACTGCTTCCTGGAATTTCTGTTCTTCAAGGTGTTGCCGTGTGCTGTAACCACCTAGATTATCCTGGGTGTTTGAAACTTTTTTTCCAAAGTGGTAACTTTCTTTATGCTGTTTAGTAATATAGAAGTGTAAACCATGCATGAAAGTGGAATGCACAGAAAGTGATGCTAAATATATCCAGATCCATTTGAGACAAGTGTCTCAAATTTTCCTATGGCTTGGTTTGCAAAAGTTTGCTATACGGTCAGACAAAATACATGGAAGATTAAGACCGTACTTTATTTAGCTCCTTACTATTGATTTCTGAAGAGTTTCACAAGGAATGATTGTTTTTCTTAGAGATAAGATTGTAAATACATTTGTTGTAGAGTTTTTAACATTGCTTCTCTTTTATGTAGTTTTATGTAAGTAGGATGGAAACAACAACAGTTCTGAAAGATCTGCATCCTGAAACAGAATATGTTGTTAATGTGTTCTCTGTGGTAGAAGATGAAAGCAGTGAACCTCTGATCGGCAGGGAAACAACTTGTAAGTAAGAAATGGATCTTGAATAACATGTTAACAGCCAGATTGGCACCTGGGGAACTATCCAGTAGAACTTTTAGCACTGTGGGCTTTCTTCTTAGCAGAAACAAAATTTTTAATTTGAATGATTAAACTGTGCTGTGTTACATTGGTTGTTCAGATCTTGTCTGGAAAACTGCGGTATGGTAGAAAATGTTTGTCTCGTCTTCTTTCCAGGCTCATAAAACATGGCTGTACAAAACTAGAACAACAGATATTAATTACAAGACAGAGTTTAAAAATTACTGAAATCTGATCACATTAAAATGTATACTCTTGTATTTTTATGCTAGGTAATTAATTCCTGCTACTATCAGATAATACTATAGAAATGATTTCTAATTAGCAAAAAGCCAATTCAACAGAGTTATGCCACTTTTATGAGATATAACTTAACCATGTTACTACTATGAGTTGTCTACATGATTGATTTTAGTATATTTATGCTGAATGCAGCATTGGGTGACTTTTCTGCCTCCTTAATAATATTGGTTGTTTGCTGTTCATTTCACTTTGTTTTGTATTAGGCTTGCCATGCACCCTTAAAATATGTGCATAATTTTTAGGAAGTGTGCTCTAGTTTTCCATGTTTATTCAATAATTAGAGAAATACAGAAGACAAGAAGAAAGGACAAAATGTCCTTTTTGTACAGATCCCAAACAAGTAGTGTTTTTTCATATTAGAGCATTCATGTTAGTTAATGTTGCTGATTAGAATATTAAAGTGTCCAAGTGCAGACTTGTAAGAGTTTTAGCTGTGTATATGGCAAAGCTGTAGCTACATTCAAAATGGGGTGGCCATTACCTCATTCTTAAACTAAGAACCATTTAAAATGCCAGTGCTTGCAGATCACCTTTCTACTACCCATAATGTATCCTAATAGCCATGTGCAATATTCTCAGCGGTGCTACCTGTGATATAAAATATGAAGAAGGCAAAAGAAATAAATTAATATATATTTTTTATTTGACAGTGCCAATCTCTTCAGTTAGAAACTTGAATGTTTATGATATTGGATCAACCTACATGCGAGTGAGATGGGAACCTCTCAATGGAGCTACTGGTTATTTCTTAACATATGAACCTGTGAACGCCACAGTCCCAGCCACAGAGAAAGAGGTGAGAGAATTTGTCTTCACTTTCTGTAGTCTACCAAAAATAAATGAAGAAAAACTCTAAGACTATCATACTAGGCAAAAGACTGGCACGTACTTTTGAAGTGCAGTGAACTTACAAAGATATTGTATACAATGACATCAGTCAGGAAGCTGTAAATATACTGTGAATCTCACAAACAAAATTCCCTTGAAGTTAAATCATAGCTTGCTTTTCTGCCATTGCTTTCTTCAGTTTTTAAACATGGTGTGTTACTTTTCATGTGCAGATGCGTGTTGGACCATCGGTGAATGAGGTGCAGCTGGTAGATCTCATCCCCAACACTGAGTACACTTTAATAGCTTACGTATTGTTTGGTGATATCACCAGTGACCCACTCACCACCCAGGAAGTGACATGTATGGACATCTTGATTTTTTGCTTTGTTATTGCTTCAGCAACATTTAATTTTATCTCATGCAACAGTTTTTATATATTCTGTTTTCTTTAGAAGACCATCTTAACCATGTTTTGTGCATTCGCTAACACTCATTCATTTCCCAAAGATCTGAAGGCAATTTCAATGCAAGGGGTCCAACTATTAAAAGAGGAACCAAATAATTTTTTCGTTGAATAATTAAGGAAGTTGGCTTGAAAATCTTGTGGTCATAGTGTTTTTAAAAGGTCTCAGTTCTGCTTGCATTGACTTAGAAACCTTGTTCCCAAATTCAGGCATTCTCTGAAGTGTAGAAAATAACAAAGAAACATGTCATATCAAGAGCATGTTTCTGGGCTAGACGCATGCAGTATGCTTATTTGTGTGTCCTAAAAAAATGTTATACACTTAACCATACACAAAAGGTGGCTATTGTCACCAAAACTTATGATTTTAAACACTAATACTTCTAAAAGTATTGTACTCATAATTAACCAAGGTGAAGCTACATAGTTTATAGCTATTTTGCTCATTACTGGGACAATAAGCTCCTAAACTGTCTCATCTAATGGCAAGGACAATGAACTTCTCAGAAAGTGAATGTTTCCATTTCAATGAAAGACATGAAAAGCATTTGCTTCCATCTATGAGAGACCTACACCTCTGCCATGAATAGCATTTTCACTTACTGCTGTCATTCTTACAGTACCTTTGCCTGGACCCAAAGGCTTAACAATTCAGGATGTTACTCACAGCAGAATGAATGTCCGTTGGGATCCTGCCCCAGGGAAAGTTCGAAAATACATCCTCAGATACAAAATAGCTGATGATGCTGATGTAAAGGAGGTAAATTCTTGAAAGTACTAAGAAAGAGTTTTATTTCAAGGAGCTAGGTTACTAACATAATAGTAAGAGTAGTATTATAGCCCACCACCAAAGAACATCAGTCCATGGTGATTGCAGTGAGGAAAGGGTATTCATTTCTTGGAAATGGAATAAGCACGAGATAGATTTCTTTGGGTACTCCCTTCTTCCTCCTCCCCCTCCAGCGAGAAGGACTGGAGAATTTTCCTGTGCTTTGGTAAACAGCTGTTTCTGCTGTCTGGTTAAGTGTGTCTTGCTAAGAACAGCTTACAATTAAGAGGAGAGGATTGTGGAATAAAGGTATGTTAGCCTCTTTGCTGATTGTCATAACATGTGTGAGCATTGTTAGAGATGTCTTGTAGTTAGGTACAAGCTTTCCTTGTCTGCACTGCTCAACATGAATCAGCTCTTGGAGGACTAAACATGTTTTTATAAGGAAATAAAAATTATTTTCTAAAGTTTCAGCCTGTATCCTTGTTTCCAAAAGAACAAAACCGTGAATGATCCCACAAGTACTACATGTATCTGATATAATATGCTTTGCAAGGGAATTAGTAGATAGCACTCAATATTCAGGTGTAAATTTAGGGGTAAATGGCAAAACTTAGTGCAGAATATTTTCCTTTTTCAGTACAGGAAATTCTACCGTTAAATCAAATGCAGAGTCAGAGCAATTTACAATTCCTAAGTCACTATTTTTATTCTTAGGTGGAAATTGACAGACTCAAAACCAGCACTACTCTCTCTGACCTTTCTTCCCAAACACTGTACAATGTACATGTTGTTGCAGTATATGATGAAGGAGAATCCCTGCCAACAAAAGCAGAAGCTGTCACTCGTAAGTATTCCTAGTAATCATTATTGTGGTTGGTTTTGCTTTATGTTCTATTAAAGTTTTGCGTGTTGCAATACGTTATGTGGAGCTGTCATTTAATCTGAGAGAAATTTTACTTGCATTTGTAGCATTATTTTCAATTTAATAAACCCGAGGAATCTTAGATTCCAGCATCTTACCGCAGTCTGCGGAGAGGTGACAGAGCAACTCAAGCACAACTATGTCTGTTTAGAGGCTAAAGGAGAAGTGTAGTGTAGAATGGGTAAGAAAATATGAGGACAGAGGAAAGGTTTAGCAAATCTATGCAGGAATCTAGGAAAGTGAGTAGGAAGCTGGGCCATATGCTAGAGGATTAGAGAGATATGCTCTTGCTTCCGATCCAAGAGAGTTTTTTCCTCATGGAATGCGAAACCTATCTCTACTTCTAAAGAATCATCAAGGAAGTATTTGAGTACCTGTGCTGGTTTAAAAGTAAACAGGCAGGAGAAATGAACCTGACTCAAAAGAGATTACAAGTCAGAGTTACAATTTATTAAAAAGATTACAATAAATACAGTGAGACAGAAAAAAAAATTGGGTTAATCCCCCAAAGACAGGTGTATAACCCAGCACCCTGGGACAAGAACAAGACGAATGTTCATTAGCCCCTGTGCTGAGCACCACGTGGCCCCTTGCATGTAAAGTAAAAGGAACAGAAAACCTGTTGGTCCAGATGATGGTTGCAGTTCCATCACAGACTTGTCCAGAGTGGCAGGCACAGTCCTGTTGAAGTTTTGGTCCTCCTCGGGATCCAACGAGTGGTATCAGAAGTCCCAAAACCATTATACACACTCAAACTCAAGTGAGAATACCCAATACCTCCCCCGGGAGGTTTCACAATGGGTGATTTAACTCTGTGAATCATGGGATAGTTTTGGAATCTTTGGTGATCAAGGTGTTGCAGCTGCCTATTATGCCAGTCATTGTGGGCTATTAGCAGAGATGAGCCCTCAGGCTGGGTATGAAGGTGTTAATGCTTTTCCAAAGGGGAGTTATCACAGCTGAGTCATTCATGTGAAGACAAAGAAACACTCCCCTGCCTCTCAGGGTTTTTTCAACATCCAGTTTGTAGCCTGAGGTGTCAGACGTGCCCTGGGCAGCTGAATCAACAATCCTAACATTGCAAACATTAACATTAATCCATATATTAACATTGCAAACAATCCATTTATTAACAGTCCATCAGAAATAACATAGAGAGTGTAGAATACACAGTTTTGGTGACACCTGCATAGTGATAAACTGATCCCAGCCCCTGTAACCAGGACAGTACCTCAAAAAATAGAGGCAAGGAAATGGAGTTGCACAAACTGTAAGAGCTGATTTCCATGCAAGAGAGGTGACAGACTGAAAGGAGAAAGAAGGTGTCAAAGAAGCTCTCATCTTGATCTAGGCTTATGATTTAAGAAGGTGAGTAATCAGAAGAGCTACAACAGAAATGAACAATGTTATCACTATCCTCAATCTGATATGAAAAGGAAGAGAAAAAACATTCCTATGCTCTCTTTTTTTTCTTCTGAATTTTTTGTAGCCTGATATATTTAAAAATGTTTGTGAGATTTTGTGCTTGCTGTTGGTCTAGTCTTTCTTCTATAGCTGTGGTTTTGTGTGAATATGTGTGTAAGGAAAGAAGAGGGAAACTCTGCCAAAGAAATTATTTTTAGTTTAATTCTCTGGTTTTACCTGTTCACGTATTTCTTCCCAGTGGCTATATTATATTTTGCTTCCTTAACCTACAGTTAACCTCTGTGAATTCTTTCTAAATAAGTGGTGTCATTCAGTCATGACTTATTTAGCTTATATAAAGAATTTTAAGATTTGGGAAAAACTCATGCAGGAGCTTGAGTTCTGTCTATGGGAGTTAATAATCACTCTAAAATGTAAGAGCTAGGACTTCAGTAGTTGTGAGCATGCATGTGAGTTGTAGTATCTGCTGAAGTCAGTAGAGCTGCGTCTGTTTTATCAGGTGACGTGACTTAGTGATACGACCTGATGAAGCATGATTTGCTTAGTGTAGGTTGGTTGGGTTATATGTAGTCATTAAAAGCATGGTAACTGAGAGATGAATCTCCTGCATAATCTTCTAAATTCTTTGTCTGAGTAATTGCTTTGTTTAACTATATTTATTTTCTAGTTACATTTTGCGGAATACTTGTTTTTTTCTCATAATAGAGCCTGTGCCAGCACCAGTCAATCTCAGAGTCACAGATGTAACCACAAATAGTTTTAGAGGCACTTGGGATCATGGAGCTCCAGATGTCTCTCTATATAGAATAACCTGGGGACCCTATGGAAGATCAGAAAAACAGGAGGTAAGAATAGACAACCAACATAAGCTTCCTTGGGCAGTTTCTCAGAGAGTATATTTTTAAAATCAGAAATGTGATTGATAAATGGCCTATAAATTGCAAGCCCTCCTGTTGTGTGTGATGAAAATTCAGTCAGAAGGTATAGAACACATATTTACAGCCACTTGCAGTGATGTTACTGAGTAAAAAGTTACTCAGTTATATCACACTTTCTGTTTGTCTGTTTCGTTTGTTTTGGTTTTGTTTATTTATTTTTCCTTTTTTTTTTTAATTTCTCCACAAGACTATCTTAAATGGGGATGAGAATAGTTTGGTCTTTGAAAATTTGAATCCAGATACATTATATGATATCTCAGTTACTGCCATCTATCCTGATGAATCAGAAAGTGATGAGCTCATTGGCAGTGAACGAACATGTAAGTAAATAAAGGGAATCTGCATGTTGTTATTCATAGTTATTAAAACAGAAAACATATACATACAAGAATTCTGAAAATTCTTTCTACTTTTTTTCTAGTACCCTTGGTACCTATCACAACACAAGGTAAGGATCTGAATTTCCAGGTATCATTTTATTAAGGAAAACCCATAGCTATCTCTTTCTAAACTGTGACAAATGTTGACATTAAAAAGCTGAGATCATTTAATAAATATTATTGTGTATTTGGAAGAATACTAAACACTAGATTACCACATGTTTATTATTTTACAAACATTACATTTTGTGTTCTCTTATACTTAATACATTCTGCTCTTCATCAGGCAGTCATGCAGCCCTAAAAGTATGAATGAAGTGTTTGTCCCTGATTTTTGGTGAATTACAGATTTATTATTTTCTTTATTGCACTTCTTAGCCCCAAAGAGTGGCCCACGAAACCTTCAGGTGTACAATGCAACTTCACACAGTTTGACTGTGAAATGGGATCCTGCCAGTGGTCGAGTGCAGAGATACAGGATCATTTACCAGCCCATCAGTGGGGATGGCCCTGAACAGTCGGTAACTAATTTTGTAGTGCTATAGTTTTTCAGCCTGAAATGGAACCTTCTGCAAATCCATTAGAACAATTTCTTTTCAAAGCACAACATTGTATATTTTAATCACTTTTTAGGTGATAATTTCTATTTATAGTGAAACTCTATATACTCCCACCTTTTTCTTTCTCCCCTTTCAAATCCAAGTTAGAATGCTCTTCATTGAGCAGCAATTACTTTGGATGCATCCTGTTTTCTTGAAAGTCACAGAATCAGAGAATTGCTTAGGTTGGAAAAGACCTTTAAGGTCATCAATATATATCTATAGATATAACTATAATAAAGTTAAAATATGTTGAGGAATAAGTCAAGCAGCATGTAAGACTACAAATCACAGATATAGTTATCATAACAATCAATAATATGAACTACCATGGGTATTTTCGTAGTCCAGAGTTTTCAGTTATTTTCATGGTGTGGTTCACATGTTATCAGAGGACTTTGCTGTGGAACATGCTATTCAGTTGAACAGTTGAGACTGCCTTTCACCACTCTAGGGTCAGAAAAACCACCCAGAAGAAGCAGTTGCAAAAAAAAAAAAAAAAATCCACACAAAACATATGCTAGGGAAGTGTTTAAGGTATTTTAGACTCTTTTAATGTGATTGAGCAGCTGTAATGATATGGAGAGCCAGTACTGTATGGTCAGCCAGCTTCCCCTGTGTCGTCAGCAAGAGCTGTGTTGACTACTGGCAGCCTACGCAGCACAGCCTGGGAATGGTAATTCAGTCAGGCTGTTTATCAGAAATGTGTGCTACTTAAAAATGCCTCGCAGTGGGAGGCTGCTGTTGTTACTGCCAAATGAGTCAGAGGAACAGTTTCAGATGAGAAACACGCTCATTTAGTTTGCCCCTGTAATTGGAGATCACACATGTTCAGAAGTGTATCTAGGAATATTTACTTTAGAATCAATTGGATACTTACACATCCATTTTAACTCTCTTCTGAACAACATGCATTTGAGTTGAGGCAATTGAACTATTGAATGAATTTGAGCAGTTTAATGCAGGTTTAGGGAGCCATCACTAGAAGAATAAGGAACAACAGTAAGGTTAATTAATATCTGTAATTAATTGCTGGCAGTGGAGTAAAAAGAAAATTATGAGCATTCTGTTGAAATTTGTGGAAAGAATATAATAGACTCAATTACTCACAGCTGGATAGAGTCCAGCAGTGGCAGTTGGAGAAAACACCTCTTTTAAGGAGAGCGCACAGAACACTCTTCCTCTTTTTGTGGCATTTAATGTCTGTCTGCAAATATGATCATAATTCCTTGTCTGCTGTGTTTTAGTGGGATATTTGATTAACACGTAGTTGCTGAGTAGGCAGTAGAGCTGTCCCCACCAAAACAGTTAAAGTAGAATTTCTGGAAGGTTTTTATTCCCCTGTCTGACATTTAATGGCCTCAGCACCAAGACGAAGCATGGATGATTTGAAGACAGCTCTGCAAATACTGCATACCAAACTGCAGAGACCATAATGATCATTTAGGGTCAGATTTTGAAAGGCAAGCAGATACGAAATGGAGAGGCAGCCGCGACAGGATGTTAAAAGTATTTATTCTTTGAAAAGAGCTTTGTACTTGAGGACAAAAAAAATTTTCTTGTAAGTTAAAATATTCTACTTGTGTGAGATGTGAAGATGTATAAATGCTTGCTCATTGTCAGTTCTTCATTATCAGATGCTTTTAAAGTTTGTTATGACAAACACATTAGTTGAATAGGCTTTGAAAATGTGCAGATGGTTTCAAAGGTACAAAGGATGCTCTTGAGCAAGTGTAATTACACACTATTAAAAACCAAAGAGCTCATGATTCTCAAATGTTTAAGATCTAAGTATTATTCTCGGTGTATTTTAAATCTTTTACTTGATGAAGATTACAGTTATAGGATTATATGCCAAATAAAAATTGGGATGAAAGATGACAGAGTCTTAAGAAAGATGTTCCAGAAGCTGAAGTGTCATGCTGTAAAATTTTTTAAATCAAGAAGAAACCATGTTGATATTGTATCTAATGTACGTTAGAGATGTGCAGAGTGTTGGAATTTATTCCATGCTTGCATTCTACCTGAGAGTGGAGCATAAAGAGCCCAAATGAAAGTCTATCATAATTAATAAAAGCCTCTGATTGATTTCAATGGGATATAGTAATTTACACTATCGTTTGTGCTGGTAAAGAACTGGCAGTTGATATATAATTATGGTTATATGCAAGTTTGGAGATTTTAAAGAATAGTGGCTTTGTGTCTAAACTTGCTAAGAATATGTATTAAATATTATTGCTGTTCAATGTCTACTCTCAGTATCAGTCACAAAAGCATTTCAACATATTTCAACAGTGTTTTCTACTCTGTGTCAAATGCTCACATTTGACACTATAGCAGTAAGCACAAAAGAGGAAGTATAAAGGGTATTTTAATTTTTTTCTTTTGTTTTGCTGAAGACTATGGTTGGAGGGCGGCAGAACAGTGTGGTGATACAGAAGCTGCAGCCTGACACACCATATGCTATTACTGTGTCATCAATGTATGCAGATGGTGAAGGGGGACGAATTACAGGACGAGGCAGAACAAGTAAGTAACTTCTTCAGATCTTATTAGGTGCAAAACAATATTGATGTACTGTTCAAATTAATGTAGAAGAATTTCTTGTGGTGAAATTAGTCCCATCTGTATTTGTCCTTTGTTGGGTTTCAAATACGTAAAGTAAGAAGACCTGTCTACTGGCTGTAGAGAAACCCTGGACCACTACCTCAGACTGGATGCCTGGCTTCTAAGGATGAGAGAAACGCTAATGTCACTATGGAACTTTTTTTTGCCACAATTTAGTAAACGCCTTAAAGCATCAGAAGGCATGTAACTTTCATATGTGTGCTGTTAAGCACCTTCAGTTAAGAGACTGATGCATTGTTTTGATCCTGCTAGAGAAATCACTGAGTGATTTTTCTATCAAAGACACTCCAGGCATAAAAACCATTTCGCTATATTTAATTAATTGTTTAAATATAAATTTATTAATCCACTAGTACATAATCTAATAATGAGCCTGCAATAGAAAGTCAGACACAGCAATGTGTTTGGCAAGGAATAAAGAAATAATCCTACTGGCCTCATTGCAAAATTCTAAAATAGTGTCCAGAAATAAATTTCTTTCACTACATTTAGCATTGCTTATGCAGGTTGATGGGACTAATGTGTTCTGATTAATGAAGACAAATAACACTTGACATGAACTGCTAAACCTCTTGGTTTTTAAATTTCCTCATGAAACTTTATATAGTCATGATCTGACAGCACAGGTGAGAGAATATGGTTCCACGTTTCTGACAACTCATTGATCTGTTTCAGAACCTCTCACTACTGTGAAGAACTTGCTAGTTTATGACCCAACCACCAGTACTCTGAATGTTCGATGGGATCATGCAGAAGGAAGTCCTCGCCAGTATAAAGTGTTTTATGGACCTACAGCTGGAGGTGCAGAAGAAATGGTAAATTCTTCATGTGGATCTCACTAACTTTCTGACATAAATTACAGCTCATGGTACTGGTCAGAGAAATGCTGCTGAGTGAAGTGGGTCTTGTTTGCCTATGCACTGGCTTTTTTTTCTGTTCACAGTTACCCTGGAGAAAATGCACAGCACCTCTTTGAAGTTCAATTACTCTCATATGTATTACAGATGTTTGATTTTATATAGTAGACCATTAGAAATTAGTTCTTAGCACGGGAATTTAATGCCACACACAACTTTTTGTTTGTTTATTCTTAGGGCAGTGTGTGTGAATGTAAACCTGACTTCAACAAAACAAAAGTTGCTAAAGTTAGCAGACCAAATTTCTACCCATTTTTATGCTAAGTTATGTGACTGTAGACAGTCAGCTGCAATGATATTTGTGAAAGTGGAAAAATCCATATTCTAATCTCCTGAAATTACTTAACTGCTAAAGAGCTAAAAAAATAACGAAAACAGGAACCCTTGCTCCAGACTGTGAAATATTATTATTTCCCAATTGTGTTTCTTTTTCTACATCTGTGCAATTTAATGTGCCCATGAAATGACTGGTACGTGAATTTCCACTGTTTCAGTAGCATCTAGAGTGCTACTGATGACAAATATGCTTAAATGCAGTGGAGTTTTATTTTCTAAGATGAGATGCTCATTACTTCTTGTCATTAGCATGTTGTGGTGTAAAGTGTTTGTTTGTTTGTTTGTTTTATTTGAAAGTGACCTTTTAGTGCCTCTGAGATGCTAAATAGTAGTCATTAAAGAGATCACTGCAGATTCTGGTACTATTGTTAGCAGAATAGGATCTGGACCCAAAAGTGAAGATAGGTGTAAGGGATTGTATAATAGAGTTTAGAACTTAATAATTTTTCTTAAGTCTAAGACAGAACCTTTTTGAAAAGTAATTCCAGTAGATACCATGGTCCCTTTTACTTTAAGCTTCATCTTGTATAGTTATTATTGCATCCAGTCTGGAAATGAGATGTCATAGAGGAGTAAGTGAGAAACAAAAAAGCTTACACTTTTTTCCATATTTGTGTAAGTGTCATGCCTCGACCTTTGTTTTTAAATTTGTAGACCACAGTACCAGGAAACACAAACTATGTCATCCTAAGGACTCTTGAACCCAACACACCTTACACTGTAACTGTGGTTCCAGTTTTCCCAGAGGGGGAAGGTGGACGTGTCTCTGACACTGGAAAAACTTGTAAGTAAAATAGCCCTTTTCAGGAAAACATTAGGATTTTTTTGTGTGAGTGGCTCAGATCAGTAGAAATTGATTTTACATCAAAAGTGGAAGTTTATTTTCGCCAAAGATAAAACACAAATGCAAAAACTGTTGACCATCTTGGTTATGGTTGCAGCTCTGTAACTAAGTTTTCTTTGCTTATTTGTATGAATGCTTTCAGTCCATTTATCTCAGGCAAGCTCAGCTCCTAAGTTGTGAAGCGAATTTACTGTTTACTTCACAGAAGAGTAAAATTTCAATTGGAGTGCCAGTAGCAATACCGGTGAACAAACACCAGGTATTGGTCTTAATCCATGCTAATGTCTATACCATGTACTTAAAATTTTCCAGGAAGTCTGAGCTCCTAATGTCAACATGAACTAAAATGTGTGGCTACTTTTCATACATGTCTGATCAACAACAAGATAACAAAGTGTTATGGTCATACTTTCAATTTGTAGTATAAGTTAACTTGTACTTAACTGCCTGGCATGGAGTTTTGGGAAGACTAATCGCTGAGATTCTTAAATTTGTAGATTTGGGGCTAACGAAAGTAATGTGTTTATCTTGGGCTGATGTGCTTTTCATCTTCCTTTGAGGTCTGTTGTAAATTCAAGTAGAACTATAACTTACATAAGCAACTTTGTAAAACTCAGTTTAAATTATCCTTGGTCTAGTGGAGAGAGGAACACCAAGAAATGTTCACGTTTACAATCCCACACCAAACAGCATGAATGTCCGTTGGGAACCTGCTCCAGGTCCAGTACAGCAATATAGAATTAATTATGCTCCACTGACTGGCCCAAGGCCATCAGAATCTGTAAGTAATTTAGTTTTTATACTATTTGTCAAAAGTGTGTGGACAATATTGCTTCCTTCAATGTGTGAAAAAAAAAAAAAAACAAAACTCAGGCCAACTGTCTGCCCAGGAGTGTCTCTGCTGAAAACAGTGTCTCTAGAGAGTTTAGTCCATTCTAAATAAAGGCTTCATTTGGTGAAATGAGAGACATAAGAAAGAATACTCTGCTATTTAAAACTGCATATTGAAAATTGAGTATCCTTTATCATATTGCAGGTAAAGATGAGTTAACCTTTTTTTTTTTTTTTTTTTTTTTAAGAGAGAAGGAAATAACAACTATTTATTAGGAAATGTTTAATTATGAAACCAGATGCCAAGTTTATGTGATTTTACCACTAAACCATTTCCTTACCCTAAATCTCTGATGTTTAAATAGGCTTTGGTGAGGAGTGAAGTCTGGATATGGGTAAAAATTTATCCTTCAGATGTGAAGGCTTCTTGATTGTGTAGACATAAGTGCAGTTTTGAAGCTTTGACTGTGAATGTACAAAAAATGTACAGCTATACTGTACATGTATAGATGAATATGTTTTTATGTAAGGAAATTTGAGAATTTTTAATGTCTTTATATGTTAATAAACTGACAGACTTACCTTTTTTAGTTTTTCTTCCTGCGTGTTTCTTCCTTTTTTTTCTGACCTACTTTCATGTAAAATTTAAAAAATAACAATTCTATTTGCAGTGAGAGCTCCTTATGTATTTGTCCTTTTTTTTTTTCCCCCACCTGCTATTGAATTTTTGTCAATATTATTTGGTTATTTTAAATTTGTATTACTTTTCTTGGGTGTGTGCAGCATGGTCATGTCCCAAATTTTTCTATATTTCATTCAAGTTGTTTTCTAGAAAGACATGGTATAAACTGAAGCTTTATTCATATATGTGCCTTTTGTTTCTATTTTAGATTGTGGTACCAGGCAGCACTCGTGATGTGACTCTGGAGCGCTTGACTCCTGACACTGCTTACTCAATAAATGTTATAGCTCTGTATGCAGATGGAGAGGGAAATCCAAGCCAAGCACAGGGAAGAACATGTAAGACGCAGTCAGTACTTGTGTTGTGAAATATATGTCAAAATTGGTATGTGAAGAATTTATAAAGTTGGTTACAGTCACAAATAATATAAACCATTTAGTGCAACTCCGAGATTAATGCATGTGAGTTATGGCTGAAGCAATTATAGCCCTCCATGGGAGGGAACTTTTACTATGTTGTCTGCCAGTTGTGGTATATGCATAATCCCCAAAGTAATTTTCACTTGTGAAATAAGCTTAATTTGAATGCTTAGGACTTTAAAGGCTGTTTTTAAAAATTCAGTCAGAGATTGTCAATTTGTCTTTTGGGAAAAAAAAAGCACATTAAGATGGGTAGAATTAGTTGTCAATAAAAAAAAAAGTGCTTCATGTTCTATGTCTGACATGGTAATGTATGTGTCAGCCTGCCTAGATGTCTGTTTTTTTGCTGGAGATACTTAAACACCAAAACCTCTTGTTAAAATTTACCTTCTGGGATTTTGGTTGGCTTACACTCATCTTCTTTAAAATTTGTTCTAGAAATAACATGTATAGAAAGTGTCAGTGGCAATAATAGGTCACCTCTTTTTTGCTGCTTCTGTACTTTCTCTATTAAATCCCCATAGTCATCTAAAACTTGCAGATGTGACAGGCTATAGTTATACTTGTTTGCAGGAGTCTGAGAAGCAGAATGTATGTAGATGCTCACTTTGTGCATCTCCTTGATGTTCTCTCCCCTCCATACTGCTCCAGTTCCTCCAGTTAGGCCCCATTTCTATTTACGACCTTCAGGCACTGCTGTATTATCATTGACTTAATCTACCTGTGTATACTTATCCAGGATTTCAGGAAAGGCACTTAGCTTTGGCTTCAGGGCAACTTTTGAATCGATGAGGGTGACACCGAACTAGAAGCATCATGCCCCATACAATCTTCTGTATGTTCCTTCTTTAGTGCCTCGCAGTGGTCCAAGGAATGTGAGAGTGTTTGATGAGACTACCAACAGCCTTTCTGTACAGTGGGATCATGCTGATGGGCCAGTTCAGCAGTACAGAATCATTTATTCACCCACTGTGGGAGACCCTATAGATGAATATGTAAGTTTTGTAATTCCTTAGTAAGCACTGAGATATTCTCAGTTGATTCTTTAGGCTACAGAAAAAAAAAGACACTTGTTCAACATGTAGCATGTTTTGCAGGCTATATGGGTTCTTTGGTCATTGTCAATGCTGAGATGCCATGGTTTGTATGAAATGTGTTTTTATTCATGAAGTTGCAGAACATATATGGTTTAATGATCAAATTTGTGCGTAAAATAATCTTAAATATGTGACTCATGCGTTAATCGGAAGATTCTGAGCAGAACCTGCTCCCTGGCATTTAAATTAAATGTGATACAATAAATACCATCTATTGCTTCACATTCTGTTCATTATGAACTCAGGGTGCTAAGATACAAAATAAACATAAGTCTGCATTTTATAAATTGAAGAGAGTTGGCAAAGTCTAATAAGAAAATAATGGTAACTTTGATTCAGCATCTAACTTGCTGTTGTAAGTTTAGGTATGAATTTTAAGTGTTTGTGTTTCATTTCCTGCAGCTTAATGATAGCGCAAGTTATAGTCTGAAACTTATAAAATTCACAGAGTATTTATAGCAAAGCTAAACTCAGATCCTGTAGAAGTCAGTGGTGAAATTTCTGCTGACTCCCGCCAGCTAAAATGTAAATAAATGTGCTATAGACATAGCACATGTCTAGAATGCTATTTAAATGCTGTTATTGCTTGTATATTATTATACAGTGCATGCAGAAAATTCACTGTTTGGAAATTCCCTACTGGACCTGCTCATAGAGACACACATATTTATCAACACATATCTTCTTTGCAGAAAACACTTGAAAATCTGTAAAAACAGCGTCTCAAACAACTGAAAATGCTGACTGGGACATGCTTTTGAGATAGATTCCTCAAGTTACTTTCCATAGTTTCAGTGTTTTATGGCAGCTTCATGGAGCGATATTACTTTTGGGATTGTACTTTCATTTTCATTAGAAGGCAGCAATAGTACATGGCTGCACCAGAAAGTTGAGATTGAGGGATGCATGATAGGAATGTTTTTATGTATCAAAATATTTAGATCTCCTCCTCAGACTAACTTGTTTCTGCCAAGAAAGTGATATCCAAAAGATGAAGGTAATGAAAAGGTAGAGATGAAACTGCTGACTAGTGGAAATAACTTTGACTTTCATCCCCATTTTATGAGCTTCTCCCTCTCATTTTTATGTCTCCAAGCATGTCATCACGACTTCTTCATTTTTTTGAGGGAACAGTACTGAATCTTGGTGAAAAACTGCAGCTTCTGAGTCTATGTGAGGGTTGGAATTGAAGAGTCAATTTAGTTTATCTTTTTGGGCTGACCACAGTGTTTTATAATTTGGAATACAAATACTAATAATTGTTTATAGGTTATAACCTATAATATATCCTGAATGAGTTTTTCTACAGTGGACATAAAAAAAAATTGTACCAAATGTCAAAACAAATTTTGGGTTCTAGTAACTGTCATTACTGATCAGTTACAAGACTGTGAGTATGTTTACCTCTGTTTCTTTTGGGTTCTAGACAACAGTTCCTGGGATAAGAAATAATGTGATACTACAGCCACTACAGTCAGATACACCATATAAAATTACTGTTGTTGCTGTATATGAAGATGGAGATGGTGGACAACTGACTGGAAATGGCAGAACTGGTAACTAGTTTTCATATTCTTTTTGAAATTTAAGACATACTCCTCGAGCACTCCAACATTGTTAAGGTTTCATTGTTAATTAGGCTTTTGATGTGATTGTTACTTTGTAGAGTAACAGTGTGCATTTCTAGAGGTTGAAAAACAGTCACTAGTCTAACTGGAGTGATTTTCTTTCTTTTTAGTTGGTCTGCTTCCTCCTCAGAATATGTATATAACTGATGAATGGTATACACGATTCAGAGTTTCCTGGGATCCTTCACCATCTCCTGTTCTTGGCTATAAAATTGTATACAAACCTGTGGGTAAGGAAACCTATTCATTCTAAGTATACCAATTTCAGAACAGTGAGTAGCTAATGGCAGATCAGAGTAGAAATCACATGTATCATGAAATTTTTGTGCTGAATGATCTATTTATGTCCTTTGTTTACTGATTTTCCTGAAAGCTTAAGTCTTATTATCAGTGTTTTGTAAGAAACACAAACTGTCAAACACAGTTTCATACATTCAATTACAGAGATTGAATTGTATAGTTAAAATTTGATACAGTGACCTGACTTGATTTTCATCTCTTTAATACCTCTTGTCCTTCTAAGGGTATGAACTGGTGTGTGTGAGATGACTATCGGACAGGCATTTAGGCGTTAATGGCCTTCAGAACCTTTGTTTTATGTGACAATCAGGAAATAAACATACCTTTCTAGAAGTTAAACACAAAAATTGCATAATAGTCTGTAAAGCTATGTTTATGTTCTGTTTGCAACGTTCTAACATGCTAAAATATAAGAGATCAGTATGCTTTTAGATAAAATGAGATTAACATTTACTGACACGTAAGAGATGGGGAATGGTTTTGTAGGTCATGTAATTATGATTCTTTCTCTCTGTACTTAATGCTTCCTTTCAATCCAAGGTTCGAATGAACCCATGGAGGTTTTTGTGGGAGAAGTGACTTCCTACACCTTGCATAATCTGTCTCCTAGTACTACGTATGATGTGAATGTTTATGCCCAGTATGATTCTGGAATGAGCATACCCCTGACAGACCAAGGCACTACATGTAAGTCAGAATAATTTTCTTGTGGTCATGCTAGATACCTGAGCTTATCTGAGATAACATTGATTAAGAGAAGAATTTTAAAGCTGTTTGTTAGAAAGCCTGAGTATCCTCTCATGGAGAATACTTATCATCTGTCCATGATCTTAAAAACACTAAGCTTTGACACAGTAAACATTTTTAAGTAATGACTTGATGATATAAAATTTTCTAGTCTACTTCCTAAAATTTTATTAAGCTATAGTAGAAGACAATTTTTAAGTCTCCAGGGTACTACAGAATCTAACCATGTTAAGCAGGTCTAGTCTTTTTGCTACTCTGCTTTTACCTCACAGGAATGTCCAGTAATTGAAACTTCATTGTAATGATGACCTCACAAACTTCTAAAAATTTCTTCAGTTAAGATGAATCGATCATCCTGAGTTTTGTTGACTTAGTACATTGTTTACATACTGCCATATATATGAGCCAGATTTTGATTTTTGGAAGTTTCTTATTTCATAAAGAAATCAACTTACTTCATGTGAAAACTCATAAAATGGGCTGTTACCTAATACAGGAAGGGTATCAGATTTTGGGTCTTTGTAAGTAGCTAGGCAGGGATCTCTAGGGCATAATGTAAAGAGATTGTAACTGGAACTGCTCTTTCTTTCTGTGAGGATTTTTAAAAATCGAGTTCCAAATCAGCACTGCTAATATAATTTCCATTTTGGTGTTCTTTATTCATTACATACAGTTTATCTCTTTCTCTTTCACAGTATATTTGAATGTCACTGACCTAACAAGTTACAAAGTGGGTTGGGATACTTTCTGTATCCGATGGTCACCTCATCGGTCAGCAACTTCCTACAGGCTGAAACTAAACCCAACTGATGGTAAGTGCATTTTATTTTTCTGGTAACATAATTGTCTTATGTCAGTGACAGCAACACTTCTTTGTCTTTGTGGCAATCACCCACTATAAGCCATGATACCTCTGGTTGAGCTTTAATCATCTGAACGTAACCTGTTTTTCTCTAGTGGTGAAAAAGCTGCAAGGATGAAGTGCTGCCTATTGTCAAGTGAACTTTCATTAGTAGGAATCTATTAGTTACCTGGTTTCACATGCAGACTGCGATGTTACTCTCCAGTATGCTCCAGGGTTCATAATCACCACACAGTCTAGAAAGGGTTTTATGGGACAAGAAGAAGACTGCTGTCCCATTGACTCCAAGCTCCCTCTCAAGCGATCTTTAATTTATACACTTACTTGTACATATAAAGGGGAGTAGTGAGTTCTAACTGTCTCTCCCTTGGGCTTTTTGTGACAGGTTCCAGAGGACAGGAAATCACAGTACGTGGATCAGAAACAAGTCACTGCTTTACTGGCCTCTCACCAGACACAGAATACAATGCCACTGTTTTTGTTCAGACCCCTAACCTTGAGGGACCTCCAGTCTCTATGAGGGAGCATACAGGTAGGTAACAGATACTGTGAACTGTAAGTTTTGGCTATACAGATTGTCTTGTTTTAGCTGTAGAATTTGTTTTGCTCCTAAAAAGGGCTTTCAGTAACTCTTGAAGTGATTTTCTTTCTTCTTTCTCTCAGTGTTATGTCAAATGGAATTTATGGGGGAAAGAAAAATTTCTATGATCTTCTTCAAACCAAGTAATTCCTCACTTGGATGAAAAAGAGATCCATTAGCAGAATGCTGTGTTACTGAGCTCATGCAAAAGTGTTCCTTTTATAATGAAAACATTTACCTTCGTTTTAACAATAGCTGTAATCGCATTATTCTTGTAATACAGGAAAGTTTTCCTTGCCGATTATAATTTTTTTATGTAAGTGAGAAGAGATTAGAATCTTTCTGTTTGATAATATAATATATAATCTAGATTTTTTCCTTTAATGAAATAATTTATATGAAGTAAAAAAATGTATTATTTCTTTTCAGTCCTCAAACCTACAGAGGCACCGACTCCACCACCTACACCTCCTCCACCTCCCACAATCCCTCCAGCTCGGGATGGTATGCTTATTTCTAGAATCATTCAACATTTTTTATGTAGTTGCTGTACTACTTCATAATTTAGTTCCATTTTTCATAACTTTAAATAGATTTAAAACTTGCACAACATTTTAGGGAAATGAAGTTTGAAACCTTTTCTAATGCTATCCCTATGTTCTAGAGCTTTACTAGACTTCAACATTTCCTTGTTTAGAGCAGCAAGGTTCAAACATTTGGGGAAAAAAATCATTGATGTTCCATAGTTCTGCAGCAAGTCTGTGAGATTATCTGCTCTCAGCAGGCAATTTATGTTCTATGGTAGCTGCTCAGAAAAAAAAAGTAGTTTAAAACATTTGTATTTTATTCTTGAGCTCTTCCTCATTTCTTGAACTTTTCTTTGAAATATTTTAATAAATGTTTTTGAGTTGAATGTTAGTCATCTGCCAGGTTGACTGTGTGGAAGTAGGCATTTGCTGAATATTGGTCATTCTTGAATTTTCAAATTTTGAAGTAATGATCTTTATTTTATGATGATATAGTTGATGTGTTTTAAGAGTTCCTTTTCTTCGTCTTTCAGTATGCAGAGGTGCTAAAGCAGACATAGTGTTCTTGACTGATGCTTCCTGGAGTATTGGTGATGATAACTTCAACAAAGTAGTGAAATTTGTTTTTAATACAGTAGGAGCCTTTGACTTGATTAATCCTGCTGGAATCCAGGTAGGTTTGTTATTTCAACTGGGTACATTTTGGAAGGAAATTGAAGATAAAGCTGAATCACTACAGTCACATCTGATTTTTACTTTCTTTCAGAATGCTGTAATTTTTTTTTATTAGATTGTTGTACAGCACATGTATATGCATGTGCATGTCTATTATTTAATAAATATAGTGGTTGTTTTGTAAATACGAAGGAAATCCAGTCTAGTTTGAAAGGTTAATATTCTGAAATACAAAAGTTTTGGGTGCTGCAATATAAGAAAGTTATCAAGCTCTTGGAGAGCATCCAAAGGAGGGCAATGAAAATGGTGAAGAGCCTTGAGGAGAAGCCATATGAAGAGAGGCTGAGATCACTTGGTCTGTCCAGCCTGGAGAAGGGGAGAATGAAGGGAGACCTCATTGCAGTTAAACTTCCTTGTGAGGGGAAGAGGAGGGGTAGGCATGGATCTCTTCTCTGTGGTGACCAGGAAAGAAAGAAAGAAAGAGAGAAAGAAACAAAGAGAGGGAGAAAGAGAGAGCAAGCAAAAAGGGTTGTGTGCACATTGCTGTGCTATCTGTGTATATGAATATGTATGTGTGTGTATAATCATACATATTTGAAAAAGATTTTTCAATTATTTAATGCTTATTAATATGCCACAGTAAATATTTCAATGGAGAAAGTTGGTCTGAATGTGGAGGTATGAGACTGAACACTGTGATATATTCCATTTTAGGTTTCTTTTGTGCAATACAGTGATGAGGCAAAATCTGAATTTAAACTGAATACATTTGATGACAAAGCCCAGGCCTTGGGAGCTCTTCAAAATATTCAGTACAGAGGAGGAAACACAAGGACAGGTAATTTTGGACTGTAATTATATTTCCTTAAGATAAAATGTTTTCAGAAACTGCCTCATTATCCTAATATTGCCTGGCTGAAGAATTAGGTTTTTCTGTTGTGTTTTAGCTGTTACCCTTAAAAAGTAAAGAAAGAGATTTCTTCTGTGGTGGATAATATGGATGATTTCTTGTTTATTGTACACTTTGTAGGCAAAGCCCTAACGTTCATCAAAGAAAAGGTTTTGACTTGGGAGAGTGGCATGAGGCGAGGTGTTCCCAAGGTACTGGTTGTTGTCACAGATGGTCGGTCTCAGGATGAGGTGAGGAAAGCAGCGACAGTCATTCAGCACTCTGGTAAGCAATTCACAGTACCTGGCTGTTTCATTTCCATATTGCTTCAATTATCTGGTCATCATTTACTCATCTTTTATGGACTCAGAAATGTATTCTGAATATTTGTAAAAAACTCAAAGCTATTGATAGAATTTGCATTCTGTTGACCAGACTTACTTTTTCTTTCTAAAGCTTTATTTCTGGGAAAGGAAGTGGCTTCCCAAAGTAATTCCTCATGCATATAATTTCAAAAATGTGGCGTTTAGTTACTTCTTTATCTTCTTCATCTGTGAACCCCAGGGATCATTGGGAAGTGTACTGCATTCCAGTGTTTATGATTTAATGGGCCTGGGTTTTTTTTTTTTTTTTAGATTTCTGTTTTAGCTGGTATAATCCGGTAGATCTCCAGTTAAAGTAACTGCTTTTGATAGAGCTGGGGCTGAATGGACTTCCTTATTGCCTTTTGAGCTGGAAAGCACTGTGCTTCCTCTTTAGATTTGCTGAATGTGGGTTATGTGAGTGAAATGAGGCTGGATGTGGCACTGAGTGCCATGATCTAGTAATCACAGTGGGGTTGGATCAAGGGTTGGACTTGATGAGGAGGTCTCTTCCAACCCAGTTAATTCTATGATTCTATGAAATCAACTGTTCCTGTCCCTGCACTGCATTTTGCATTGCAGTGGATGAACCATGTAGAGTCCTGATCCCTGAGCAAGGAGATGAACTTCCTTATTAGAATGACATGCATGTAAGCCACAAGTGATCATATTCTCTGTCTTTGTAATCAGAAGGGATTAGCTCTGTCTAAATGGTTTCTACAGTCTCCCTGGACAATCTGCTTCAGTGCTTAACTACACTAGTAGTAGAAGAGCTTTGCCTTGCCTTTCACCTAAGTCTTTCTTCAGGCTAGTGAAATTATTGTCTTCATTTGCCTAGTTAACCAGGAAAACAGTTGTCACTGTCCACTGTAACAGGCCCTCATATTTGAAACCTCTTGTCATTTCCTCTTTTTGTCTTCCCTTTTCTAGCCTAAACAAACTCATTTCCTTCAACCTCCTTTTGATCAAGTTTTCCAAACCTCTTATCACTTTTACTCTCCACACTACTTGCTTTGGTTTCTACACATCTTTAATGTCATGCTCAAAACTGGACAGAGTGTTTCAGCCAAAGCTGCACAATTGGCTACAGAGGAATAATTATCTTATTTTTGAAAAAATAAAGATGTAAATAAGAATAGCTTTATAATTTGGAGTCAGTGTGAGTTCTGCCTTCAGCCAGCCCACTGTCTGTGCAGTTTCTCATCAATGAAATTTACACCTGGTGATATGATTGAATTCTAGGGTCTGGATTCTCCTCATTTGACTTAAGGCATATGACAACTACATGTTTAGTCTAAAGTCATCATGTAGGGTCCTTTTATGGTTAGTGAAGAGAACAACAGACAATGACTTTTCCTGTCTTGAATTCGGCATTGTAGAGAGGTGAGATGAATTGCATTCTGAATCTGCCCATGGCAGTCCAGTGACAATAGAGAAACACTAGACAACTAGCCTAGACTCGTTAACTTGGGAAGTAAAAATTGGTAAGGTGAATACTACCTTAAGAAAGTGAAAGAGAAACTAGGAAACATGAAATGCAGTAGATGGCAACAGATAGACAACTGGACAGCTAATAGCCTGCACAGAGACTTTGGCCACAGAGCAGATTTAAGATAATGTAGAGTTGAGAGAACTGTACATATTGCATTAAGGAGTGAGGGGACCGTGTAGCCAAGGCTGCATGAGATTGGATAATGCCCCAAAAAAATCAAGGAGGAGAAAGTTTTGAAAGAAATATGCAAAAACCAGTCTAAACCTTTCTGAGTTTTGACAGGGGTGAAAGAATATCCAGAATGTATGCTGATAGATAGATCCTGAGAAACCAATGAGAGAGATGGTTTGTGAAATATTGATCTGAAAAATGGTAATGTATATTTACTACATTTCAAGTAACATGTGTTATTTTTTACAGGCTTCAGTGTCTTTGTGGTTGGTGTGGCTGATGTAGATTACAATGAGCTGGCCAAGATTGCCAGCAAGCCCAGTGAGCGTCATGTATTTATTGTTGATGACTTTGATGCCTTTGAAAAGATTCAAGATAACCTTGTCACCTTTGTGTGTGAGACAGCTACCTCAAGTGAGTAGAAAACATTGGTTTTCCTGTTCCCAAGTGAATTTTGCTTATATGCTTCTACAGTTGAGTTGTGGGTTGACCTTGGCTGGACACGAGTTGCTCACCAAAGCTGTTCTATCACTCCCCTCCTCAGCTGGACAGGGGAAAGAAAATATAACATGAGGCTCTGGGTCAAATAAGGGCAGAGAGCGATCACTCACCGGTTACTGTCATCAGGCAAAACAGACTCAACTTGGGGAAGTTACTAATTTATTGCCAATGAAATCAGAGTAGGATAATGAGAAATAAAATCAGGTATTAAAACATATTCCCTCCACTGCTCCCTTTTTTGTGGGGTTAAATTTACTCCCAATTTTCTCTATCTCCTCACCCCCAGCAGCCCAGGGGGACAGAGAATGGGAGCTGCAGTCAGTGATCGCATGTTTTCTCTGTTGCTCCTTCCTCCTCATGGGGAGAACTCCTCACACTCTTCCCATGCTCCAGTGTGGGGTCCCTCCCACAGGAGATAGTCCTCCAAGAACTTGTCAACATGGCTTCTTCCCATCAACTGCACTTCTTCACAATGTCACAAGTCCTGCCAGCAAAACTGCTCCAAGGTGGGCTCCTCTCTCCATGGGGCCACAGCTCCTTCCAGGAACCTGCTTCAGCACGGGCTCCTCCAGAGGCTGCAAGTAGATATCTGTTCCCATGTAGACTTCCATGGGCTACAGGAGGACACTGCATCACCATAGCCTTCACCACAGGGAAAACCAGGAATGCAGGGGAATCTCTACTCCAGTGCCTGGCAGAGTTGCTTCTCTCACATATTCTCACTCTCCAGTTGCAGGTTGTTGTGCTATTGCTACACATACATCCCCCACCCCACCCCCTGCCCCTTGTTAAATCTGTTATCCCCCAGTTGCTACCACCACTGCTGATGGGCTCAGCCTTTGCCAGTGGCAGGTCCATCTTGGAGCCAGATGGAACTGTCTGTTGGACACAGGATAAGCTTCTGGCAGCTTCTCACAGAAATCACCCCTGTAGCTTCCCTGCTAGCAAAACCAATACAAGTTGCCATTCCATTTAATGTACATCAAAAGAAATGTTCATATAAAAAAGTTATATTTTTTAATAATAAACTGGACGTAGTTCAAGGGAGCAAGTTACTTTTTTAAAATTTTGAAGTAGGTATTTTATGTAATCTTGTCTTATATTTCAAAAGTACTGGTAAACAAAAAGAGATTAACAGTCAGTGACAACTTCTGCTCTTTAAGAAGTAGAATGATGCTTGATGTGAACTGCAGGGCACAACAGATCTCTTACTTACCACTGGGACAGGGTTGCTAAAGAGGTAGAGCTACAGTGTGTGATGCTGTTTTAAAACCATCTACAGTTCAGTTGTTTACTCAAGTGAAATCCTTCTATGGCAAAACCAAGAAATTCTCAGGCCTGTCATGTGCAACTGTGTGCTCTCTAACTGCCTCATCTGCTGGCTCCTGAGGAGCTACATAAATATGCAGTTTTTCCTTGTGAATCTGACAGCTATTATGCTGCTTGACTCATGCCTTAAATATTCATGGAAAGATTGTGTCATTGTCCTCCTTTCTTCTTATGAATTATACTCTTAAAATATTTGTGGTTTCATTTCTTTTTCTATACAATTTGTCACAGTAGAAATAGCCTACTAAAAATGATGAGTAAAGATTTTGACAGCACATCTACCACAGCACAGGACACAGTATGACAAATGTAACAAAAGTTGACCCATAATTAACAATAACATAGACTTCTTGGTAACAAAACTTTCTGAAGTATATATATGTTCATATCATGTTAGGTTTTGTAGTTTTGAATTATATGTTGTTTTATGTCTTTCAGCTTGTCCCCTTATTTACTTGGAGGGATACACTTCACCTGGTGAGCAACTGCCTAATATTTTGGCATAAGTTCATTTGTGTCTTGTACAGCTCTACAGTGTTTCTGGTTTTTATTTTCTCTCTGGACTTACAGGTTTCAAGATGCTGGAATCATATAATCTAACAGAGAAGCATTTTGCTTCCGTACAAGGCATATCGCTGGAATCAGGCTCTTTCCCAAACTATGTAGCATATAGACTCCACAAAAATGCCTTTGTCAGCCAGCCAATACGGTAAGTTAACCTGAAAGACTCATATTTAGGGTGAGCAGTTGGGGAAGGATTAACAGAGTTTTTAAATGATAGCATTAGTGTTTTATTGAAGATGCGTTAATTTGATGTTCTTTTTACTGAACACCAAGACAAAGAATATCTGTCATTGTTCTCATTAAATGCTGATCTATTCCTTCCATTGCCGTCCCAGTTCATTTTTAATTCAGTTGTTCGTTGTTCTTTGAGATTATGCTTCTTAACCGTTTGAGTTGCATATAATCCACAGTTTATACTTAGAGAGTTGAACAACAGCCTCCTTAGTACAAGAAGCTCTGCACTGCGAGAGAGAAATGGTTTCAATATGGTGGGATTAGCATCACTTTTTTTCAGAAGTGTTGTTCCTACTGCAGTAGGCAGTACATTGATGCCACTAATTTAGGGTAATTTCTCCTCCACTTGACTTGCCTTATTTGGCAAATGGAGTGGAGTTTTCAAGGGCCTGTGGTTTTAGAGATTGGTTATGGATGGATAATATATGATCAATCTGGCCAACATTTTTTTCACGAAGCACAGAAAGACTTACTTAGCAGTTAGTTTTACTAAGAGGGGAACAGTACCTCTCTCTTCTCTCTTTGTTTTTTTCCACATTTGTTTCTCTCCCATTTATTTAAGTAAGTTTTTAAAAAAAGGTTATTCTGAGTCAGAGGAGATGCCTAAAGATAGCCCATTGTTCCTATTCTATTTAAGGAAATTTAGTCTTGTTTTCACAGAAGCCTTTGAAACCTTCTGAAATTCTGCCAGATTGGGTAAAGATCAGATCACAAGCACAGGAGCTGAAGTTTATGAAGAAATAATTTCTTTTTGCCAGCCTTCTCAGATCACAACTTTAAAAGAGGAGGACTTGAGGACTTTTGAGTTCATTGGCATGTGTTAATAGCTATAGAGGTGATAGTTTTCTGAAGCCTGGATTTTCACAACCTAGGGAAGTACAGATAATCCCAATTTTGTGTTAAGATAGACCTTACATTTAGCAGGATCAACTGATGAAAAGACAACAAAAAGACAGACTTCCTATTTATTTCATTTTTTTTGGAACGTTGTGATACATAGTCTAATGTCTGCTATAAGAGGCAGAGGACTTACCAGAGTATTCTGAGCACTTATTTTTCATGAGAATCCAGAAAATAAAACTCACTTTAGAGTGAGTTAGTAAAGCAATAAAAGTATACTGATCCTAGTAGCATAGTTGTTTCCATATCTGAAAGAACTTGTTATCCGGGTTGTAACTTGTGTTGGTGTATCTACATTAATACTTGCATTCTTGCACTGTGCTGTGTGGTGGTGTTGACTTAGTGATACATTTTTATTGCAGTGTCCATAATTGTATGGGTACATAAGCTTTGCCTAATATACAAAGGAGGTCCTCTCTTCATTTTCAGGTTTTTATGTTTATATTCATGTGGCCAAATCCCACCCTGAGCTCCATTATAATAGTTAAGGAAAAGCAGTAGCCACCTTCTTTCTTACAGTTCCTTTACTGCATTCCCTCCCTTCCCCTTTAGAAAATACTGGAGATCATTTCAGGCATGGTTTTATTTACCTTTGTCTCTTTGCTTTTTTAATGTCTAACAGTCCAAATATCAGAAATTTAAACCTGAGTCACTAAAGAACGAGCTGGAGCCCAAATGCATCACTAATTGCAGAGAAGACAGGGATTATCTCCTTAACTGTATCTGTGCCTGAAAGGCAGCCATAGTTAAGTGCTGTTGCCTGACTGAAACAGGCCAGATATAAAAAGCGTGGTCATTTTTTCTGTGCTTATCATCCAAGAATTTAAAACATGTGTAGTTTATACAGAATCTTGCCACAAGAATACATAATCAAGAGTTCTTGGTCATATTCTGGTTTCTTTTGTATTGCTGCTGGGACCAACGGAAGACAGGCTGTGAGTTCATCTTAACAAATCACATAATGTTTTTTTTATCACAACAGTGTTTTCTATTTGAGAGGGTAGTTAAAATATTCTGTTCCATTGAATGCTGTTACTCTTGTGTCTTTTCTTTGAAAAAAGAGCAAATTATGAAGATCTTATTTTTGTCACGTGTTTCCATGTGAAAAAATGTCTTCATATTTTTTTTAACAGAGAGATTCACCCAGAGGGATTGCCACAGGCGTACACTATCATTCTGTTATTCCGTCTCCTGCCTGAATCCCCCAATGAGCCTTTTGCAATTTGGCAGATTACAGACAGAGATTACAAACCTCAAGTTGGAGTTGTCCTTGATCGTAAGGATGATTATATTTATTGCATAGAGAAGTTATATGTTATGTTACTTTCCATTTATTCTTCCCAAATATTTCCAATCCCAAAGCATTTCTACATGATAAAAGGATTATGTAATTTCTGCTTTAAGAGGTGGGTTTTTTTTTTAAACTTTGTACATCTATTACCCAACTAAGAATAATTAATCTAAGCTACATTTCAACTTCGGTAGGAACCCTAAGATCAAAGGGAAATACGTCTATGTACTTATGGGTCATTAAGACCACCTCTGATCTGTGTTTACCCAACTGAGGGATAAACTAGATTTTATCTGTAAGTGTATCTCAGGATGGTGGTTTCAGTAGTACATGTGAAATGAAATGTGCTATTTTCATTTATTGCAGCTGCCAACAAAGTGCTGTCATTCTTTAACAAGGATACACGGGGAGAGGTTCAAACTGTAACTTTTGATAATGATGAAGTAAAGAAAATCTTTTATGGAAGCTTTCATAAGGTAAAGGATTGAAATTACAAATGTTTCTTTCTGAAGTGCTGTTCTTTGAAATAAAAGACAACTAAGCAGAAGTCATTGCCAATTATATCTATTCCTTGGATAGTACTTTAAGTTGACATAGGGACTTACAGATCATGTAAAACAAGATCTCTGAAGTTATGGCTTTTCTTTGAACCAATGTAAGAGATTTGTCAAGAATTTGTCAGAATTGTGTAAGTGGAGGGATATATCTGAATAAGAAATTGTAGCCTGGTTCCTGGCACACAAAAGAGGGAGACTAAAACATAAACTTAAAAAAAAAAAAAAGGAA